>VICQ01000023.1:0-440305 GCA_025528855.1 Trametes punicea
CCCCCCTCGGTCGGAGCGTACTCGCTTGATTTTCCTCCCGGTCTGCGTCTCAGCCCAAGCTTTAAAGCTGTCAAAAGCTTTGAAAGCGTCAGACTTGCGCTTAAGGTAGTACGCGACGCCGAGACCTGAGAAGTCATCTATGAAGCTGCGAAGTACAAATAACCGCTTCCGACTGAAGCAGTGCGCATAGGCCCATCCAAGTCGGATGGATAAGCTCTAAGGGCTCAGACGCACGCTTTTCCGATGGAGGAATGGAAGACGATGGGATTTGCCAAAGGCCATCCTTCGCAGGGTTCAATGTCAGCGGGATCGACGCGATCAACACCCTTGACGTTGGAGGGAAGGTGGCGAAGTGCCTCCTTGCCTGCATGACCAAAACGACGGTGCCAGGTCTTATAATTCGTCGTCAGGTGGATCGCTTTGCCAGAGCGAATCTCCAGAACAAGTCATAGAGATTACTAGACGGATTAAATGCCCCTCAAGGATCTTCTGACCCTTGATTTTAATCGTCGAGCCATGTTTGACAGCGCCCTCAGGCAGCTTGTCGAAAATGCTCATTTTATTGCTCCTTGGACGAGGAAATAACCATGCCGCTCAATGGTTCCAGTGGAAAACAGTCGCGTAGATGCCTGAGGCACGTAGCAGACGTTTGGAAGATTAATAGACCACTGTACACCATCGAGGTTGACCTCAGCACTGACGGTACCTTCTCCGAGCCCTTGAACAGAACTGCCGGCTTCTGACGAAGCAGTCCTGAAAACAACGGGGTATCATAGGGCTTGTAGTCGGAAAAGTCGTCCAAATCAAGGTAATGTGCTGAGATGCACCCGAGTCCATCAGCCAATGAGTTCGTCGCACACCGACGGCAGCAGCCGTATCATAGAAGGAAGCGTGCAGGTTAGTCGACGATTCTACAAGTACATTGGCAGCGGGCTCAAAAACGTTGCATGGTTAACCATAACGTCCTTTCCTTCCCTTTGTCCTTGTCCTTTCTCTTCTCCTTTCCCTTGCCCTTAAAGTCCCGCTTGGGCGCAACTCCGGGTGCTTCTTGTAGCAGGTAGACTCGTGATGCGTCTCACCACCACAGAAGCTGCAGGGACCCGAGAGTTTGGGCTTGGTCTTGGGATCCGGAGACAGACTGACCGTTTCTGCGCATAGATCTTCAGCCAGAGCCTTCGACTGATTAAGTCGACGGTTAGCCTTTCGAGTTCAGTAGTGGCCATAAGCGCAGAAATCATAGACGGTAGATTCCGGGATCTTGGAGAGGAGAATGAGGGCCTGGATGGTCTCAGAGAGCGTGATGCCGTTGGTAGAGATTTCCCGCAGGCGAGTGATGACACGGCTCATCTGATCCTGAGAGAACGCTGGTCGCTCATCCGGGTTTCGCTGATCAGAGACTCAAAGAGCCCCAGACGTGTGCGCTGTTCGGCTTCCCAAATTTGGCCTTGAGAGCGTCCCACATCTCATAGGAGGTAAGGACAGCGCGCCTGGGTAGTCGTAGTTCCGTATCGCAGCGACAACAGTCCGAGTTTCCAAGAGGTAGTGGAACGTAGGCGAGGTTCGCATTGTACATCAAACCACACGCCTGAGCGTTGAGTTTGTCCCACTCCTTTTGGGAGTCTCCAGCGGCAGAGGGCGAGATGGTTCCGGCGACGACGGTCCAGCAGTTCATAAACATAAGGTAGCCCTTCATCTTGGCAGACCAGTCAGCGTACTGGTTCGCCGAGGACAGGATCGGGACGGAGTCCAACTTGACGTCTCCCATGGCGAGTAGATGAATTGAGGAGAGTCGTCGAAGTCGTCAAAGAAGTTCTAGGGAAGAAGGGAGCAGGAGACGGCGGCTCAAAGTGGTGAAGAGCCTCTGAAGACGGTGCGGATACTTGCGAAGGATGAGGAGCACGGCCCAGTTGTTGTTGATTACCGACTTGATCGTACGTTAGGACAGGGAAATTCGTCCACTCTGCCAGAGACCGTCTGGTCTCGTGTCGGTCGCAACGATCGTCTACGTCGTAAAATGAGGAAGGCCGGTGCAATCGTAGAGTTCAGATCCTGAGGATGAGTCAAGAGCAGCGTCGACTTCTCCTTCAGAATCTGGAGCAAGTGATTCCGCGGTAGTGGGCTCCAAAACGGTTCAGAAAAACGCGATGATTGACGAGTGGTTGTGCACCAGGAAAACGCGAGAGAATGAACACCTGTTCAGGTGAACCAGAGATCCAGGCAGCCGGGTAACCCGAAAATCTGGGTAGAAGTCGCCAACTGTGCCCAAGAAACACTATCCACTAAAGACTATAGTAAGGAGGGTCCACACGGTTGTCCTCCGGTCCTAAGGTCTTAAGGACCCCGGTTACAAGGACTGGCAGTCGCAAGTGCGAGGCCTGGTCCAGGGTACTTGAAAGCCCCCTACAAAGGGCTGTACTACAACTATAGTAAGAGCGCTCAGGGCTGCGTCACGAGCGCAGAAACGTCCCCCTGGCAGCAGTGTCGGCGGGCACAGTCAAGAGAAAGGGAATAGGAAGGTGGGAGGTGCACAAACCGGAGAGAGGTCGACCAAGAAGAGAGGGCGCGCAATCGAGTCGACTTGTAGTAGCAACTAGCTAGAGCGCAGGGCTCATAACCTGATGAAGTCTGAACCTTGAAGGCGTCCTGTGAGCCGCACAAGTAGATCTTCAGTCAATGAGCGAAGACTATATTGCATATGTAAGTACCTGTGAGCCGCACAAGTAGACTACAAGTACTTGTAAGTAATCTGCATAAGTACGCATAGAATCATAGTACTTACTCTTCAGTCAATGAGCGAAGACTGAAGAGCTGGGCAGAGAATGTCCTCCTTATATACAAGTCCAGAGGACGCATGAGTAAGCAAAGAAAGAGAGCATGTGATTCTACAGTACGCTGAGTAAGACGATGGTGCGAGGATGGTGTAAGTATCGCACCATAGTCTAGAGAAATCCAGACAAGTCCGGAACAGCGTAGAACGCACTACAAAGATGTCGGATGCTAAAGTACAGGCGTATCGTAGAACTGTCCTAGAACTGCCATATCGAGTATAGAAGAAGAATGTCCATGCGGCTACACCGCACCATGCGGCGCTCTGCCGCCCACCATGCGGTGCGTCACCGCCACAGTGCACATCCGGATCAGGTATGGCCAGTACACAAATCCGGAAAGTTCAACAATTAGCATGGTTGTAATGGTCATGCCACACCTTTTGGCAGCCGGTAAGATATACATACGTCTGCACGCTCCTCTGTCAGATTGGCACCAGCTCATCGGCCGAGTGGGAAGTCGCACATTGCCTGCCCTAACCTGTCGGGGTCTTAATATGACTCGGATTCATCATAAAGGCATGCCCGAAGTCTCTGACGGGGGCATAGTCCTTTTCCTTCTCCTACAACGGCAGTCCAGAGCTGTATCCGCTCCGCAGCGCATTGTTGAACTAGGCTGCTGACTAATAGCAGCGTAGTAAGCGTCTACTGACATGAGGCTACCGGACTCTTGGAGAAAGTTCCGGATACTGTGGAAAGTACTAGACACTGCGGCTCAAGTACTATACAGTATTATATCATAGGCCATGTACAGTAGTATATAAGACTGCTCTGTAGGAGCAGATCTACAAGTCGCTCTTAACCGTCAATCACTACATGCGCCTCTATCCAAAGCTCTACAGGTAAGTGAGCTGAGGGGCTTTCCACTGCGTAACAAGCCCTGCTCAACAGGTTATGAGCCCTGGTTGATGCTCGGATCTGCGCCCATGCTGGCTGCGATCCTGATGCTCCCAGCTCAGCTGGTTGAAGCCTAGATCTGCACCTGGCAAGGCTGTGATCTATGAGCTCCCAGCATACCTGGACGTCGCCCTGAAGGGGCTTGACGTCGCGGCTCTTAGTGTGCGCCATGCTGGATGCACCTATGCCGCTAGAGCCTAGGGAGTGTTCAGCATTGCTGCCCTTGGCGCCCTTACGGCTGCCTTGTGTGCGCATGGACGAATGCTGACATTCTGTCTCTACAGACTCCCAGATCAACAACATGTCCAACTCGCTCACCACACTTGTCCCCGTCCTTGACGGCAGCAACTGGCGCGAATGGTCTTCGCGCATGAAGGCTTACCTCATGTCGCAAGGCCAGTGGTATGTCATCGAGTCGACCCTCCCAGCGGAAGGGGCGGCGAACCGCGAGACGTGGGTAGGTGACAACCACCGCGCTATGGGCAACATCAGCCTTCGCGTGAATGCTTCGATCCTGGAGCGTCTTGCAGCGAAGACAACTGCTGGTGAGATGTGGAATGACCTGGAGTCTCGCTACTCCCAGCAAGGCGTCGCTGCAGTCTTTGCTGAGTTCAAAGCTGCTATGAACGTCGTCATTCCCATCAACTCTCATCCTGGCCCTGCCATGGAAGAGATGTTTGCCCGCTTCGAGCGTCTCTCCACCCTTGACTGCAAGATCCCCTCTTTCTTTCAGGGGATGCTGCTGATCTCTAAGCTTCCTGGAGCATACGACATGGTCGTTCAGCTCACCTCCCAAAACACCGACGTTAAGAAGGTTGATCCGGCTTCGATCCGACAGGCGGTTATCCGCGTGTGGGAGCAGAAGTCGTCAGGGAGGTCTCAGCAGAGATCACAGGGCAGTGGAGGAGAAGCCAAGAAGCTCAGCGCAATCAAGCGCAAGGGCAAAGACCCTTCCTTCAAGCAGCAGCAGCAGCAGCGTCGCCAGAATGGTGATGGCAGCTCGCAGCAGCAGCAGAAGGGTAAAGCCAGGCGAGGGAAGCGTAAGGGTCAGAAGTCTTCTGACAATGACCATGATCACGCTCACCTTGCGTCCACCGCGACCATCTCAGACGGTCCTACTGCGACTGTCGACCCGCGTGCGCTTCTACGCAAGCCGGTTCGTGTCAATGGTCCGGAGGGGGAGACTAAGTACCCCACTCTCAAGCGTGCTTTCAACCTTGCTCACGAACTTGATGTCACCCCTACTCCTGAGCGCATTCGCACTCTTGAGGGTGTCATTAAGGCAGCCGACAAAGGTGAAAGTACCAGCCGGATCGTCGAGGTTCCCTCGGACACGGACAGCGCAGACAGTCACTCGTCGAAGCGAACTCGCCTTACTCTGGCTGAGCGCATCGACTAGACTGAGCGGGATGATGACGCGGAGACCGTCATCTCTCTTGGCAATGAGGAAGATGACGTTGACATGGACATAGCCCAGGCCGCTGGCCTTTATGAGCAGTACGACGAACAAGTTCGGTCAGTACCTCTTACTCTGCCCTACAGACAACACGCTGACGCGCTTTCCATAGCGGCGATCTCTAACGGCGTGGAAGGATCTGCGGTAGTTACTTTGCGATCCAATGTCTGTAATCTTCGAAATCTATGCAGTCATTCTCGTCTTTATTCAGAATGCACTCGCTGTAAGGGCAAGAGTAAGACCAACCACAATGAGCCATTAATCTGGATGCTTGACTCCGGAGCATCGTCGCATTTCACATTTGACTTGGACGACTTCGTTGAGTACGAACCGCTCCAGAAAGAAATGCTTGTTGGTACTGCCAATGGCGTAGCCGTTGCTAAGGGCTCTGGCACTGTAATGCTAAATTGCCCCCTCAATCCTGGAGAGCACACCACAGTGCGCATTGCGCCGGTGTACTATATGCCTGACCTTTCAATTCGTCTTCTCTCTATGGGAGAATTCCTCCAGGAAGGAATGTGTGTGAGCGGCAACGCTGATAAAATCAGCATATTTGAGGCAAATGGAAAGCCTTTTCTGGCATTCCATCCTCGCCATCCCGACGATACAATTTTCGTCGTTGAATCGCTATCTGCCAGAGATGCGATGTCAATCTTTCCGACGGTCTGTAACATTGATTACCAGACCATGCATCGTCGCTTGGGACATCCCTCCAAGGATGTACTGAGACATGCAAGGGAACACGTCGCTGATTTCCCTACCATTGAGTTTCCTAAGGAGGAACCTCTCTGCCGCGGATGTGCAGAAGGGAAGATGCCACTGCGCTCTTTCCCTCCATCCACTCGACGGGCTTCTCGACCGTTTGAACTCATTCACTCGGACCTGAAGTCATTTCCCGTCGACTCCTACCACAAATACAAGTATGCGATCATGTTTCTCGATGATCATACTTCGCATGCTTGGGCTGTGTGTCTGCGCTCTAAGGATGCTGCGCTCACAGCAACAAAACACTTCCTTGCCAACGTCGAGAATCAATTCAAGACGAAAGTGCAGAAGTGGATGTCAGATGGTGGAGGAGAATACAAGTCCAAAGCATTCGATAACTTGCTGAAGGACAAAGGCATCGAGATCCTCCAGAGTGTTCCGCATCAGCCCCAACAAAATGGTCGTGCTGAACGCCTAATGCGGACTCTCTCAGACAAGGCTGAAGCCATGCGCCTCGAAGCCTGTCTACCTCAATCATGGTGGGAATTCGCGATCGAGCATGCTGTTCATGTGTATAACCGCACGCCTCTACGCCGCTTGAAGTGGCGAACCCCCTATGAGGCATTGAACGGTGAAACTCCATCGATCAAACACCTACGCGTCTTTGGGTGTGGTGCCTATGTGCACTTACCGCCTGCCGTTCGACCTAACAAGCTCTCACCTAAGTCAGAGCTTATGGTCTACATCGGGGTCGCGCCCGGAGGTCACGGCTTTAGATTTATGCGGTCACCCAACAACGTGATCTTCACGTCGGCGCATGCATTGTTCGATGAGACAATGTTCCCTAAATGTCCCGCTAATAAGCGACGACGCACCTCCAGGCTTGATGATGAGCCGGAGGACGACCCATCCGACCGTGAATCATCCATTCCTTCGGGCCCTGATGATGACGACGATGAGCCTCGTCATCCTCCCCAACATCTTCCACCAAAGGGACAGGAGCAGGAGCATGACGATGCACCTGAGACGCCACCACAGGCTCGTACTCCTAGTCCGCCGCCGCGTGTGCCGGAAATGCCACCTACGCCTAAAAAGCCTAGGGTGCCTGCACGCGAGCGGAAAGTACCTGTCCGCCCAGGCAACATATACGGAGAGTCTAAACATCCCGTACAACAATTCAAAGAGATAGAGAAGCAGGGGGAGTGGGAAAAAATAACTGGCCAGAAGCCGGGTCGCTCCCGTGCTCCTGTGCCGTCTCGGTCAGAACAAGTTCCCGGCAACAGTTCTGCACCATCCCCTCCGAGCGACATACCTGCTCCATCCGCCTCGGGTGATGTGTCTGGCAGCGCAAATAATGGAGGCTCGGGTCACTCTTCTGACGAAGTCGAAGATGCCCTGCGCGCCGGCAGTGAGACAGGATTGGCAAAACTGTGCCAGGAAGGGGGAGTAGCACTCATCAACTACCTGCTCATGAAAGCGGTACCACCAGTTGATGATCTGCCCGACACGTCCAACGTCCGAGAGTGGACGTACCGTGATATCACTCGCCTACCACCGGCTGAGCAAAAGGAATGGAAGGCCGCTTGCCAAGAGGAGTTAGAGGCACTCCGAAGGCGAAAGGTCTTTGAGTTGGTCGACCGCCCTAAGGGGCGTAAGGTCATAAAGAACCGATGGGTATTCGACGTCAAATCTGACGGTCGAAAGAAAGCCAGGCTTGTTGCCAAAGTTTTTCCCAGGTCGAAGGCATAGACTACGACCAGATCTTCTCACCAGTTGTTCGCTTCGAGACTGTGCGTCTCATACTCGCACTCTCAGCCCTTGAGAACTGGTATATCACTGGACTTGATGTCCGCAATGCTTACCTCTACGGCAAGCTAGACGAGGAGATCTACATGGAACAACCTGAAGGCTTCATAGCCAAAGGCAAAGAGCGCAAAGTCCTACGGCTACTGCGCGCTCTATATGGACTAAAGCAAGCAGGTCTTGCGTGGTGGCGCACCCTGAATGAGTCCATGAAGGAACTGGGCTTCAAACGCTTAGTTTCTGATGCTGGCCTGTTCATCTTTAGAGATAAGAACGGCCTACCAGTCATCGTCGTCGTGTACGTCGATGATGCCCTCTTTTGTGGACCGAACAAGGCACTCGTCGAAAAGATGAAGGCCAAGTTCATGGAGAAGTGGGAATGCAGGGATCTTGGTGAACCCAAAGAATTCCTGCGTATGCGCATTCAGCGTAGCGGCAGCACGATCCGTATAGATCAGTGCGCGTACCTGGAGAAAGTGCTTCAGCGATGCGGCATGCAGAACGCGAAGTCTGCGCCTACTCCGCTGCCTGCGGGTTATCACCCCATGCCTAATACTGGCACAGCGGATTCCACTCTCCGTTCCAGGTTCCAGACCGTCATTGGGTCCTTGCTGTACATCATGCTTGGCACCCGACCAGACATTGCTTTTGCCGTCACCAAACTCTCACAGTTTGCTGCGAATCCTTCGCAAGAGCACCTGAACAAAGCGCTGTATATCTGTCGCTATCTCATTGGAACCAGATCTTACTCCCTGGTCTACAACGGTGCTTCTGGTCTCGGCATAAGTGCATGCACAGATTCGGATTGGGGTTCAGACCCATCCACTCGACGGTCACAAACTGGCTACTTCTTGAAGTTGGCCGGAGGGGTTTTCAGTTGGCAATCTCGTGCACAGAAGACTGTCGCACACTCGTCAACTGAAGCCGAGTATATGGCGATTAGCGATTGCTCACGCCAGGTGGTCTGGATCCGCAACCTTATGAGCGAGATCGGCTACCAACTCGGCCCTATTCCCATTGCAGGGGATAATCAGGGATCGCTCTTTATGGGCTCGAACCCTGTGACCGAAAGTCGGTCAAAGCACATCGACATTCGATACCATGCTATTCGCGAGTACATCGAGAATAAGCAGATTGAAGTATTCTTCGTCGATGGCAGCAACAACCCTGCTGACCTCTTCACTAAGAACCTGGGACACGTCAAGTTCACAAAGTTTAGAGGGGAACTCGGCCTTGAGTTCTATGACTCGGCCTGACTAGCTGCACTCAGCACCCATACGCTTGCGCACACTACCGTGATGCTTAGCGAGGGGGAGTGTTGAACTAGGCTGCTGACTAATAGCAGCGTAGTAAGCGTCTACTGACACGAGGCTACCGGACTCTTGGAGAAAGTTCCGGATACTGTGGAAAGTACTAGACACTGCGGCTCAAGTACTATACAGTATTATATCATAGGCCATGTACAGTAGTATATAAGACTGCTCTGTAGGAGCAGATCTACAAGTCGCTCTTAACCGTCAATCACTACATGCGCCTCTATCCAAAGCTCTACAGGTAAGTGAGCTGAGGGGCTTTCCACTGCGTAACAAGCCCTGCTCAACACGCATGCTGCGTCCATGTTGGTGGACTGAATATGATATACCATGTTGATGATCCTGCCGAGGACTCTGTGTTTGTTGACACCTTCATCTGCTCGCTATTCAGGTGTTGTCAAAGTTACTCTATATCAAGCCCACAAAAACATCATAGGTACTGTTTTCCAGCCTGCCTACAGATGTATTAACTGAGAGTCATATCAAGTAGGTGCTGCGGCCGCAATGATAACCCAGCCCTGAAATGGGCGTCACTCGGCACCGGGTGCAGATGGTCGCGCAGTCTCACATGACTGCGGTATGCTTTCTCTCTAAGGCTTCGTGTTCTCTGTCGCTTGCATGCCAGGAGCAACCTGTGTAGTAGCAGTTGACATCATACATATATTATGTTACATCACATGTTTGATGATGCTGGGATGGGATGAACGGGGCAATCCAGAAAGCGACCTGCTTCGCTCTTAGGGGTGTCAGGAGTCCCGCAAGACATACAATCTATCCAATTCTTGCAGCCCTGTGCGAGACTTGTAGCTCTTGACAAACCGTGCTTATTAGTACATCGCAATATAAGTAGTCTCACAAGCCAGATATGGCTTGCGGATATTCTTGAGATTATAACCAGATATATGCTGTTACCATATTTTGGCCAATTCCCCGATGACATTGTAACAGGCTACAACCGGAACCGGAGGATTGCTTACCTATATGCCCTCTGATTGGCTCAGTTCTTGAGCAACCTACCTGGCAACTACCACACGATGATTCCTCTCCACTGCATATCACCAGACCAGCTCGCCAAACCAGCCGATGGTATTCTAGTAGTCAAAAGGAGCGGAAGTTCATACATACGAAGACGTACACGGGTAGTACAGGACTTTTGAGCCGGTGAGCGACCGGGCAAGAGCAGAATAACACAACGACAACAACAATAATCCGAGTTCACAGGCGAGCTCAGCCCATCCACCTGCGAGCTTCAAGAACCCAGACCCGCGCGGAGCGGGTGTAGGTCCAAGCGTGAAGCTAGAAGGAGCGTACCGAGCTAGCGAGGAAGAAGGAACCCTACTGTATGTCAACCGCGATTAGCATACACTTCTATGTATCGAGCCATTGACCGAAATTATATCTAGCGAAGAAATACGCGCGGGTACGAGATTGGAGGACAGGTATGTGGGAGAAAGGGAATAATGTGAGCAGTATCCTAACGAGCCGGACACGCATAGGGAACGGAAAAGAGCGGTGAGAAAGCGCAGAGTGAAGATGGCGATGCGCAGGCGCGTTACCGGCTGGATATGCGCATGTCGATTTCGGTCATGCTGCCCTTGATCTGGCTGTGCTCGTCAATGTCCGAGGGAGCGGGAGACCGGCGGGGCTGCAGGGGAACGTCCGTGGACGGGTTAATCGGCCCGGCCCGGCGACCAGCCAATACCTTCCTATAGAAGCACAGACTGGTCAGCAGTGTAACAGAGCAACAAGGAAGAGAAAAAGAACTGACATCCAGGTCGGGACAATGCTGCCGGGAGGTATGACCCACGTCTCGGCGACGTCGTAGTTAGGCGGGGCGATGCGACCGCGGGTGAGCTTCAAGAGCGCCCAGGCGGTGCCGTTGATGAGTACGTAAGAGACGATGCCCGCGATGACGCCGTATGCGATGTTGTACGAGAGCGGGATGATGATGATCGTCAGGAACGCGGGCACCGCGTCGCCTATGTAGTCCCAGTTGATCTCCCGGACGCTGTCGCGTACAAATGTAAGCATATGCACGATGGAGCCGAGTCCAGTGAATGGACCCACTTTCGGATCATGAGCGAGCCGACGATGACGAGCGCACCGCCAGTCGCCCAGGACGGGATGGAAGCGAAGATCGGCGCGAAGAAGACGCAGACGAAGAATGCGATGCCAGTAACCATCGCGGTGATGCCGGTCTTGCCGCCCTCGGAAATGCCGGTCGCGGATTCGATGAAGGCAGTCACGGGGGAAGTACCCATGAGTGCGCCCATAGAGATTGAAAAGGCATCGACGCAGTACGCGATCGTCGAGTTTTCAAAATCGAGTGTCACGGGGTCACGCAGGCCCGCGAATTTGGCCATCGAGTACAGCGTTCCGGTCGTGTCGAGGATGTCGACGTAGAGGAACGTGATGAGTGCGTACCACACCTTGCCGTTCCCGTAGTTGTACTGTGAGGGCAGGTGTGAGTAAGCACCTGAGTGTGGATTGAGGATATGGTATCATCGTTGACTCACGTCGAGCGCATTTCCGATGTGTTTGAGCGGCCAGAAGGTGACGACTTGCTTGAAGAAGTCGAACATAGCATCTCCAGCGGGGGTGTGCGGGAAGTAGGTGACGGCGGTTGGGCGCGGCCACGAGATGATAGAGGTGATGAAGATCCCGATGAGGATAGCGCCTCTCACGCGGTAGAGCATCAAGAACACCGTGAGGACACTACAAGGCGTAGACTTATTAAGGGAAATCAGATAGTAGGTGCTCTACTCACCCGCCCATGAAGATACCGAGCCACATTGTCGGGTTGCGCATGACCTTGCTGCCACAGTAAAAGGGCAAGCTAGGGTCGATGTAATCTGTCAGCGTGATTCAGTAACCAAGATATCTCGTCGAAAACAAGTACTCGTACCATCGGGCAAACAGCCGCCCAAACCGACAAAGTTCGTGGTGTCGCCACCAATGACGCCTAGGCCTCCGGAAGCTGGTTGACATTGTCAATGCTGAAGCGCGGCATTTCAGACTGGGGGGATACTCACAGAGGCCGACAAATGCGATGAAGAGACCGATACCGGCGCCGACGGCCATGACGAGCGACTGAGGCATGATGCGGGCAAGCCATTGCCGAAGACCAAGCAAAGAGAGGATAAAGAAGATCCAACCCTCCATGAAGACGGCGGCCAGGGCCTCGCGATACGAGATGAAGCCACTCCCGTGGAATCCGACTACAGAGTAAGTGAACTAGAATTGTGTGAGGACGTTGCCGTGGAGCACTCGAGTGAGGAAAAATTCACATAAGCATTAAGACCCAAACCAGGGGCCATGCCGACGGGCAGGTTCGCAAGAAGACCCATAAGGAATGACGCAAGAGCGGAGACGGCAGCAGTCGTGGTGATGAGGTCGCGCTGGACCTCAGCGACGCAGGCGCTGTAGTCGGGGTCGTTCACGCAGCCGTCATTGGTGGGGCATACGCACGTTCCTCCTGTGTCTTGCAGGATGGAAGCATTGACGGAGATCTAGAAGACTTGTTAAGAAGCTGAAACTTGCTGTCAACAGTCGAACGACTGACGATGTACGCCATTGCGGCCTGTGGGCAACTCGAGGTGAGTACTCGTATGACCGTTGAATGGACGTCTGTAGTGCTCACCCATGTTGTCAGGCCTGCACGGATCTCCGTCTGTAGTCCAAGTATCGATACACGAGCAACGAGAGTCAGAAAAAAGGGGACGTACCAGGAACCGCGACCCTTCGCGCTCCTTGGGATGACCGGAGCCCTCCAGACGGAAGTATCTACCGACGAAGGAGTCGGCGACCTGGTCATGTGCGTTCAGGCGGTTGAACGTATGGGTATTTGCTGAGAAAACATACCACAGCGTTTACTCTGTCG
This sequence comes from Trametes punicea, assembly GCA_025528855.1. Taxonomy (NCBI): domain Eukaryota; kingdom Fungi; phylum Basidiomycota; class Agaricomycetes; order Polyporales; family Polyporaceae; genus Trametes; species Trametes punicea. The sequence goes on from VICQ01000023.1 coordinate 12,880, forward strand.
ACGAAGCCCACCATGGCGGAGGCGTGTAAGGGAGGCGGCAAGAGTCTGAGGATGCGGAAGAGGGCGAGCTTCTGAGGGCGGCAGACATTTTATCGGGACGAGTCGATAACGCAGACACACATTTGCCGAGATCCACTGCAGGCGGAGATTCTCTTCTTCCTCCACAATCGGGGAAATGATTAGAGTAGCCAGCCCTTGCCAAGCGCCCGTTCCAAGTCCCGTCCCGTGCGCTCATGCACTAACCCGCGGACGCCTGTACAAGGATCAGCATACATCTCCTTCTGTTATGCTTGAGGAAGCAGGCTTGTCTTTACAACCTACTGCGCTCGACCACGCACACTTGAGCAACGACGTCGCTGCGTAGATAAGAATTTGAGTTCCCTGTAAGGCTTGATCCTCTGGGCTCGATCGAGATCCCGATTGTCGCACGCGTCGTCGAACGCCGGTGAGCCGTGGGCACGAATATTATCATCGACCTCCGAGTCAGGCCTTATCACCCTCAGATAGCTGGCGCTGAATCCTGACCGCACCCTCTCGCAGCTCAGCGGTTCTTTACGTGATTAACCGCACGCTCAAGGTCAAGATAGGGACTAGTTTCTGTCCAATTTCCGACACAATCACTGCCCTCCGACGTTCTTTCCCTGAGGATGGGGCTGATAGGTTTCATTCACGAGGCAGCCGCCGTTCAGTTGATACTCCCATGTCCCTCAAACAGATGCCAAGGTACCGCCCACACAGGTATGCCTTATGTGCGACGAGAGCGCGACGAGCCGAAGAGACCGTATGCTTGCGTTTTTGATGCGACTGCGCGGCATGGTCGTCCGTAAAGCGGACGCGCGCTATCAAAATGAACAGCTACTAGAACTGCAACTCAGCCCCACAACCGTGTGATGTTCCCCCTAGCCAGCTGATGGTCTGCATGTGAACCTAAGCCGCACGGAGCGCTTCTCCGCGTCCATCTTTCAGATTCTGACTACGAAGGAGCGATACCCGACACCATCGTCTTCGTGCCCAACAGCCTCGTCTTCTGGCCTGATGTTGGACGCTTACACGGTTTCACCCGTGGCCAACCGGATGGATCGCAGCCCCCGGGCATACGCTTTACTTGCAGAACGTCGAGAGCACACGACAGAAGCTGCAGGACGATCGTGATCAGACGTAACCGTCGCCGAAGACGCAAGACGTTCTCCACCACCAGCACATGCACCTCTGTCGCAGCGATCTTTTGTCGGACTTACTTTTCGAGATTGTCACTGCCTCACGACGCCAGACAAGTCAGATTAGACTTGTCTGTCGCTATGAGGACAACCCGCGAGCGGGAGATACCTGGATCTGAGCACGCTGCTAGGGTGTTGCAATATCATCAGTCCCGATCAGGGGGATAGTGTCCGCGCAGTGAGGAGCAAGAAAAGGAACGATTGTCATCTGCTTTCAGATCCTGTGACAGGCGACTACAGGGATTAGTGAGCAGCAACGGATGCTCAGGTTGCCAGGTCCATTTGCGTCCACCGGAGACTTTCGCCAAGAAGCTACATGCTAAACTCGGCGTTTTTCGGAATTCCACGGCATGCAAGCTCTGGGGGAAACCTTCGGGGTTCCTTGACTCTCCTTGAGCCCGTCCCTGACTTAACCGAGTCGTTCTGGAGCGAAACGATGATGACACGCTCGTAAGTCTCGCTTGGGATCCCCTTGTGCATAACGCCTGAGATATTGACATCCTCGCACGCCTAGTCGTGCTTGAAAAGTAGAGGTTCAGAATCTGAGGCAAAGAGGACCTGAGAATGGACAACTTTCCGTAAGGGTCTACGGACTCGGAGCCCGAGTCGCGTACATGGGTATCTGCTTGGACACTGTATGGCCACCGCAGACGAGGTCCGCGTAGATCGCAAATCATGCGGAAACGCTGGCCGTCCTCCTCCAGCTCCTCTTTCATGACAAGCACTTGATTCGCCAGGGGCTGGACCGTGCAAGAGCTCGTTGCCTCCAGAGATGTCTTCTATCTCTCGCGGGAATGGACAAATGAACCGTAGCAAACGTGCTCGAAAGGATCACCGGGATAGACGCTGCCGTCCTCCGGGACGACACTCTCTCGACGACAAGGGTAGAGGACAGGGCTTCTTGTGGGATGGACAGGTTGTATATCCTCCATAGCATGTTGCGATGGCATTATGGCACTGATGACAGAGATGCGCAATAGTACATGTGTATTAGACTACCCCAGATTCGTGTCCGCATACATCCAAGCCCTCCAACGTCTACGTAATTCTACTGGATCTCCAGAGGGTCTTTTTCTAAGATCTAGACTTGTACTTCAGCCCATGACGCTCGCCAAGAGGGCCATGCGGATCTGTCAAAGTCAGACGATCAGTTCAGCACATCCAGCACCGAGTCGAGGTCAACATACAAAGAGTCCATATCGCATTTGCCGGAAGTAGACTGCCCGGCGCGAGTCGAAGTCAACATCAGGATCGATTTCTACGCAGAGGTCAGCATTCCGTAGCCGCATTGCGATATCTTGCGAACATACCATTGACGCGCGGGAGGGGATGCATGACGATCATTTCCTCCTTCGCCCGAGAAAGGACAGCGTGGTCGACGCGATAGGCGTCTTTCACAGCGAGCCACTCAGACTCATCCTTGAACCGCTCCTTCTGCAGCCTCGTCACGTATAGTACATCCGTCTCCGCGAGGACCTCCTCCAGGGACTCGCATTGGTAGACAGGTATGCCAGCCTTGCGAGCAGCAGAGACAACGCTCGCGGGCATCGCTAGCGATGGCGGCGAGACAAAGTTGAGCCGCACAGTGTACAGCGACAGAAGCGTGACGAGACTGTGCACAGTGCGGCCATTCTTGAGGTCACCCAGCATAGTGATCGTCCGTCCGTTGACAGTTCCTAGTTCCGAACGGATGGTGTATACATCCAGGAGCGCCTGATCAAGCGCAGTCAGCGATTGACGCCTCCTTTCGGGAGACCGTATCTCCTTACCTGAGAGGGGTGCTCTCCAATACCATCACCGGCGTTCAAGATAGGCACAGGCGAGTACTTCGCGGCGAGCTGAGAGCTACCCACGTCGGGGTGACGAATGACAATGGCGTCTGCGTAGCAGCCGAGCGTCCGGATCGTGTCCGGCAGGCTTTCGCCCTTGAGGACAGACGAGGAGTCGACATGAACGTTCACGACTTCACCGCCGCACCGCTTCATAGCAGTGTCAAACGACGACGACGTTCGAGTCGAAGGTTCATAGAACAACGTAGCCAGGACCTTGCCCTTGAGGATGTCGAGCGTGCCATTCCTCTCGACTTGGAGCTGCATCTCGTGCGCAAGAGTGAAGAGATCGTGGACATCGCGGTGGCTGAATTGCTTCACGGTGAGGATGTGCCGACGGTTGAAGGCCGGGTGAGGCAAAAGGTGAGTGAATATCTGAGGACCGGTGACCGGACCTTGGATAGGAGCGACTGCGGTAGAAGCGAGAATACTAGTGGGCGGTGCGGGTTGAAGTTGTGGTACAGCGTCCGCGACCGCCTTGGCGGCAGCTGCAGGGATCTCTGGCCGCGCACCGGACACTGACGCTCGCCTCTCGGCGGGAGGATGAAGGGTGGCGCTCGACAAGTCCTTGCCCAGAGGTGCACCCGATAGCACCCCATCAAGGTAGGCAGTCTGACCGTGAATCTGAACACGGTGCACTGCACCATTGACAACGGTTCCCTCCAGCGGAGACCACGAGTGTTCCCGCTTATGGAACTGATACTTACGACCGACGACTATTTCAACGTTCGTATGGCCTTGCTCGGGCAAAGCGAAAATGCGCAACGGGTTGTCGTGGAGTCGCAGACGGATGTCATCGAGGGTTAGACGACCGGATGCAACAGCGCCGAGAAGGAGCGGCAGTGTCTCCTCGATACCCGAGGCGGCGGAGGCCTCCCTACCGAGCTGCGTGGCGAGCTCGTATGGGACCCGACCGACAGAAAAGACATCAACAGCATCGAGGTGCTTCCACAGATACTCTTGGTCCTCGGCTGTAGGTAAGCAAGTAACGCCAGGGAATTGCTCCCTGGTGAAGAACAGAGAGTATACAGTCACGTCGCAAGTGACCTTCAGCTGCTTCGCCTTGCTAAGGGAGATCAGGAGCATGTCCTCCTTGGTCTGCACGTTAGTAACATGAAGGGAGCTGTTGTGAAGGTCGGCAAGGAGCAGGATGGGTGCAAGATTGGCCCCACGAGCATCTGTCACAATCGGCTTGTCAACTGGCCAGGACGCGAAGTGAGCCGCGGCCGCGGGGATCTGGCTATCAGGATCGCCGTAGCGGAATGGGACGAAGAGTGACTTGACACCCGCCTCGAGCTCTTCGTCGATATCCTTGATGTTGGAAGCCGAAGCGGTGATGCTCAAGGCGTAATTGCAGTACGCCTGGCCAGCGATGTTGCCAGCAGCCCTGTCGAGGGATGCTCTGTCCGTGATCTTGCTCTGTATGCCGACTGGCAGAATTAAAGCCGTCGCGAAACCACCACTTAGGGACGCCTTCGTGGCATTCACAATGTCGTCCCCAACAAGGGAGAGGTCTGGGACGAAGCTCGCGATGTTTACTAGACCAGGGAAGGTATGTGTATCGTGCGACGTCTTGAAGTCCACGGGCGATACCTCTAATGGCAGCTTCCGAACGAGTGCCTCGAACAGGAGCTTCGCGATCTTGACGTTCGTAATAAGGGGAACGGCGAAATCGACGGCCATACGACGAGTGCGGTAACCCTTGCTGGCGTAGCTCGCAGGACGCCGGTAGTGGTTCTTCGACGGCAGATTGATGTACATGTCAATGAGGTTGTTCGCCAGGTGCTGGGTCAAGGAGTACTCTGACTTCTCTCCGCTGTCCTCTGGCAGAATCTCCAGATACTGCACAAGATGAGTCAGCAGACATCGAGGACCAAAGCCTTTCCAACGTACCTTGCACGGCACCCCATGCTCGGCGAAGAAGTCCGCAGTGCCCGACGTACCAAAGATGTGGTATCCCGCTGCGTGCAGGCGCTGGACGGAGGGCAGGATTTCGAGCTTCTCCTTGTAGCTACCAATGGAGAACAGGATGTTCTTCTTCGGCAGCACGATACCCGTCGAGATCAACGCCTTGACGTACGCCTCGTATTTGTCCTTGCCGAAGCACGCCACCTCGCCAGTAGACGCCATCTCGACACCAAGGACCGGGTCTGCGCCGGAGAGCCGGCTGAAGCTGAACTGAGGCACCTTGACGCCAACGTAGTCGGGCGGGAGCGGCACATGCGGGTACGGCTCGACCGGGATGTTGAGCATGACCTTCGTCGCCATCTCGATGGCGTCGATGCCGGTGACCTTGGAGACGAAGGGGAACGAGCGCGCCGCGCGGAGGTTGCACTCGATGACCTTGATCTCGTTGTTCTTTGCGATGAACTGAATGTTGAACGGCCCGGTCACGTTGAGGGCGTTCCCAATCTTCGCCGTCGCGTCCTCTATGCGGCGCACAGTCTCGGGGTCGAGGTCCTGCGGGGGGTGGATGAGAGTCGCGTCGCCGGAGTGCACGCCCGCGTTCTCGACGTGCTCCGAGATGTAATGCATGATCATCTTGCCGTCCTTGGCGACCGCGTCCATCTCGATCTCCTTCGCGCCCTCGATGTACTTGGTGATCACGACAGGGTGCTCGCGCGAGACGGCAGTGGCTTGCGAGAGGTAGCTGTTCAAGTCATTCTCGCTGAACACGACGTTCATCGCCGCACCGGAGAGCACGTAGGACGGCCGGACGAGCACCGGGTAGCCGACCTTCTCGCAGAAGGCGTGTGCCTGCTCGAAGCTCGACAGCTCCTTCCATAGAGGCTGGTCCACGCCGATCTCGTCCAGCAAGCGAGAGAACTTGAACCGGTTTTCTGCGGTGTCGATCATCTCAGGCGAGGTACCGTAGATCTTCACGTTCTGGCGGTAGAGCGGAAGGGCAATGTTGTTCGGCGTCTGTCCACCCATGGAAAGGATGACACCGCGTGAGCGCTCAGTGTCGTAGATGTCGAGCACCGTCTCCAGACTGATGTTCTCGAAGTACAGACGATCCGCCTCATCGTAATCCGTACTCACGGTCTCGGGGTTGTAGTTCACCATGACCGTCGGAAGGCCGTTCTCGCGCAGCGTCCGGATGGCACGAACTGCGCACCAGTCGAACTCCACGGACGAACCTATCCTGTACACACCAGAGCCCAAGACGATAACACCGCAGTCTTCGAAAGTGACGTCGTGCTCGATGGCGTTGTACGTCGTGTACAGGTAGTTCGTGAACGCGGGGAACTCAGCGGCGACTGTGTCGATCTGCTTCACGAAGGGCGCGATGCCGTTCTCCTGGCGGAGACGACGCACAGCGAGCTCAGTTGAACCCATACAGGTAGCGATTTGCCTGTCGGAAAATCCAAGCTGCTTCGCCTGCCTGAGGAGCTCGGGACCAATGGTAGCCGCATTGTATCCACTAAGACGGCATGCTCAGCGATAACGAACAGAGGTGTCAGCAGACAATACGTACTAAAGGCGTCGCTCCATTTTGAAGATGGACTCGAGCTTGGTGAGGAACCACTTGTCGATGTTGGTCATCTGCCAGATCTTGTCGACGCTGTACCCGCGGTGGAACGCAGTGTTGATCGCGAAGATGCGCTTGTCAGTCGGGTTCATGAGCTCCTCGTCGATGTCCTCGACGTAGTCGTTCTACAAACCACCGTATTGTGAGAAACGCAATGACCAAGAGCAGAGCTGACGGACTTACCTTGGCGAAGCCAGAAAATTGATCATCAATGGCCCGGATGGCCTTCTGGATCGTCTCCTGGAAGGAACGGCCGATGCTCATGACCTCGCCGACACTCTTCATGCTGCTGCTCAGCAACCGGCTCACGCGGCTGAACTTCTTGAGGTCCCAGCGCGGGATTTTGACCACGACATAGTCCAAACTCGGCTCAAAGCACGCGGAAGTGACCTTTGTCACCGAGTTCTTGATCTCGTTCAGCGGGATACCGAGACCGAGCTTGGCCGCGATGAACGCGAGTGGGTAGCCGGTGGCCTTGGAAGCCAGGGCGGACGAACGCGACAAGCGAGCATTCACCTGGTAAACGGTCAGGACCGTTGCCTTGTGAAGCACAGTGTCGGAAACGTACCTCAATGATGCAGTACTCCTTCGAGGTGGGGTTCAGCGCATACTGAATATTGCACTCGCCAACGACACCGAGGTGACGAATGACGTTGATCGCGGTCGTACGAAGCATGTTGTAGTCGCTGTCGGAGAGCGTCTGGGACGGTGCGACGACGATCGAGTCTCCGGTATGGATACCAAGCGGGTCGAAGTTCTGCCATACACTCTGAGCATGCAAAACAGCTGCAGAGCAGCCGGACAACATACCTCCATGTTACAGACGGTGATACAATTGTCGCGGCAGTCGCGGACGACCTCGTACTCGATCTCCTTCCAGCCCTTCATGCTCCTCTCTACAAGCACCTGCGGACTCGTCGCGAAGGCCTTGCTGCACAGCGCCTTCAGCTGCTGCTCGTTCTGCGCGAAGCCAGAGCCGAGACCGCCCAACGCGTACGCCGCGCGCACGATGACAGGATAGCCGATCATACTGGCGGCTGCGATGGCCTCCTCTGTGGTCGTCGCAGTGCTGGACTGCGCGCACCGCTCGCCGATCTCAGCCATCGCACTGGCAAACAGCTGGCGGTCCTCGGTCATGATGATCGTGTCGATGGGCGTGCCGAGCACCTTGCACCCGAGGCTCTCAAACTCGTCCTTGAGCTTGATGCCGACGTTGAGCGCGGTCTGCCCGCCAAAGGTGACGTAGATGCCGTCGGGTTTCTCGTACTTGATGATCTTGCGCACGAACTCGGGCGTGACAGGCAGGAAGTAAACCTTGTCCGCAAGCCCGCGCGACGTCGCGATGGTGGCGATGTTCGGGTTAACGAGGATGGTGTAGATGCCCTCCTCCTTGAGCGCCTTGATCGCCTGCGAGCCCGAGTAGTCGAACTCACCGGCCTGGCCGATCGAGAGGCCGCCCGAGCCGAGGATGAGCACCTTCTGCACGTCCGCGCGCGGCGTGCGCCGCTCGTTCTCCTCCTTCGTCCCGCCAGGCATCGAGATCGGGAGCATGCTCCCCGTCTTGGCGCAGTCGATGATGTTCTGGATGAACACCTCGAACAGGAACTCGGTATCGCGCGGACCGGGCGTGGACTCGGGGTGGAACTGCACAGAGAAGAACGGCTTGTCGACGCAGTATATGCCCTCGTTGCTGCCGTCGTTGGCATTCTGGAACAGCTCCTTCCACCCTTCGGGCAACGACGCGGCCTCTACCTGATACCCATGGTTCTGACTGGTGATATAGCACCGGCCGCTGAGCGCGTCCGTGCATGGGATGTTGTGCCCGCGGTTGCCGTACTTCATTTTGGACGTCTTAGCGCCGGCCGCGAGCGCGAGCAATTGGTGCCCGAGACAGATACCGAAGATAGGACGGTCGGACTTCTCCATGGCGCGACGGAGGCGCTCGATGGTGGGCTTAACCATAGTAGGGTCGCCAGGACCGTTGGAGATGAAGAGGCCATCGAACGGTTCTTCGGCGCTCGACAGGTAGTCGTAGTCCCAAGGCACAACCTTAAGCTCTACGCCGCGATGCGTGAAGCAGCGGATCTGATTAAACTTCATGCCAACGTCTACCGCGATGACGCGAAGAGGACGCGTTCCCGAGGGATGCATCCTCGGCTCAACTACTGGCTTGTAGATCCGCGGTGCCTTCGTCGAGACGACCGCAACTAGATTTTCCTGGTTCGGGTCGTGGAAGGGAACGTCAATGTAGTCCTCGCGCCAGGACGCGCCATTCAGGGCGCCAGGCGGCGACGGCGCCCGGGATGTGGGGGTTGACGTCGGCATCAGTGATGCACGTCTGCCAGCGGGGGCATCCTTGGCCCTGGCCAGGATCTTTCCCAGCATCGATCCCTTCTCCCGGATCTTTTTGGTGAGAGCGCGGGTGTCCACGCCGAAGATGGCAGGCACCCCGCTCTCCTTCAGCCATTGGCCCAGCGAAGAGTCCGCGAGGAAGTGGCTGTAGTCTTCAGAGTACGAGCCCACGACGAGGGCGGCGACGTGGATACGTGCTGACTCAAACTCGTGAGGAATTTGGTCGACCGGGACGTTCTTAGGACGGGGAGGCACGCCATAGTTGCCGATGAGAGGGTACGTAAGGATCAGGATTTGACCTTCATACGACGGGTCGGTGAGAGACTCTGTATAACCGACCATACCTGCAAACGCGACAGTTTGTGAGTACACGCGCGTCGAGAGTAAACGAGGAGAAAAATTCACGTACCGGTCTGGAAGACGCACTCTCCAGCGACGCTCTTCCCTTCTGCGCCGAAACTGACACCACGGAAGGCGGTACCATCCGCGAGCTCTAGAACGGCATCTACCAGGTAATTTTCATCCTGAGCAGACGTCGCGGTGATAGCGGAGGCAGGGAATCCATTGGGATAGTTGCTGGCGGAGCGAGCGAGGACGGGTCGGACAACGTTCGTGGTCTGGGCTGGGTTGGACAGGGCCATGGCGGTCAAACGAATGGATTGCTGAGGGTGTGGGTAGTTGCCGTGTGTGTCTCTTCCTCTTCGCTCGCTCGAGCCAACGAGTGGTCCGAGTGCGAGTGAAGAGGAAGAGAAAGAGAAACGCGTTCCTCCGCCCTCTGCAGAAAACCCATCCTGCACGTGACGTGCTCTAGCAGCACATCCCAGATCTCGGAGATCACCGGGCTACCTCGAAGTTATCTACGGCGCCAAACCCGACGCCAAGTGCGCTCGTCGAATTGTGCCTGCTAAGAAGGCAACCGCCGTCGTCGTTCGCGCAAAGGCGCAGGTAAAGCTCGCTGTGACGGTATACCCCGTACTCACGAAAGAGCAGAAGGGGCCGATGCGTTTGAGATGCTATCGTCAACGCCGGCATTTATCTGATGAACTTCAGCGTCAGCTACGTTCCTCCGAGAAACCGAGTATGCGCTGGGCGGCTGGGACGTATAGGTTCATTATCGGTAGCGTATCATCGCGTACGGTAGCGTTATGAGGTGAGCGGCGCTCATCAGTCATCTCATGAGGCGGGAGAAACAGAGCCTGGAGAAACGGACGAGAAGAGCCAATCCTTACTACACCCCAGGCCTGGAGAACTCGACTCGCCGGTATATATCCACCGCTTGATCAACGTATGTCATGAGCTGAACTCCATTCCGAACAGTGCGCTGCACGTCGATCAGACGCTATCGCTGCGGCATGCTGATTCGACATATTACGTCCGTCCGCCTTGGGTCCGGAGTGCGCGTCTCTTACGACTAGTAGTGTGCCACTTGCAGAGAACTGTGTCAACGACGTAGCGAGACTGTGCAATTATGCCCTATGAGGCCGAATTCGTTCTCCTTCAAGCCACCCACATGGAACAGCAGCCATCGTAGCCGGTGCTGAACCATGGAATCGCCATAGAGGGTGCGAGACGGATCGGGGCCCATCGTCGTGGGAGCCGCGCAATTGACACCAATTCGCCTTCCACTCACAAGTGGTGAACAAGCCAGCTCGGCATCCTCTTTTTCATGTCCTTCGCTTTTCACGCACTCGCCACATGAAACGTTGACACGTCGACGACCGAACGTGCCACAGAGCTCCGGCCCTGACAGACATGCAGGCACGCTCCGCGCCCTCTTAACCAATGGCTCGCAGTCAACGTTACAGTGCCCGATGTATTCTGTCGGTTCCTGAACCTGGGGGCGGAAAGCGTTCTCCCTTGCGCCTCGGAGGCTAGGTGAGGCTAGCCCGCCTCCGCACAAGCTCCTGGTCGAGATGGAAACTCAATGTCCATAGAAGGCCGGAGACGCCCTTCCGTGATTGGGTGTAGGCTCGCGACACTCACGTCCGACCCGTTCGGCCGCTCGTCCGGGCTCCCACCCGTTCTGAGGACATGTGCGGTAGGTTCTTACACCGAGGGCCAGGGATGCATCGTGAGCCTTCACCTGTAGGTTCTGTCAACGTGCTCGATACCATGCGCCTCCCATGACCGCTGCTGTTCTCTCCGGACGCGCCAGTGGTATAGCTCGCAAAGCGCTCCACCCGGCGGAGCGCGGGAGAACGAAGTGATCACTGACAGACGCAAAAACAGAACAGTTTCATGCTAACGGACGTCGACCGGACAGTCGCACCTAGAAGACTGACGGGAGCGGGGCTGGTGCGGAACGCGCTGACAGTTCATGTGGTGAGCATCGCCGATTCGCCGTTGCGTCCCACCGGGCGTTCGCTAATCTCGGTTGGTCTGAGCAGGCGAGCGACGGGAAGCCACATTGCAATTATATGGGTCTCGGCGCGTGATGGCCCCTCCGTGGGTGTCGCTGCAATGGCGAGATAGAGATTGAGTTCGGATACGCGTGCGGAGGGCTTCGATGAGCTGCGCCGGTTGGACTGGACGGAAGGTCTGTCACATGCATGCCGTATGGTGGACGTCGCGCCCAAGAATCCACGAAGCCGAATGTTTTTAGCGATGCAGAACTCGGCCTCGGGGCGGCAGCCACGACGAGGTTGTAGGTCCAGCATGTCGTACATGGCAACGTTACGAGGCACTGGCAGCAGCCGAAAAAAGCGGGCTAGACGTCGAACGCTCGTGCATGCCGCACAGCTGCGTCTGCGAGAACCACAGCGCTGGGCAGGGTCGAACATGTCGCCCGCATTCTAGAGATTGCCGTGTCAGGAACTGCGGATCGCGCGATGGCTAAACGCGGAAGGCCGACAGCTGTCCACTCGAAGCCACCATGAATGGAAGCCTGGCTACAAAAGGCATGATGGCCTCTGTGCCCGCCTTCCAAAGTGAGCGCCTGCTGTGACCGGATACAGATGGTGTATAAGATGCTCATGCCACTCACGCTAGCCCGTTCGCTCGCCCTTTGTCTCTTGCAGAGAACCCAGCCCCGCGATGGAACAGAGCACCAGCCACAACACTACCTTGCCTTCTCCTACCACACAACCACCAGCAACAGCACCAGAACCAGGACCAGCATCAGCACTACCGGCACAAGAACCAGCCTCGCCGGCCGCGTCCGCGAGCGAACCACACGGTAGCCACGAGGAACATCAGCATCAGCCCGTAGCCACATCTGTGGCCTCCACGCAGACCACATCGTTCAGGAAGCCAGTGCCGCTGCCGTCCGTGCCAATCATCATGCCCGCCCCTGCACACTTGAGCGAGAGTCCTCAGCAGATCCCAGTCGTATCGCCGCCGCAGACGCCGTCTATCTTGAGGATGCCATCGCCGAACTACGCCGCGATCCCCGGGCCGGATCACCAGGAACAGGGCACAAACGCCGTGGCGGGTCCCTCGAGCATCGCGAAGCAGAAGCAGCGAGCGTCGCCCCAGCACTCATCGGAGGAAGATAACGTCCAGACAGCAGGCAGCGAGCATTCCGCCGGCCGACACGCGCGCGCGAGCACGTTAGGCTTTAGCGATGGGTATGGGCATGGGGACGGGAACGGGGGAGGGTATGGGAACAATGGCGGTCAGGGAGGGCCCAGTCAGGTTGCAGGTATCCGTCCTCCAGCACGGGTGGCCAGCACAGGGCGTCCTGCCATGCAGCGGCAATCGCGATCCGTCATGTTAACGGAGCCTCCCATAATTCCCGTCCCTGCCCAGAACGGACTAGCGGACCTCAACCCGACGGCGCTTGTCTCGCAGCCCTCGGTCATCGACCATGTCGTACCCACGGTACCCGTAGTCTCTGGCGCGGGCACCATCAATGGACACGCGCGACGGCAGAGTATGGTAACTTCCCAAGCGACTCTGACAATGGGCAAGACTGTGGAGGAGCGGTTGCAACCCACGTTGGACGACGCTGAGGCAGAGCGAGACAGAGCAGCACTGAAGGGTGAGCGTCACATGGAAGTTCATTAAAGGATCGTTTGCTCACCGATCGAACGCATAGCGAAGGCGCATGCTTGGGCACTCAACTGTGCCATTGGCGCACAAGTCATCCTCGGCGCATTGACCACCGGAGTCGCAGCGGCGACCACAGGACGCAATGTAAGCGTCAAGGCGCTGTCGAGGACTGCTCTGCGAGACTCACAGCACCTCTTCATCTCCGTGGCAGACATCCATTGCAACGTCAGTCCTGGGCGGCATGTCGACGCTCGCGGCGTCCTACCTCGCAAAGGCGCGCGGGTCAGGGGAACCCGAAGTTTCGATGATTCGGCGGCGAGAGCTGGAAAGCTTCATCCGCGACTGCAAGGCATTCATGCTCGACAAGGGATACATGGTAGGCTCGGAGTACGATGCGCGCATCGAGCGGTATCGGCGGCGGTTCGAGGAGATCATGGGGAACGGTTCGGGAGGTGTGGGGGACCAAGTCCAGGCGCAAACGCGGACGCAGGCGCAGGCGCAAGCGCATACGCAGAGGGAGAAGACAACGCTTCCGGTGTAGGGACCGTCAACAGTCGTGACGGCAAGCTCTGGAGGGTCATGCGGCGTGCACCTTGGACTGATCAGGTATCTTTACGTACGTTGCGTGTAATGCACCATATGGTACCTGCTATCGATACGTCTTGCAGACGTTGTAACTTGAGCAACCGTGGGCTATGCATGCCAGCGAGAGAAAAGTTTGGCGGGAGAGACGGGCAGACTGAGGGGTGATATGCGAACACGTGCGTGTCAACGAAGCGTCCGAGCATGCGCCTCAAAGGCCAACGTGTCGTGTTCGCATCCGTAGCGTCAGTTATAGGGGCGGACCAAAGAACGTAAGGAGCGTGAAGTGGTCTAAGAAGCTTGACCAACTTCACGAGCGCAGCACAACACCCGGGGCTCGACGATGAAAACTCTTGAGGATCCGATCGCAAATGAGCCAGCAAGATAGCGAAGCGCTCATCAAACTCACCAGTCCATGCATTTTGCATACATGTCGACGGTCGGGCTATCGAGGACGGCATATGTAATGCACAATCTGGCGCAACGAGTCGACTTCGCCCAGCGGTCCCGTCGATCGAGGACAGCTCTTGGCATACGAGCTTGGTAATCAAGAAGTCCACTCGCGGACTCCGACAGGTCGGGAAACTCTGCTGGCAGACTCATGCTGTGTACGATCCTAAATGTCTTTGACGCAGCGCGAGGGCATGCAGCGACGCGTCATTAGAGACCCATGCGGGCGACATTCCTGATTCATGCATCTCACGGCCATCGTTGAGCGCCGCGAGTTCGGCACAGCACGCAAGTTGGGCGAGATGACTCCTGTGGTTGCCCTAGAAGTTGAGATGCGACCTGAGTAGTCATGAGTTCTGGCATGATGCACATAGAACACGACAGAGTGCTAACTCTACATTCTTACGTGTCTGACCAGGCGATATCGGGCCTGTTTAGCGATCCTCGCCCACGTTGCCGTTGATAACTTCAGATGTGGTGCAAACCATACACTCAGAAATTCAGACACGACCCGTCGGGCCGTCGCACAAGCGAGTTGGGTATATCGCGTCCCCCTCCTGGCCGGATGGGCCATAGCGACTTGAGGGAGAAGGATGGAGGCGGCCAAGGGTACTGTACAGTAATGCCGACGATCCTCCGCGGCCCGCAGGGGCTCGAGTTGATCTGAGATTTGTCAGACAAGTACGTAAAAGGCAACCTCCTCAACGCATTCTCGAGGCTCGCTCTCTCTCTCCGCCGCGCCGCCACCGGAATAAGCCCAGGCGGACAGTGACGATTGGCTGAAAGCCCATTCCAGACCTTTCCTTTGCCTGCTTTGGCATCAGCTGGACTCTAATTTCAGTCCAACACGGCCGCCCGCGATAAGTCATCCTTCTCCGCCCCGGAGAATGAGAGTGACACAGCTCTAGCTCTTCCTCGCGCCGCCAGAGCGCGCGGGGATGCTATAAAAGATTTCGTGCTCTCGATTGTCTGCACGACTCGCTCACGACCCGTACGCGTTGCACGACCGTTTAGATCACTCAACGAGACCCTCTTCAGCTTGCCTCGTGCAGCGGCTTAAGCTTGAGCTGGAGCCGTCTTCGCGTACTCCTCTTTCAGTCACCGAGGTCGATCCGAGTTTGCTCATGCCCGTTCGTTCACCTTCATTGTCTGCTACCTCCAGCGAGACCAGACACGCGCAGCCAACGGAGGACATGCTCTCACCGCCAAGCTCAAAGCCAGCTCGCTCGACCGTACTCTCCCCAGCGCAGACTCTCGTCGAAGGTCGGGTACCGCAAAAATACTCGCCCGTGCGGCGCTATGTGCTCCTGTTCATCTTTTGTCTCGCCCAATTCCTCGACGCGTTCAACAATTCCGCCCTCTTCTCTGCCATACCAGCCTTAGTGAACTCTCTGCACATGTCCGAGACGGAGTCGACATGGATCATCAGCGCGTACCAGCTCACCTTCGCGTCGTTCCTGCTGATCGTGAGTGGCGAATCGACGCTCTCTTGACAACGACGTTTGCTGAACCCCCACTTGCGCACTTTAGAGCGGCCGGCTAAGTGATGTCTACAACCCCAGTCAGTCCTCTATAGATCCTTCGAGCCATCTGTCCGGAACTGACAATCGCGAACAGAACTCGCCTTCATCTGCGGCGTCTGCGTTCTGGGAATCCTATCGATTGGCGCGGGCTTCGTGACGAGCAAGGTACCGCTCATCGTCCTGCGTGCCCTTAGCGGCATTGGTAAGTCAGACTTCCCTGCTGAGCGAGATGTACCGGCCGTACTGACCGGGGGGAACGCGTCCCAGCGGGGTCTATGACTATCCCTTCGGCATTGACGCTCCTAGTCAACATCTTCACGGAACCGTCTGAGCAGGCGCGCGCCATCGGGGTCTTCGGTGGCTGCGGTGCGGTGGGGAATGGTAAGCTTCCGTCGTTCGTGGCTATGGGAGACCATGCCGTACTGACTGCGACCCAAAGTGCTCGGTTTGATCATTGGCGCGATATTCGTCGAGTTCGCGTCGTGGTCGTGGGTCTTCTGGTTTGTCGCGCTCGTCGCGCTGCCGATCGCCGTCTCCTGTATCATCCTTATTCCTGCCCAAGAGCCGCGTTTGGACGACATCGCCGGCCAACGCGAGGCGCGATGGAAGAGCTTAGACATGATCGGGGTGTCCATCCTTACAGGTTCGTTGTGGCGCCGCCTGCAAACCTTGTGGTAAGGTGCTCACACTTAGCTAGCCGCTCTGATTCTCTTCATATTCGCGATCACGTCGGGTACGACATCGGGCTGGGCATCTGCGACCGTGCTCGCGCCGCTTATCATCTCCGTATTCATGGTCGCCGGTTTCTTCTACTATGAGACGACGATCCCTGTAGACAAGGCAGCCATCCCTCCCAGAACGTGGTTCCTACCAAACTTCGCCGTCCTTTTCAGCACTGCGCTCCTGCCGTACTTCTGGTGGGTCACCGTGTTCACGATCTACACGACGCTCTGGCAGGACATCTGGCACTGGACGGTCATCTCGACCGCCATCCATATGTGAGTCCATCGCTCAATGCTGTCGGCAAGTCAGGTTCGCCTAATCGCGATGGCTCGCAGGTTACCTATCGGAGTGCTCGCGTTCGCAATGAGCTTCACAGGGTCGCTCTCACGGGTCATCAACCCAAAGTGGATCATCCTTTTCGCCGAGGGGATGTGCATCATCGCGACCGTGCTCCTCGCGTTCGCAGACCGCCCAGAGCGTTACTGGCCTCTCATCTTCCCTGCGTTCGTCCTCGGCTCCGCGGGCGCGATGCTCACCTACACGCACACAAAGTGAGTGTTCCATAACTAGAGCCCCTTTCCGACATGACGCTGATGTGCGCTTTCCGCAGTATCGCCATCTTCCGCACGACACCTGCGTCCATGGCAGGCACGGTCGGGGCGATCTTCAACGGCGCTCTGCAGCTTGGCTCGGCTGTCGGTATTTCCGCGGTCGGCTCGATCGAGTCGAGCGTCGAGGAGACGCACGGCGGGCCGCAGTCCTACGCAGGGCGCGCTGCGGCGTTCTGGTTCCTCCTCGCCGTGGTGGGCATCGAGTGGTTGTCGTTGCTCGTGTTCTACCGCCGTAGCAAGGAGGGCGCTGCGCAGGAGCTCGATATCGGTGCGAAGGAGAAGACGTTGCAGGAGCGCGGAGACGAGAAGCAGGTCATCGGCAAGGAGGAAGACGTGAAAAGGCGGTCAAGCGATGCGCAAGATTTCGAGCGTGAAGAGCCCTCGACGGTCAGCGAGGAAGTCGTCGACGCGGACGGTGATGCCAATGTCTGACATGGAGCATCTTTCTGGGTTTATTGCATTCTTTTGTCGGACTGGGTTCCAATTCCGCTTCCTCTGGTTTCACACGTTCACACATTCGGTACATAGAGCACGCATAGAGTAATCAGGCTGCATTGTACGTTACGCATGTATCGATAGTTTCACATTCGCTAGATATAATGCAAGCGCGTACTGTTGAGAACCACCATACTGCTGTTGTTGACGCTGTCGAGGGTGTATAGTCCTTGCGCACCAATGATAATTCGTTCATCCTGTCCATGATGTCCTGGCGGCCAACAGAAGCTGTACAGCGCGGCACAAGGTGTGGAGTATCGCGAAAGGCGTCGTGGGCTACAGTATCGCCACCTCAGTGGATCTTGAGAGGCGCCCGTTCAGGACTGCCGTAGAAGGCAACCAGAGTGGAGCGAACCAGGGGGACCAGCTCTGACCGCTCGTTTATTTTGACCCAGCTGCGGTCGGAGAGCGAAGGAGTTCAATACGTCACTGTAGCCCTCCGGAGCTTGCTTGTACATAGCCTATGTGCAGCATATAAGAGAGCGGAACCGACGGGAGGACCCACCAAGCTTGTACCGAAGAATACCCTGCTTTGTAACGCCATGGGGTACGTCCTCTCAGTTAAGCGGTAGTTGGACTCGAGTTCTGATGGTTGTATACGCGTCCAGGATCATCGTATCTTGTATAGTAGGTAAGGGTCTTCCGGGAGGACCTGGACCGTCGGGGACGTTCAGGGGCTGACCCGTGGTTCAGGCGTGTTTGCGTGTATCGCAGACGCGGTCATGACGGTCGTTGCGGTCGTTGTGGATTGCGTCGGATGTGTCTTAACAGGTGAGCCTCCTGTACGAGTCACCGTCCGAACGGGTGCTGACGGCCTGGGCGTGACAGCCATCTTCGATGCTGTAGCAAGTCTCATCGCGTGTTTGACTTGTGGATTATGTTGCGCGTAAGTGTTCGTGGACACTGTACGAACCGGCGCCATGCTTAGTGCTCCTTTTGCAGGGCTGCGATATGATAGAGGCTCCGGGATGACGAGAATTCCCGGAGCCTTGAAACGATCATACTGATGCCAGGACGCGCTAATGACGACGTAACGACAGTTAGCAGAATACTGTAATCACATTACATACCCAACGTATAATCAGTGGACGCTTTGATATGATACGACACTCTGTAAGCGAAGAGTCACACGGCGAAACGACATCGTCAAATGCGGGAGTTCGATTGGAGAAGTAGTACAGAAAGTGATAGGTGCCAGTGCAGGAGCAGCAGAGCGATGTCTGCGATATTGCAAGCGCCCATGCTGCTCGAGCAAACAAAGCCACGCTCATCCGGCAACGTTAGGATCTGCGTTCTGTACGTAACCGCATTACCATGTTGCTTTGTCTAGGATTGAGTCGCCCCTTCAACGACATTGTACTAGCCTCCTTGGCAGGACTCGCGACCCATGCTCTCGATAGGTTGCTATCATGCATGTTACTAGGAGCAGCCGCACATATCAAGAACGGCGGAGACTAGATCCTGCACCGGCGTCCGCTTGAAGCCCAAGAAGTAAGTACCGCAAGTCGCCCATTGCACGTGGAAGCGTTCACAACCCTAAGTCCCGAAGACGTGGAGAGCATGGTTCATGCAACAGCCCGCAAGGCTCCTTCCAAACATCTTCACAGATCCCCGCTGGCCATCGACCGGCCACGATCCCCGCTGTGGCCACAGTCATAGCTTACAATAGGCCATCGGAGGCGCGGATCTATCTGTTTGACTGCTTTGACGAGAATGCGGTCGGAGCCGGCAATTGAGGTGAGACAGAGCTCCATCGCTAGGGGCCACAACGCTGAGGCGATGTCTATAGATGCGGCCGAGGTGCCAAATGAGTGGACACTCCTGGCACGCCCTTGTATAAATTGACACAAGTTGGTCTCCGCTCATGCGTCTCCCGCTTCGCCTGCCATGGTACATGCACCCATTGCAGTCCCACGCCTCCCCGCAGAGATTGACTATCTCATCATCGACCATCTCTCTGACGATATGGCCGCCCTATCGTCCTGTTCTCTGGTCTGCAGCTCGTGGCTGTCAGTGGCTCGCTCCCATTTGTTCCGCACCCTGGCAATTGGATCGACAGCCACAGACGGGCGTTTCGCCGCTTTTGAGGGGTTGTTGAAGAAGCGCACACATTTCGGTCCCTTGATCCAGGAACTCATCTTGAGGTGCAGACCCTTCAGCTCCTTCAACGAGGACGAGAAAGCAGAGCAAGTCGATGTCGCCGTTCTCCAGTCCATCGTTGTGATGCTCCCCGCGTTGCGGCGCCTGACTCTAGATGGGATCTCCTTGCCGCCTCGCAACTGCGGGTTCGCAATGTTGCGAAGGCCATCCCTAGTCTCAATGCGCATCATCGGCTGCCGCTTCCACGACGAGAACCTGCAGAGCGCACTGAATGCTATGTGCATCTTCGAGACCATCGAAGAGCTGTCCATAGAAGGTTTCTGGATCGCCCCCTGCAGCTCCTCTCTGGCGAACACGCTGCCCTCGCCAACAACACTCCGACACATTCATCTGAATCAACTTGGGAGTTCAGCAAATAAGCTATTGTGCGACTTCCTTGGAACAGTCGCCCACCTGACATCCCTTCAGTCTGTTCACCTTACGTGGTACACGTGGTCTGAAGTGACCGAGTGCCAGCTCCTCCTTTCGCATGTAGCTCAGAACCTGAAGCGGCTCGAACTTGAGCCGACGGATGACTTCTGGGAACGAGAAGTGCAAGGTCAGTCTCATCTTCATGCGGGATCTGTACGACGATTGACACTAGTGCAGAAGATGACAACCGATGGGATAAGCTCGGCCTCGCCAGATGCACCCAGCTCGAGACGTTGTGTCTCCACACGAGCTACAGCTACTTGAGCTACCGAACTGATGGCCATAAGTGGTTTTTCGCTGCGGTGGCTACGTATGTTAGCCATGTCCTGCTGCACTACCAACTGGCAGCCCTTCGACACCTCATTCTGAAGATCCCGGTGTACCCAAGGAACGGCGAGGTTCGGATCGCTCACGTTCCAAATTCCTGGGAACCACTAGATTCCGCACTGTCCCGCCGCCGGTCCTTGATGGCTGTGACTTTGGAGATCCGATCGCCTTGCATGCTTTCCAAGCTCAGTAAGGAAACACTGTCTCTTAGCCTCCGACGCGCCTTAGCACGAACGAACCAGAGAGGCATTTTGCAGATCGTTTTCGTGGTAAGTGTGATCATCGCCCTGCTGATGTCTTGCACGCCAATACACGTTACCGCCTTTACCAGTACATGCAATACTGCGACGATTACGATGACTACGAGAATCCAGTGACATGATCGTGCATGACATCCTGAAGAATCTAGTAATGTAATCGGTGCATCCTTGTTCCTACATGATGTTGCACGTCTGTGAACAGGTATCATAAATCAAATACATTTGATGGTCAAGACCCGATTGAATGGGCACGCAGAAACCTGGTGTCGGTGGTGATCGCAAGCGAATTACTGAGGGGGTATTGGAGCTGCATGCCACTGCGGTAAGGCATCGACGCATAGGTCATTGCACTTGATTCGAGATGAGTTGGCAAATCGTACATAACTTACTGACACTATATGCTGAGCAGCCCAGCAGGTAGACGTGTTTTTTTCAATAGTCCAATGATGTTACCTTTTGAACCTTTGCACAAATCATTCACTAGCACGACTGCTGTTCTGGAGACTCTGCAGTCCTATGGACGGCGCAATTTCGCAAGTCGCACTCGAGATAGTTTCGATTGTGATGACATACCTGGCAGCATGAGTCACCTGACTGTCGGTATACATATCCTCGACCGGCGCATAACTGCATACAGTAATCATATATGGCGCAGTATTCGGAGGTAGGACGGCAAGTGATGTTGGTCGGAGGCCAAGTGCCAATCATACCGTCGACTGCCGCATTCGGCGTGCCACAGCACGCGCGGCAGCAGCGAACACAGCTCTGCAGAGTCGACCCTGAGATGCATCCGTCGTCCGAGTTCCCCTCTCCCTCCTGTATCATCTCCTGCAACAACCAGACTCGGTCAGCTGCGCATGGTCCTGTAAATCACTGCATCTGTGGGGCTAGAAAAGCTCAGCGACCTCTTTTCTTACTACCGCCATGAGCGCCACGATCCAATCAAGACCTCTAGTACCTCACATACCGACTACTTGCTCCCAATGCTCAGTTGCCCTCGAGTTCCCTGTACCATCACCTCATCCGCGACCAGGAACACTGCTGAACGTCCGCTGCTTCAACTGTAACAGTATCATTTCGCACGCGTTCTATCCGGCTCAGATACCAGGCCACTACGCGAGCCGTCCGAAGAGCTCGGTAGGGACGGGCAACACGAGCGGGAGCGGAGCGTCGTCCTCATCGGGCGCACGCAAAGGACGGAAGATCGGCACTCAGGAGAAGCCTCTCGAGACGCGCTACTATGACTTGCTTGGCGTTCCGGTGGATGCCACCACGGAGGACATCAAGAAGGCGTACAGTGAGTCTGCTGCGCACTGTTTCACCCCCTGTGTTTTCCTGAATTGCGCAAAGGGAGGCTCGCCATCAAACACCATCCAGACAAGAATCGTGACGACCCGCATGCTGGGGAGAGGTTCAAAGAGATCGCCATCGCGTACCAGACGCTCTCCGATCCCGAGCTGCGCCGGAAGTACAACGAGTTTGGACCAAAGGAGAGCGCACCGGAGGGTGGATACATCGACCCCGAGGAGATTTTCAGTACCATATTCGGCGGCGAGCGTTTTGTGTCTATTATTGGGAACATCAGCCTTGCCAAGGACATGAAGGCGGCACTGCAGGAAGATGAGGATAACGAGAACGAGGTCGTGCAGAGAGATGCCAAGGGGAGGGAGATCTTGACTCCAGAGGAAAGGGCGCGCAGAGAAGAGAAGGCTCGAAAAGCAGCGGCAGAGGTGAGCATCCGCAGACGCATATATTCCCGACGCGTATCGGCTCATGTCTCTTCAGAAAGCGGCTGCCCGAGAGGAGCGTGTGCGGAAGCTCGTGGAGAACCTGGATCGCAAGCTCTCAATATATACGGAGTCCGCAACCGGTCCAAACGATGCGCAAGTCGCCGAAAGCTTCAGGACAATATGCAAGCTGGAGGCAGAGTAGGTGATGCCGCTTTGACGAAAAGTATGTAAATTGACGCAGGCTACAGAGAGTTGAAGAAGGAGTCGTACGGCGTGGACCTGCTCCATGCGATTGGCTTCGTGTACGCTCAGAAGGCGAAACAACATCTGGCATCAAATCAGACCTTCCTTGGGATGGGTGGTTGGCTACATAACGTGCAAGGGAAATACCATGTCTTTAGCGAGACGTGAGTAATGCCTCCACGTTCTCTTACGGTATTCTGACATGGCATAGTGTCTCAACGTTGCGTGCCGCGATGGAGTTGAAGAAAGTCTTTGAACAAATACAGGCAGCCGAGCAGGCTGGCAATATGTCTCCAGAAGAGAAGCAGCGGCTCGAGGAGCAGGCGGCCGAAAAGGGCATTCAGACACTGTTCAAGGTAGCATCCGACGTTGTCTCGTTGCGTATCCTACTGATTTATTGGACATTTCAGGGCGCGAAGCTGGAGATTGAGTCCGTATTGCGAGAGACGTGCGATCGAATACTCGAGGACCCGAGTATCCCGCGTGCGAAAGCACAGTTGCGCGCCATCGCGCTGCAGATTCTCGGGGAAGCGTACATGAGTGTGCGCAAGGAAGAGGATGAGAGGCGCGAGGAGAGCGAGTATGTTCGGATCGAGACGAGCGGTAGTCGTCAGCGAGATTCTTACAGAGCGCCTCAGCACTAATGGCATAGTTTTGAGTCCCTGCTTGGAGGCTCGCTGTCTTACTCTATGTTTTGGGTAGTTGTAGCTGTATCAGCCTTCTTGTAGGTGTCCAGGAACAACCCTCGGTTACACCCAGCGCCTATGATCGCACAAACTGCTGAGCCCAAAGCAGGATCCACGTGGTCGAGATCGAGTCAAAGATCAAGATTTCGTTTACAAGTAGATCTGCACTTAGCCGCGGCATCGAAATCTACTCGGACTTGACTCTTTCCCTTCTCCTCTGACAGACATCTTCATACCCGGCTCTGACGGCTTCGATGGCGGACGAGAAGTACGAGCTCATCACGCGACGATTGCAAGAGGTGCTCGGCGGCGATCTGATCAAGGGCATTCTCGCGGAGGGACGGACACTCAAGTGCTACTGGGGTGCGTACAGCGACCTTCCCTCGCGCGTGCACATAGGCTCACACTGGAGCGTGGCATAACCAGGCACTGCGCCTACCGGACGACGTGCGCGACTTTGTTTGACCTTGATGTCTGAGCTCGCTTGCTCAACCAGACGCCCGTGTAGCGCATATCGGGTACTTTGTGCCCCTCACGAAGATCGCAGATTTCTTGCGAGCAGGTGTTGAAGTGACGATCCTTCTTGCTGGTAAGTACATGCATTCTTAAAATTCAGCTGAAGAGGTTTTGTCATCTTTGGGTTATCGTTGGGGAGGATCGGTAGTCTTTCGTAGGTGAAGAACAGCTTCGCTAAATGGCAAAGAACAGATGTACACGCCTTCCTGGACAACTTGAAGGCGCCATTAGAACTCGTCGCCCACCGAACGGAGTACTACAAGAAGATCCTTCTCGCCGTCTTCACCTCTCTAGGAATCCCCACGTCAAAACTCCGCTTCGTCGAGGGATCGTCCTACCAGCTGACAAAAGAGTACAACCTCGACAACTACAGGCTATGCGCGATCGTCACCGAGCACGATGCGAAGAAGGCCGGGGCGGAGGTCGTCAAGCAGGTTGAGAGTCCGCTGCTGAGCGGTCTGCTCTACCCTGGGCTACAGGCGTTGGATGAGCAGTACCTCGACTGCGATTTCCAGTTTGGCGGTGTCGACCAGGTCTGTTCTCTTGCTTGTGGCGGACCTGGTCGTCGAACTTACGGGTAGCTCTCCAGCGCAAAATCTTCACATTTGCGGAGCTCTACCTTCCACGCCTCGGGTACAAGAAGCGCGCACATCTCATGAATCCCATGGTGCCCGGCCTCAGCGGCGGGAAGATGTCCTCGTCCGACCCAGACTCCAAGATCGACTTCCTCGACACGCCGGATGCCGTCCGTCGGAAGATCAAGAAGGCGTTCTGCGAGGAGGGCAACGTCGAGGATAACGGCGTCATCTCCTTCGTCGAGGCCGTGCTCATCCCGATCAGCGAGCTCCGCATCGAGCGCGCCAAGGGGCAGACGGGTGCGGATGCGGAAGAGGGCGCGGTCGCGATCGGCGACCAGTCGCCTTTCGTGCTCGAGGGCGCGCCCGAGGGCACGGTGTTCTCGATCTTCAGGAGGGAGGAGCACGGAGGGTCGCTGCACTACAGCTCGATCGAGCAGCTCAAGGAAGACTTCAGAGCGAAGAAGCTGCACCCGAAGGACCTCAAGACCGCGGTCGCGGATGCGATTGTGCGACTCTTGGACCCCATCCGGCAGGCGTTTGAGAAGGACGAGGAGTGGCAGAAGGTCGAGAAGCTGGCTTACCCAGATCCCAACGCAAAGCCGGAGAAAAAGAAGAAGGCATGTTTCTATCTGAACTTCATAGCGAGGGAAATTTCTCTTCTGATCAGTTGTATATAGGCGAAGGTCTACCACCCGCCACCTCCTGGAAAGGGTAAGAACGCGAAGCCCGCAGATGGTGCTGCGGTCGAGGCTGCGACATCCGAGGCAGATGCCGTAACGGACGATGCGCACTCTGCAGCTGAAGCTGCGAAGCAGCAGCAGTCATCGTCCTGAAGCACGTAGAAGTGAGGTCCCAGGAGCATGATATTGTTGTACGTATATCAATGCGACATGTCTTGGAGATGCAGTGCACTTCTGGGTCCATGTCGATGAAGATGCGCTTCCTTGAAGGTATTAACGGTATCATAGCTTCAAGCGCGTGTTCTTGCGTTGGAAGCATTCAGTCATTTATCTCATTCGCTAGACGGTGCAGTAAGTGGCTAGGCGTCGCATGCAGTCGAGGACTTGGTCCATCAGCGAAGGCATAATCTGGGCAACATCCTTTGCATTGACACATACACGAATGGTATCACGGGTATCTTCGACAGAGACTCCGACAGCACAATGGGATGTCTGGTATCCTCTGTGATATGCAACTTCTACGACACAATCATGGCGTCGGAAGGAGTTTGAGGTCGTGTCGATGACTCTCCAGCATTGTCTCTCGCGAGGACATGCCTGGTCAGGAAGTCCACGGCATCATCCATTCCGGCGGGAGAGTTGAACCAATGACCGCCACTTGGATACTCCTTCCACTCGACCTGTGCGCCGAACTCGCGCAATATGTCTCGCAAGCGACGGCCGTTCTGGATCAGGACGAGAGGGTCGTCGACGCAGTGCTCGAGCAGCACGGGCGTGTTGCGGAGCACGTCTGCGTGGTCCGGGACGCCCTCCTCCAGAGCGAGCACTCGCCGCATCTCGGCGAGCGATCTGCCGGCAAACGGACAACGACACGAAAAGCCGATGAACGCGGCGAGCCTGCCACCGCCTTCGGCGGGGATGTCGAGGTTGAAGAGCGTGTGCACGCTCGTCGCGGCACCCATGCTGATGCCGGCCAGCACGACGCGGTCCCAGCGCCCGCTGAGGAGGGCTGCTTCGCGGGCCAGGATGCGGCGGATGGCGGGGATGACCTCGCGGAGCCCGATGGCCTGGAGCTCTTCACGCTCGGCGAAGTCGCGCACGTTCCAGACGTCGAACCACTGCGGCCAGGTCTGCGGGGCGCTGGCACACTTGCGCATGGGGGCCTCAGGGAACACCCAGCGAAAGGAAGGGAAGGCTTCGATGAGGGAGCGGCCGCGCGAGTCGACCGACCATTCCAATGTGGCCGCGAAGCGGCGAGGGTTGTCGCCACGTCCATGGAGGAAGACGACGGTATGGGTGTGTGGCGCCGAGGGTTGAGTGGTGATGCACGGAATCTCCATGGGTATCGAGGAAGGATCTCTCAGAGGGTGGCTCGGCACTACAGTATGTCTGTAACAGGCGTCGGTAGATAAGAGTGACCTTGGATGGCTCAGTCGCGCTTCCTACAGTAGTAGCTCTCGGAACAAGCCGAGAGGAGACTACGACGGAGTGTGCAAGCTCGCCCGTCTAGCTCTGCAGAGAGGCCTTTCTCTAGGCAGTCGCATGAAGTGTATGAGTATTTGAGCGGCTTGATCACGAAGATGCGCAGACGAGGTCGAGGAACACGACTCGGCGACGCAGCTGCGAGTGTCTGCCCGAGAGTGCGGAGCGCCCGGGACGCCTCGATCAGGTATATGGGCGCTTGTTCAAACCATATTCCTTTTGTGAAGCTGCGGTGAACTGCTCGAGGGAACGACCGGATGCCCTTCCGACCAACCTGCCCTCTCTCCTCCCACAAGCTCCCTCCGTCCTCGCGCGCATGGCTAGCAAGGCAGTTCCGTGACCCATACGTCAAGGCGCGGCTCTCGTTCCCCGCCAACTACCGTTCGCGCTCAGCGTTCAAGCTCATCGAGCTCGACAACACCTTCCACTTTCTCTCCGAGAAGCACGTCAACACCGTCATCGACCTCGGGGCTGCGCCTGGAGGATGGAGCCAGGTCGTCGCTGGAAAGCTGGGCTGGGCGGATTGGGACCCCCTTGCTTTGGGTGCCAGCCAGGGCGGTTCCTCAGGGCTTTCTGGGCAGAGAGCGAAGAGTCAGAGTCAGGCGCGCAAGGCGAAGAACGCTGGTCGAAACGCACACCAGGATCAAGGAGAAGAGGGACAGGACGACTACATCGACCTAGACTCTCTCGACCCTGGAGTGGAAGTGCAGCGTCCTGTCGGACGCGGGACCATCATCGCGGTCGATCTCCTGCGTATGGAGCCCATCCCCGGTGTGAAGACGCTGCAGATGGACTTCCTCTCACCCGAAGCTGAGCAATGCATCAACGCGCTGCTCACGAGCCAGCCCGGGTCGGACGGCAAGGCGGACGTCGTCCTGTCCGACATGGCCGCGAACTTCACCGGGAACTCGACCGCGGACGTCCACGCCAGCTTGCAGCTCTCGGAGAGCGTGTTCGAGTTCGTCAAGCGGCACTTGCGCACGGCGGAGAGCGTCGGGAAGCGGAAAGCCGGTGTGCTCTTGTGCGTTTACGTTTCCATCCCGCTCCTCACGGCCTGTTCAGGGTTCGGTGATGTTGGCTTGGCTGACGGCTGATGGAGCGACTGCCTCTGCAGACTCAAGCACTTTGCGCACCCGAGTGCGGAGAAGTTCCGCAAGAGGTGCTTGGACCCGAACTTCAACCTCGTCAAGTATTGCAAGCCTTCAGCCAGCCGCGCCGAGTCCGCTGAAGCGTACTGGCTCTGCATGGGCTGGAAGGGAGTGCAGCCAACTCGGCCGCCTGAGCCAACAGAAGCGGAGCAGCCTGCATCATAGCCCTAGGTCAGTTCCTTTCTACATCACTCGTGCCTACGTACGTACATGGACTCATGATCTGTAATTAGGCCGAACTTTGGTCATGACCCACTCTGCCTGCTTGCTCACCAACCGGCAAGCAATGTGCTGTGGTCCGTATTGTGCAAGGACCCTCGCCCACCAGCGTCGCCGTCCGCGCCAGCACCTGTCTGTTTGGGTAGCGGCGTCCTCCCTGAGGGTTCTGGTCGTAGCCAAGGTTCCGGCTGGATAAGCCAGCCAGAGCTCCGTAACCCGTGGCGCTCAACGCTCGACTTTGGGGCCCAAGTTGGCCTCCTCTGCACAGGAGGTCACACATCGTCTCCACTCTCACGCAGTCCACCCTTGCTAGATATTGCATACCATATCATACAATCATATTGGGATTCTCTGATAGAAGTACAGATCCGAGACAACAGTAGAGAGAGGAAGGCGGACACGGCAGCAAGATCTCGTCCTGACTGACCACCGCTCGTGGTGCGGGAGTCGTCGGTCAGCGGCGCGTGCGCTTAAGCACCGAAACCGTAGAGGGTGCGGCCGGAGCGCTTGAGAGCGTACACGACGTCCAGGGCGGTGACGGTCTTCCTGTGGAGAGACTGCATATTAGATGACCGCAGCGAGATGGTTGCGAGAATATATAACTCGCCTCTTGGCGTGCTCGGTGTAGGTGACCTGTTAGAAGGGAATGAATCAGCACATCGAAGCAAGAACCTGGAAGGTGCGTGAAGAACATACGGAGTCACGGATGACCTGGAGAGAACAAAGAGTCAGTGAAGGTGAGCAAGGGAAGCACGGATAAGTGCACGCACGTTCTCCAAGAAGATCTTGAGGACGCCACGGGTCTCCTCGTAGATGAGGCCAGAGATACGCTTCACACCGCCACGGCGAGCAAGACGACGGATGGCCTGCAGGAAGTAGGACGCGATTATGAGCCACTCGGTGAAGGCCTGCAACGCGAACTCGGACTGGACGTACCGGCTTGGTGATACCCTGAATGTTGTCACGGAGGATCTTGCGGTGACGCTTGGCGCCGCCCCTAACAGCCGCAGATCGCAGGTGAGCACGGACCGTCCACCGCACGAGCCACATAATGGTAACGACGACAGGAAAGGAACGATACGCACTTTCCGAGGCCCTTGCCACCCTTTCCGCGGCCAGACATTGTGTGGAAGTTTTAAGAAGAGCGGTGGGAGTGGGATGATGCTGCTGGGAGTGCGCCTTCGGAGCGGAAGAAAGAGCAGATGGTGGTCTGTGGTCAAGAAGGGTGCGGCGGCGGTGCGCGAACGTTCACTCAAGCATCCGCGCACAAGCGCCCACGTCTGCGCGACTGTGCACTTTGGATTCGCATGCTTTGTCTCGCTTTGTCTCTGTCTTTTGGCCAGTCAATACTATCACTGCACCAGTGTTGCAAAATCCGTACTCTTATTCAAAAATCTCAGCCTATGTCCAACGTAGGTTCCCGATATACAGGGACACAATCATGTGTTATCTTTTATATGTTATTCCCAATTCTTAGAGCAGATGCCCTTCATCTGCCCTTTCTGTTGAGCAGACAGTGGCCGCAACAGAGTTGCAAAACGATATGGCTTGAAAGTCACGCAGTGTCACAGGCGCTTCTAAGCCGAATTGTTGCTCCGACTTGCCGAGGCCTATCTCTTGCACGCGTTTGCATTCGGAAGTGATGCGAATAAAACTCCGAACAGTCGAGGAGACGGACTTTTGTCACGCTTTACCCGCTCCTCCACTTCTGTTGTGCCTCAATCATGCAATTGTCATAGGAAAAATCTCGGAATGCTACAGATGTATTCAGTAGACATGAACTCGACTTAGTCTAGAGCATGAGCCTTCTGGGGCAGATAGCCCCCTGAAGCGAGGTCAATCAAGCCTTCCCCACCCTCCGAGTCCACTTTGCAGAAGCCCGATCAGCATCACTGGGAAACGGACGGACCTGAGATTTCGTGAGCATGTGCAGATAAGTCAGAAGTATATGTGCACCAATTTTCAGGAGGGAATGTGGGACAGGGAGTGAGTTATTTGAATAAGAAGTTGGATTTTGCAACACTGTCGCTTTTGCAACACTGGTGCAGTGATAGTACCAACGCTTTCACAACATTCGACTGTTATTCACGCGACATGGCTACGTCGGGATCAGCATTGTTCCCAGGGTACAAGCACGTCGAAGCGTTTGGCCCTGACGAGGAGTACGAGTCTGGGGAAGAGGTCGACTACGTGACCCTCGACCTGGGTACTATCGAGCCGACGCTTGTCCCGAGCTCTTCGGCGTTTCGTATCATTGTGAGTGTACCGTTTACACGCCTCCACGCGGGGTTTACATGCATAGTACGCGTGAAAGTAGGGTTTGGATACGCCCACTCCCTACCTGCAGCTCTCCGGGACGAAGCTGAAGGGACAGCACCAGTCCCTGCTCGGGACGGAGCTCCTCTTCACGGAAGCAAGAGGTATCCGTTCCTCGCACCGTGGAGTGAGAGGCAGTCGTGATGAGCGAACTCTTCTAGATGAACAACAGCAGCAACATCAAGGGAAAAGGCCCCTTGTGCACGTTGCGACTACGGAGCGGAGGATCCGCTTTAAGGAGGTCGAACTCAGACCGAAAGGGGACGGCGCAGCTGCCGATGTCCCGCCTGCGTCGACGTCAAAAGCGACCACCGCGAAGAAGGTGAAGGCGCAGATGGACCATGTGATGGGCAAGCAGTCCGGCACCTCCCGCCGAGGGCGTGGGGGGAAGAAACAGGGAGGGACGACCAAGTCCCAGCCTCCGGCTGAGAAACAGGCACGTTCGAAGGGGAAGGGCCATGAAGTAGGACCGCCAATTGAGCCCGAAGACCCGCAATCTGCGCCTGCTGATGACGTCCTGGATCCTGCGCTATCGCAAATGGACATGTCTGAAGATTGACTAACCTTGTATAATGAGTGTATGTGCTTTCCCCTTAGAGTTTCATTGGGTTAGGCTATGTCACTTAAGCTACCTTCGCAGATGATTTCCCGAGGTTTTCCTCTCGACAATCTTGCTTAATGTATCATGCTCCGCCCACAACGCGCTTTTGGTGCCCGCCGCTCACTTGCACCTGTGCGGCGAAGGCGTCTGTTTGTTACGTTCTTCTAGTCCTCTTACGCAAAAGTCGCTCACCGCTAATCGCTGAGCGCTGCTGCCTGCTTGGATCTGGACCGGCCAAGTCTGACGTTAGGAGGACAGCCCCCGCATACGTGCACACACTCCTTACGTGTTTTCCGAGGCGGTTTGTGCGCGTCGCAATATTGCCAGGTCGGATCTGTCGCGTTTGAGCTGCGCATGTGCATGGTCACCACGATACGGCATACCTCGGAACCAATCCTTCCTCAGTCACCGCAAAGTAGCCTGCTGACCGTCGCAGGAACTGTCTTGCAGGGTGCCCTCAGCGTGGCCTCATACGTCCCCGATTGACCCC
Source organism: Trametes punicea (assembly GCA_025528855.1). NCBI lineage: Eukaryota > Fungi > Basidiomycota > Agaricomycetes > Polyporales > Polyporaceae > Trametes > Trametes punicea. Next base: position 44,031 of record VICQ01000023.1, read on the forward strand.
TGGAAAGCCTGCGGTGCGCCTGAAAAAGCAAGGTTCCCTCGCCCGTGGCTCCTCCGCCTTCCTCTAGGCCCCTCTAGCCCCGGGCCGCCGATAGAGAGCGCAACGAGGCAGTCCCCATGGTCAGACGCGCTCCGCGTCGTGGACGGTACCCTCTCATCTCCGAGAGGAGCACTGTATGCGAGAACCACGCGAAGACGGACGGCAGGCGCGGAAGGGAGCGGCCTCGTGCTCGTGCTCGTGCTTACCGTTGCGACGTTCTGCGCCTCGTTCGTGGGTCCTGCATCATGATGCCGCCGGGGCTGCAGGCTTCTGCAGGTGAGTAGAAGGGTGGGGTGGGGCTCGAGGCGCGATCTGGAGCTTAGATCGTAACTTGCGATGCGCATGGCCGTGTGGGGCATGTACGGTCCGGGATTGCGTCGTTGTCATCGTCCGGCGAGATCGCCTATCGCCTCGATGTGTGTATGTGCGTTGTTATGTGCTTTCTGTGGTCATAGCGCTGCGCGCGTATATATGCCCCGAGCGGACCTGGGTTGGTTCGGCAAACCGTTGAGGTTTCTGTGCCCACCGCGTTGCCTACCATACACCTCTATCCACATCCATCCGTCAGAACTTGGCTAACATGACACTGTTACGACGCGACCTCTTAAGGTCGCAGAGATCGACAACGACCACCTCGCTCTCATTCATCCTTGCGGCCGCACACTTTCCCTCTTCCGAGGCTGACATAGGTCCAGCGCTCGCTGTCTGGCAGGCGGCCGCCCCGAGCTAGGTGAGCCGTGACCCCTGCTTTCTTCTCCGATTCTCGACTCCGCGTATTGTAGGCTGACCACGAAACACGACGAACGGTAGCTGCACGCAGCGGGGCCACAGTGCCAGCCTGCGAGTGGTCTTGAGGCGGCGGCAAGACGCTGAAGGGAGTTGGTGAGTACATCTCAGGAACATTGGTCGATGTCCCTACGAGCTTGCGGCGGTCTTCGTCCTGCTGGATCCTCAGGATGAGGCTGGAGCGAGTGCGAGCGCTGACTGTGCCCTTCGCAGATAGGGTGCTTTCGGCGCGGTGGTCAGCCGACGCGATGATGGAGTTTGTACGGTTCGCGGGAGGACGTCGTGTTGTGCGGAGGCGTCGCGCATGTTGATTGCAGGCATTGATGGTGACGGCATGCCGTCCACGAATGAATGCGGTAGTGAGCCTGGCACTGCACCGTCAGACTTCTGAAGTTCTGTTCGCGCGCGAGCTGGAACGATATCCTTGCTTCATGCACGCTCCTTAACAGCGCACTACGGATGTTTCCCGCTGTACAGGCCGATTGGACGCTAACCCTGTAGCAGACCCTTCGTATAATAGGGAGACGTGGTATTGTCTATCTTCCGACCTCGGGTTAATAAAGTCTATAGACCTGCAGGCGCAGACACTGTTTGTGCTCATGATAGAGACAGGGGTGCATACTAGTACGATATAGTGCTACAAGGAGAATCGAAGAACGTTATGACCGGTTGAAGGCTGCCGTGTTGTGTCGTAAGGAAGAGGAGCTACAGAGCTATGCAAAGTAATGTGGTCGTCTACGATAACTAATGAGTTAGATGGATGAATGAACTGAGGGGAATCCTAGCATTCGTCGGAGGCGGATGCATCCAAAATATACCCAGCCCGTTGGCCCTCCGACACCGATCCCAATGAGCCTCACGCATTTCCAGGTGCCAAGAGTAGTGCACCTAGCGTGCGCTCGCTCGCTGGCATGCCAATAAGAGGCAGCACAACGGCGAGCAAGGGACGTGAGGAACGAAGAGGATGAGCGAAGCCGCGACGCGACACAGCTCAGACCGCCTGCGCGCCTGTCTTCTCCTTCTCCTCCTTCGCGGGCGGCTTCGTCGGGAGGTTGCCAGTGGGTGCGAACTTGCTCCTGCGGCGGATGTGGTGGCCGTACGCGCGGAGGACGAACGGGATGGGCGCCATGACGACGGCGATGCAGCCGAGGAGGGTCGACGCCCAGCGCGGGTTGAGCGTGTCGTACATCTGCGTGGCGAAGAGCGGGAAGCCGGCACCGAAGAGGGACCGGACGACGGTCATGGCGGAGAGTGCGGACGCGGCGACGAAGAGGTACGCGTCGATGACGTAGTTGAAGAGCCCTAGGAAGAGGAAGACGATGGCGATCCCGAGGGGCAAGCCGGCCATGAGCGGCGCCCAGTAGGAGATGGACGGGTAGGACGTCCAGCCGAACCAGAAGAATGAGCCGGCGAACACGGGCGCGGCCCACAGGCAGAGCTCGAGCCGGTACTCGGGCGGTACGGGGTGCGGCTTGAAGGCCTCGATCGCACGCTCGTAGCGCGGATTGAAGAAGACAAGGTAGGCGAGGACGCCGAGCACGCCGCCGACGAAGATCGGGATGAAAGTGAGGCCGGTGAAGCCTGCGTTGAAGTGATGACCTTCAGTGAAGACGATCGGGTACGCCTCGAAGAGCAAGTAGATACAGCCGTAGATGAACTGCGAGCACCAGTTAGCTCTCTTACATGGCAAGCGCGATCAAACAAGGACGTACGCTCATGTAAAGCGTGACTGCGATAAGCATGGGCTCGAGGGCAAGAATGATGAAAGGGCGCCCAAGGATATGCTTCAGGCGTTGACCAAACGGCATCTTGTTCCGTTCAAGAGGAGCCCAGTAACGGTTATCCCCTGTCTCCTTCCTGAGCCTCTTCGCACGCCTGACCAAGAGCACCGGACTGTATACCAGCTTATGAGCACTAATCCGGCCAGTGACACAATATGCGTTACTTACACATAGGTTTCTGGTAATGTCAAGGCCGTCGCGATCAGACACCCTCCGGCGAAGAACGCCAGCACGTAGTAGACCCAGCGCCAAGATACGTGAGATACCGCCATGAAACCGCTGACGATCGGACCAAGAGTGGGACCAGCGAACGGGGCGAGAGTGAAAAGCGCGAGCGCCTTTCCACGAGTATCCGCGTCCCAGATGTCTGACATCACCGCACTACACGAACGGGGTTAGCAGCACATTCACACTTCAGGACGACGAAAAAAGAGGCTCATTCCACGTACCCGCTATTCGCGAGAGGTGCAGCGGCGAACGTGCCACCGAGGAAGCGGAAGATGAGAATTGAAGCCGTATTTGGTGACAGCGCGCATCCGACTTGGAACCCAGTGTAGACCAGGAACGTGATGAGGAAAACCGGCTTCCGACCAATGTGTTCTGACAGAGGACCCCACACTAATGGCCCAACGCAGTATCCGCCGACGAACAGGGCAATGGTAAGGGTGGCGACCTCTTGGCCGAACCCGAACTGGCGCATCATGTCAGGAATGATACCTTCTGGTGCTGACGATGCGAATGTGCTGGAAACCTAACGTCAGGCGGTATAATGGACACTCGAAGAGAGATGCACATACGCGTTCAGGACGAGCAATGCTGAGAGCATCGTGATGTACCATCTGTACGCGCGAGACCATGCTTTGGGATTGTCGGGGTGATCTGGAGGCATGGTTACCTCGTAAGGGTCTACGGGCTTCTCGCCCGCAGCGGGCCCATAGGCTTCGTGCTCGAATTGAGAGTTGACATCGTCCTCGTCCTCTTCTTCGCGCTGACCCTGAGGCCTGTCAACGGCATCGACGATGGTCGATGACCTCGAGCTAACCTCCGTAGAGGGCTGCTTGGGCTCGATAGACATGTTTTGAGAGGAACGGGGCGTGGTGGACGCTGTCGATGTCATGGTATAGATGAGCAGCGGCGGGCGAGGTGAGGGAATGGGGACGAGCGATCTGTGGAAATGGATGGAGCGGCGTTGGAAAGGGATGATAATATATGGAATCGGGTATACGGAGCAGCAGTCATGGACAGTCCGGGAGCATCGCGCCTGGGAGCGGAGCACTCATCACGGTCTCGTCAGCGGTCAGCCAGCCAAGACTGGAGGCTGGAACCAATCAAACCGAAGAGTGCAAAAGGGTCGTCGATATTCCGACCGTCGATCTGCCACTGACCCAGTGCTAACCCAGTCCGAAACTCCGGACTCGCAGCCACCGCTGTAGTCACTCGCTTGCAGTCAGTCACTGGACCCATCCAGCGAGTTCCTCCTCACCTGCCTTTCTCGGCGTCAGCCACGCCACCCGCTCCCATCGTCCGCTCCAGCCTCCAGTCAGCCCGTTTGTCAGCCACCGTTGACGCAACCGTCCGGTTTTCGGCTCCAGAGCACGTCGATTATCTCCCTCCATCCAAAGTCTTAAGCGAGGGTGACTTCCGACCGTGTCCAGACACGACGGCCTTACAACACCACCGAACACCGTAGTATGCACTCGCCATTCGCGATAGCCATACAGATCGCTTCGGCCGCTGCATGCTGAAAGGAAACGTAACGGAGAGGGCTGTCGGGACCGTGGACGGAACAGAGTCTAAAAGAGTCGGTTGCGTTGCATCGCATGGCCAGGGGTCGCGAGGATGCTCGCGGGGCCTGGTGGGCACCGCCACCGAGGGAGCATGAGTAACACCGCGCGCTTCCACCGACAGAGTGACAGTTCCCACGCTGTTGATGCGCTCCCGTCGGAGTCGAACCGGTCCGCAGTGCCCGATATGGTCACTCCTCCGGGCAGTGGCCCCGACTACAGTATGAGCAAGCCTCTCTGTCTCTTCTGCGCACTAGCCGATAGCATCCATGAAGGCACCCACGCTGTCCAATGTATGATCGCAACCTCCCTGATGACCTTGCGCTGGCCGGCAACGCTGCTGATACGCTGCGCAAATCACGAGGGGACTCGACTCCTGCGGCGGCTCGGGCATACGCATGACCAAGATCACTTCATCATCACCTGCGCTAGCCTGATCTCGCTACAGCAACGTCGACTTGAGTTCAGGGAGGCGCGGAGAGTCATTGAGAGGAGCTAGAGCCAACTCGACCGCTGCCTTGGCCCCAAAGCCCATGTAGTCCACGAATTCGGCCTCGAGCCTATCCCAAGGCCTGATGCGATACTACTCCACAACGTTGAGAAGTCAAACCAATCAATAACGGCGACTGCTCGTGGACTCTCGCGAGACTCTTCTCGCCCATGCCCATCATGGGTCCATGACCGCAGCCAATTCGCGGCTTGACGGGTTTACTACTAGTGCGCAGCGGTTGTTCATCGATTATTGGCTGGCGGTAGTTAGCGCACTGCGGCATACCGTCATACGGCGTTTCCTGTGTGCGTTGTAGGCGCGGAGATGTATGGTGGTCTCGTCAGCAGTTCAATCATTCACACAACGCTGGGCCAGAGCAGCCGAGACGGCGAGACGGTCACCAGATCGCTCTCCGGATGTGAGGAGCTACTGGCTGGGAAGTTCACGTCTAGCAAGCTAGCGTCCATGCGCTCTCGCCTAGCAGGAGCAGATCGCCTCCAGATGCTGCCTCGGACGGACTCCCTATGATGGCATTTCGCATGTGTTTTTCGTCTCATTTGCTGGCGGCCTATCACGTACTCGGTGCGGGCGGTAATGGCTGAGCGAAGGACTTGTCTGAATAGCTGCTTCCCATGCTCGCTTCGTAATTACGCCTCATCCGTACCGCATGGGGCCAAGATCTGGAGTGAGCCAGAATTCGAGTGGCCAACCGTGCCAAAGGCTCTAAGCAAAGTTGTGCTCGTGATCAGCCTGGCAGCGCTGCTTTGCAAGCTCATGCATGCTACCCACGGGCACCTCCGCGCATCGCTCATTGTCCAGTCCTAGGATGCCTACGCTGGGTTTGCGTAGAGGGCGTTCACGAGGAGGACCGAAGACTGAGATGTCCGACCAGTGGCCGATGTTGTCCGACGCGTGCACCGGAAAGGCCGATGCAGAACTGAGAATGATCGCGATGCGAGCGCGTCGCGTCGCGCTCGGGCGTCTCTGAAGCAAGCGCGTTCCTCCTTCAGCCACAGTCATCTCCGAGTCGGACACACCTGGGCGATGGACTTCACGGAGATCTACAACCAGACCGCCTCGCTCGTCTACTTCAGCCCTGGAGCTCATTACCTGCTGACTGCCGTCGAAGACCGCCTCATCGTCCGACGCTCCGAGTCGTTCCAGATCGCACGCACCTGGCTCGTTAACACGACCTCTTCACCCACCTCCTCCGCGCTCGCCAGCGCGACTGCTGCCGGACCATCGTCGCAGAGGACGAAGGCCGAGGAGACCGCATGGATCACCCACGCTGGGTGGTCGTGCGACTCGGAGTACGTCTTGGGTGCGTGCGCAAAGACCGGCGTAGTCTCGGTCTTCAAGTTGCGGGACGAGGCGTGGAGCGCGCGAATAGAGGCAGGGTCTGAAGGGCTCGTCAAGGCTGAATGGGCTCCAGATGGTCGGACGATTCTCTGCTTCTCTGAGTGGGGTGTGAGTACACCCCTTTTGGACTTCATGAGGCTCTCATGACGTGCAGCCGACGTGAACGTGGTGGAAGACAGCTCAGGGTGACTATGTGGTCGCTCGTCACTGGTGCGGCGACGTATATACAATACCCGATCCACCCCGATCGCGGTACGTTTTGGAAGCATCGAGCGTCGGCGGAACGACTCATACTCACGCTTGAGCCTCGTCCGTAGGATACGCGTTCCGCCAAGACGCACGATACTTCGTCCTTGCTGAGCGACACAAGTCCAAAGACACGCTCGGAGTCTACGATGCACATGAAGCATACCGTCTCGTCCGGGTGCGTCTCCCCGCCGCCATCGCGTCTGCATCCGTAACGCGACGTTTGTTCTCTGTACCTACGCCGTGTGACACAGCACTTCCCCCTTCCGACCAACTCGCTTGCATGCCTCTCCTTGTCCCCTACCGGGAACTATCTTGCCGTATGGGAGGGTCCGCTCGAGGTGCGTCTTGTGTAGTCTTACGTCGTCCGAAGCTCAGCTGAATGTCATTCATCCAGTACAAGCTTTACATTTTGACCCTAGCTGGTCATGTTCTCGGGACGTTCTCGCCTGAGCCGGATCCTGGCTTTGGCATCCGCATGGTATCATGGCATCCCTCAGGGATGTTCCTCGCTGTCGCAGGGACCGATGACAAGGTAAGAGAGCGCCATGACACCTGTCAAGTGCCGTGGAGTGGTGCAATACTTGCAATTGAGTAGAGCTGAGCTTAGAGGCAGGTCCATATCCTGGAAAGCCTGACGTGGAATCCTATAGCAACGCTCGAACTTCAGACACGAATACCAGCTGGCGTGGTCTGTACCTCCACATGTCCCGTGTTGCAGCTCATTTGAAAGTTTTCTGCAGAATGTGTGGCGCGAGCCAGCGGGATGGCTTGAGGCGACACACGGAAGGGGATTTCTATCGTGTACGTACCTCGGTGTCTTGACCTGCCCGGTTGTTCACATTCGCTCACAACGTCTATGCCCGAGCAGATGAACGGATACAAGGACCTTTCACCCTCCCGACGACCGGCTCCCAAGTCCGCACGAGACCAGCAAAGCCCAGTGCGGGGACGAGATCGGCTGCGCCCAGCACACCCTCAGTCTCGCGCTCTGTCTCAGGAACGACGCAGCTCGCATTCAACACCTCCGGCAGCCTTTTGCTTGTTCGTTCTGCCTCCGCGCCCACCGCCGTCTTGCTTTACGATTTTGCCATGCCCCCATCCGATCCGAGTCGCTCCGCGACTGGTACCTCTGGATCGCTCTCGTCCGCGCCCCGCTCAGCATCAATGTCGCCTGAGACATCGACAAAGAGAGAAGCTCTTGTACCGCGCCTACGCAGCGTGCTGCTGCATGCCCAGCCTGTCACGGCCGCACGTTGGAATCCGCTCCCTGCGCGCGCGGGACGCCTTGCGGTCGCATGCGGGAGCCAGAGCGTCTACCTATGGAGCGACGAGTGGGTCACGGAGCCTGAGCCTAGGCTCACGAGGGTGCCAGGGCGGGAGCTGGAGGCGGAGACGGAGCTGGAGGACGACTCAGAGGTGGCGGAGTGCGTTGGAGTGCCTGCTAGTGAGTTGACTTCTGTCTGGTTCGCTGGCTTGGCGTGGTCGCTGACAAAGTGTTGGGCTGTTCCGCGGGGAGCAGAGAAGTTCGAGGCGAGGGATTTGCGTTGGGCGCCTGATGGTGAGGGGATGATCTTGCTCGACCAGAAGACGTTCTGCTGTGCGTTCGAGGTGGAGGAGGAAGGGCAAGGAGGGGCGGCGGTGATGTGATAATCTCATGGTGGGTAAAATATGCCTTGCACTCAGCCAGTAACCAGGTGAGCGCGGCGTTGCTTTGGTACCACTTCGTTCTGAAGATTGCACGCTGAAAGGAGCTCATCAGTGTATTTATCTCTCGATATATATTCAGTCTACAAACGGCAGATACTCGCTGGGACTGGTCTCGCAGCCTTCAGGTAGTTAGGGTTAGGGTCACCAACTGCGAATAGGTGATGCAAGCCTGGTCCAACAAGCTACTGCACCCGAATCTTGTCATCAGCTCGAAGCATAGGGCCTCAGGATGCGGCAGACTGTACTGTCTTCGCTCTCAACTCCACTTCGGCGTGGATTGACAATACAAGTCATGCAGGCAACATTCTTGACCGCTCGCTGAGTGAGCTTCGGACAGAGAGGCGTGAGATCTCTCTTGGGGGCGCGACCGTTCTAGCGGTTGTCGCGACCCTCTTGCCGGGTACGTGTCTGCTCCGCTTCTCTTCGACGCTATCTTGCTCACACGTCTGGTTCCCAGAGCGTGCATCCGGAGCAATGCAGCTGCTGCCCTTGAGAGGCGCAGGCAGGATGTGTTGTCAGAGGTGACTCTGGCGATAAAGCTGCGCATGTCCCCGCTGAACTGTTCCGATTTCCGAGTTCCCCATTCGTCATTTGCCCTACCAGAAGCCGCCTGTTTTCTGCGTTCCCGCATGTACAGAGTGGGTTTCAATTTCCGAGGTCATTCGTCCGCTCTGATCCCGACGCCGCATGTGCCCGAAAGGCACGCATCAGTGCCGCCGGTCGAGTCATTCCTAGGGATGAGAGCACTGGCTTTGTCGCACATCGACCATGAAGGAGAGTCACCGCTTGGCTCATGGTCAGTGTACCAATCATGTGTAAGCTTTCACGAAGGGATCTGACTGATTTAGAACATGTCGAATAAGCATCTCTGCCCGTGTATCCGCGCCCAGCGCCATTGAGCATCTTTGGCAAGCCCCTCATGGAGATCGCGAAGAGCGGCGGTCCCAATTATGGCGGTTCCCTTGCCTCGAACACGGAGCACCCCGTTCCTGCGCCGTTTCGTAGGCTCCTCTTCGGACTTCGGGACGGCTCAGGGTGTCAATCTCGCTGCGAGCTGCAGACTGGGATGTTTCGCAGAGCATGACGCCTGGATGCGTTGTTCTCCTAGGTGAGTAGGCGGGCTCCCACATACATTACTTTCTTCTCGACCGCACTGACGTTTGAATGATCGGAGGCCCCTGCAGGAACATCCTCGTAATCTTGCTTGAGAGGCCAAAGGGGGGTCGTTCTTGAGATGTAATTTCTCATCCTCTGCAACACTTCCGTTTGGACCCCTTAATATTACTTTGGAAGGGTCCGAACCTATTGATTCGGAGCCATTTTTTCTGCACTTCACCCGCTAATTGGCCAGCGGCAGCGCACCCTCAAGGATGCGACCCTCACATGTCCGTGGAGCACAAGCGAACGGTAGCTCTCAATACGAAGATCGTCGCAGCGGCGTTCTCAAGCATGGCGTGCCGACCTCCTGCACGCGGGAGCCATCGATCAGCACCGTACGGTTCCTCATCGTTGCGTCCTATGGCAATATAAAGAGACGTGATGTCTTTCTGGTTTTCAGCAGAGGTCCTCGCGTCTCTGCTCACGCATATTCGAACTTCGATGATGCACACCGTAGCCATCTCAGGCTCAATCCTCGTCACTTTACTCGTTTCTTTGACCACTCTCCCCTCGGGAGTAGTGGCCAATCCTATGCCTATACCCGACCCACCTGTGATCACGCCCGCTCCCAATCCGAACGACTCGCCCTTGCAGCCCAGGGATGACCCACCCGCAACGATCCCTCTGGCAGACTGCCTGTTCAGTGTCGAGTGCTGCCAGCAGGTCCTCACGTTGCCCGTTCTCCCTGCTGAATTCACGTCGCTCCTCCCGCTTTCGGCTCCGGTACCCATTCCGACGCTCGGTCCCCGCGCGGGTCTGATCTGCAGCGAGGCAGATGACCTCGACCCGCTGACCAACCAATGGTAGGTTCCGAGATGATATCTTGCACCACCGGTTCTCACTGCAGGTTTGCTTCAAGCTTGAGCGGAGGAACCGCCATGTGCTGTCAGCAAGACTTCCGTAAGTATATTGCAACCGCTTTCTGTCCAGTGAGACAAGTGCTAATGCATCGGCGCCGATGCCTCTACGTTTAGTGGGTCTGGTCGCCGAAGGATGCCAAGAGGTCACCGTGCTACCGTCGATCTCGCTGCCTTCGCTCCCTATACCCCTGCCCACCATCACCCTCCCGCTGCCCATTTCCCTTCCTCTGCCCGTCTCGTTACCCTTGCCGATCTCTTTGGGGCCACTGGGTCCGGCAACAACGTCCGATCCTCTCCTGCCCTTGCCGCTACCAACGTCTCTTCCGATTCCCCTTCCGATCTCCCTCCCCTTGGGACTTGTGGAGTCCTCTCCCGCCGCATCGTCCGAGTCTCTCACTGGTCTACCGGTGTCCATCCCGACATCACTGCCCATTTCCCTCCCGACTTCCCTGCCTGTTTCTCTCCCGACGACCATCCCAACCTCGCTTCCTATCTCACTCCCTACTTCTCTTCCCATCTCTATTCCCACTTCCTTGCCCATCTCTCTTCCCATTGGCTTATGACCGCCGACTCTTGCAACAATCGACATGATACGGTGAAGTTATACTCCGATCTGTTATACAGTCATGTTGGTCGAGCGGCGTGAGGTTGGCCGAAACTCGGCCATTTCGTTTGTACGTTGTAGGCTGTCAATGCTGCTGCGAAATCTTTCTACAGGCTCGTTCGATGTATTATAGTAAAATTGCCTGTCTGAGAAGCTAGCATGCTTGACAAATCATGATGATCTATCCCAGCAGTGGCAAAGAAACACGAACGCCATATAATTTCTCCGCTTCAGCACCGGTAGTACGTGAGTCGCGCCAGGTATACTTACCTCCAATGCATGAATCGGACCGCGTGTTTGGGTCCCTGAGTATGGCTTCTATGCAAAGCTTTGTCTGCTTGGCTGGCTCTCGGTTCATTTTTGCTTCCGCGAGAGCCTTCCCTCGACGAAGTTCGAGTCATCACTCGAAGCGATCCCGACACTTGCGAGGGCGAGCGGCTGTATCGACAGCCTCATAGGCTGATGCCAAGAACATAATCAGGGAAGCGATGAGGCTGCGCCGTTCTAACAAACTTACATGGCCTACGATAATGCAGTGACCAAACATCATTTCCTTCAATTCCGGAACAATCAAGCATCCATTGATAGGATACTGCCCCCGATCATGCCGAATCGCGCTGCCGCGAACGGACTGCTCTGGTCCCGGGCCGGTGGCGACGCATGTGTCGCCCGCCACTCGCTCAGCCCTGCGAACTGAGGTGTATCGCGAGCCTTCCGCTGGTTCCAGTTCCTGACGGTCAGGATCGCTATTCAAAGTTAACAAGGTGAGGTGCTCGTCATGCAGTCCCGATGACTTAGGTGCATTCGTAAAGGTTCAAGTGTGAGCCTTGCACTTCATGGCGGCTTTGTTGGATGCGGTGCAGACGTGCTTCCCCAACATGAGCACCTATCAAGCGAATTCCAGAAGTCGGTGCCTCATGAAGGATGTATGATCTCATTTCCTAGTGCTGAATGCGAAGGCTGAGCCGCGGCAGTCCGACTAGAACATCATTTGACCGATAAGAACTCGAAGCAGAACTCCATCCCATGATGTGGATTATCTGCAGTGATGTATGTGGCGACTGTCCCCGGGAATATCATGACATGCACAGATCTCTGTCGGCGCATCCTGCACCTAGAGGTCATTATGGCGGGCTCTGGACTTCTTTAGGCCTGTCGAAGGGTATCTGATGACCATAGGCGGGGCTTTTTCAAATCAGAAGCCTCTGCCCTGCGGCCCCTCACTCAGTGCGTGTGAGCGCTCTCTCGCGCCCGTACCGCCTTCTTCCATTCACTGCCGCATGACCCGTGCTCTTGGCCCTTAGGTTCCATGAGAAGAGGTACGATTTCCAGTGGGGATGTCCTTGTCGGCGCATCTCTTCAGCATTCTGTGGTGTTTACGTGAACCGGCTCTGACTTCCACTCACTAAGGTCCTATCACACTCAAGCACGAGGCTTGATACGGAGTCGTTTGTGTTCCGTTTGTTGATATGGCCCTTCCTGGGGAGGAGGGCTTTTTCTCCGGTGGACGTAACTCTACCTCCTTGGCTCAGCAGATCAGAGGCGATGCACCGAGACTGAACAGTCAGCGACCACACACTCATCTCCGCCCATTACTCCAAGGCGATGGTTTACGGACGTGGGAGGAAGTTGGAGATAGACACCTTGAGTTAAACGCGCCATATATAACACGCACTGCTCATGCACCATGCCCCAGTCAGTACGCGATGTTTTCCAGACGCTGTGATGACGTTCTCAGCGAGCATATCTTTGAGAATCGAAGTGTCCCTTCACTTGATCTTACATTTGGTGCGGTCCTCATTGGGACCTACGTTGGACTCCTGTAAGCTGCTTTCTTTTCTCGACTGACGATGTGCTCAACCGCGTCGCCGCAGGATATATGGTTTCAATCTTCATCAAGCATTCCGCTACAACGAACTGTTTCCAAGGGATCAGATGCACCTCAAGGTATTGGTGAGTTCGTAAGCTCTCCTCGGGGTCTCCGCCGAGCTATGCCCTCCACTCATCTGCCCAATTCATAGGTCAGCTTGGTGTTGTGGGTGCTCACGATCAACAGGCATCCATGTCCGATAACACCTTGGTTGCAGGGTATTCGAGACATGCCATACGATATTGTGTATATGCACCAGGTCGTTCTCGAGAAGCCTCTCTACGTTCTCTCATACACTGATGAGCGCGGTAGCTACCATTACTTGGTTGCGAACCATGACAACCCGATCCGTCTGCTTTTCGGCGTTTGGTACGCTGAAGCTATGCAATACAGTGTCTGAGCTTACTGTTTCAGCATCATCAACAGGGCTATCGACGTGAGAAGTTGTAAAGATGACCATGCCTCCGTCAATGACTGACATTGGGTTTACACAGCTGCTTCCAATCTGCACCGTACGTAATTCAGCGTACGCTGACTTCGCGCTTTACATACACTCACTGCCGTCCATTTACATTGGGTCACAGGGCCTCTCGATAACTACATGCCAAACGTGAGCGCCGAATCTGCCCATTTCATCCGAATTTTAACGTCTGCAACAGCTTCTTTATCCGTCGAGTATACATATTAGGTATGTTTGCCAAGTCGATCTTTACTCCTGTCACTTGTAACTGTCTTGAAACGTGCAGTATGTGGTCGGCTCAAACTCCTCGTCGCCCCCGTCGTCAGTCTCTGTCTCTCTTCGGCATGGCAAGACTCTAATCGTTGCTTAGGTCGTGTCCGTCCTTGGGGAATTAGGTTAGGATACATTACACATGATGTTTGAGTCGGCGCGCTCAAGGAGGTCCTTTGCCCGTGCAGCTTTTGCCGCAGGTCCGTTCCGGTGACTACAGGTGTCCTCAGTCTAACGGATTGACTGTCCCAGCCGCTACCGGCGAAGCGTCCGTTATATTCCCAGTGTAGCTGTCTCATAGTAGAGATACTCATATTCCGCTTGGCAGTCTTTCGAGACCGACTTTCGCCGAGTACAGGCATGTCATGGTCAGTGGCCTACATTATGCTACGTCGTATCTCTAATCTCAAACGGCTTATTAAAAATAGTGGATGATCTCGGTGGCCTTCGGCATGGCCGTACTTTCCGACGGGATTCTCACGACCGTGCTCATCCGTGCTCTTCGGCGCAGCCGAACTGGGATCAAGAGGTGCGTATCAGTGTGTGCTGTCTGTCGTTGTGGCGTACACGTGACTATGAACGCCGTGGACTGCTAGAACGGATTCCTTGCTTGATATACTGGTCCTTTATGCGATCACCACCGGCGCCCCTTCGAGTCAGATGTTGATAATGCGAGAACTTGAATGCCAGGTCTTCTCACAAGGTATGTTGAATCACCAGGAGGTTTGTCTCAACTCTCACTACATCATCGCTCATGGCACGCACAGCGTGTTCGATACTTTGGGCTTCATGTTTGTACGTCACCATTTCCTGGATCCAATCGGCAGGTTATGACGTTGAGCCCTGATCTTGCAATTGAAGACGATATTCCAGCCAAACTACATGATCTTCATCGGCATTCAGATGGTTGCAACGAAGCGTAAGCGCGCCCATCTATTCTTACCTGGCCGAAACGAGTCACACTCGCTGCTCCACTCACTCGTAGTGTACGCCACATCTTTCTTCGCAGCGTACGCACCTGGACTTCTCACGGACATGCTCTCCTTGCCAAGCTGACACGCGGCACGTTTTGATACACGTCCTGCAGCCTCAACTCCCGCCACACGATCATGGAACAGAACAAGGGCGCGCTGGCCACGATCTACGGCGAGAGCTCCGTCGCGTCGCCGTATCCCGCCCCCATCACGTTCGATCAGTGGACCATCTCACGGGTACGTCGCTCACCTCTTCGCCACCACGCAGGCAGGCATCCCGGGCCCCGGCGTGCCGTGTCGGATGTTGACGATGACGTTCGCCTTTGGTTCGTTTGTGTACATGCAGGGACCGGAGGCGAACGAGACAACAGACATCCCTCTCACGAACATACATGTCAAGTCCGACTTGCAGGTCCGTGGCTCCAGAGGTGGGCTCGGAGCGCAGATGCGCCTTGCCCCAGAGCAACAGAGCGTCATCGAGATAGGAAGCCTCAGGAGTGGGACGCACGAATCGGCGGAGTCTAATGGGGAGGCGTGAGGGTTCGATCGCGATAGTTGATTGACGCAGGTTGTACCTGCACCTTTGCTCTGGTATCCGTGACTATTCGTATTAGTAGTAAATGGAGGCTCAGGCTCGGGGTCCGGAGTGAGCCGTATGATACAGGGAGGAAGGCGCGATACACGATCCACCAATGCGACGTATAGGGTACTGCTAAAAGTCCGTGAAAGCCCATCCGAAGGAGAATGACGCATACGAGCGAGACAGCAAGAACGCGATGCAAAGCAGAGGATGGCGACAAAGCGATGACGTGCGCTAGCGAGGGGATGGTGGTTCCAGCGCCCTGGAGACGCGCCCTGCACTATGCCGAGAACTCGTTCGACTTGCCCTTGATGCTCTGCTCCATCTCATACTCCGAGAACGCCGCCCCCGAGATCACCGTCGTGAACTACGGTGGAGCGCCGTCAGTCTGGCCCCCCACCGAACGAAGCATTGCCAGAAAGAGTCGCACCTCGACGGTATGCTCGGCCTCAGCATCGAAGGCGGACGAAGGGTCGGACGAGCTGCTCGGGTCCGGAGACAGCGTGGGCTCCACGCGAAGCACGATTTTGTTCTGCCCGTCGCGATGCCGTCGGCTGCCCCGAACTCGGGCGCCCTCGAGGAGCGAGCCGCGCGCGTTCAGGGTTGCGAGGAGCGAGTTGACGTACACTGCGTTCCAAGAGGGTAACAGAGTGCAGAGCCACGTCAGATCGGCGAACGGGAAGAGAGAAAGAAGTGAGGCCAAAGCAATGTGAAGCAGAGAAGAGAGACAACGCCGTACGTACGCTTACTGAGGACGAAGTAGAAGGCGAAGTAGATGAACTTTCTTGGCTCGGCAGCGTACTGTAGGACACGATCGCGGCGAGAATGAGTTCCTGCTGTTCTTGGGACAGCACTGGGGGAGGTGTACTCACGGAGATCAGGGCGCCGATGGCGCATAAGCTGACGACGACTGGCTCAGTTGCCATTCTCGTTGCGCATGACAGTGGTGTAGGTGTAATACGTGCTGCACGTACCTCGTGAGCAACCCGGTATTGATGCTGTAGGTGGTCAACACCCTGATCACGGAATCGGTCCTAAGAGACGAGCGGTGCTGGATGAGGCTCGGCCGGGCAGGGACCACATACTATGGACGGGATTATACCTTTGAATACCGGTCTCCAACCTTCGCAGGAGAAGGCATTGTGTTATTGCTACGATGAGGTCGACCGTCGCCTCGACGGACAGGCCAAGATAGAGGCTCCACTATGGGGATCGATGCGGACGCCGTCGTCTCTGTCTGACTCGACTGCTCAGAGCGCAGAAGCCACGCACCGAGATCTCGTTAACGTGACTGTACAGAGGTATCGAGTACCTGTCCACATATTTGTGAGTAATGGGAATGCAAGTACTCTAGCTTTCCTGCCGCTTACAATTTGGCTGCAAAGTCTGGCGGTCATTAGGCGGTGTTGTTAGCACGCCACCGGTAAGTTCAGCGATGACAAACATAAACCTACATGCCGCGTCCACTGTGAACAGTAGATATTGTATACCATCAACAACATTGAAGTTGCCATACGCCACATACCGAAGATGAACACAGACAGGAAAGCCTGTCATGTGAAGTCAGGATACCACATTCTTGTCCAACGGTAATAGGAACGTACGATGACTGAGGGAAAGAGCCAGTTGCGATCGCTCACTTCATACAATGAGTTCAGCATGCCTTACCGGCCGGCCTATACTGGCAAACCTACATCTCCACAGACGGTATCCGAAGATACTTCACGACGGCCAGCGGACCGCCTGATGTCAGTTTATGTCGATCGCATGATATATTCTCACAGCGCTCACCAGCGCACAATTGAATTGCTGATATTCTGTGCGCATGTCAGACGGGTCTACGACAGAGAAGCGAAGGAACAAAGGCCGACCGAAATGATGATCATTGTCTAGCGAGCCCGCTAGGAGTCAGCCATGGCGCAGACGAAGTGGGGGTTACTGGGGAGACGTACGGGAATAGGCCTGTGGCGATTCGGTTCAAGTCTGCTCCGTACGCCACCCATGCATGGACTCACCAGATAGGTCGCTGCACCGCTTGGAGATTGGTGAAGTTTGTGATGCAGTACCAGTAAATGGCTCCGGTGATTAGGCCAGCGTGGAGGCCGTCAAGGATCCTACGTAGGCCACATCTCTTAGTTACCAGTTTGGTCCGTAGACAGGGGTACCAGCATACCAGAGGACGAGCACCTGTAGGCATTCGGTGATGATCAACGTTCGGTTCTGGTGCCTCATGTGGTAATGGGAAGCTTTAGACCGACCGAACGCCTGAGCATTAGACCATCGGTTTGGTTGTGTCTGTAATAGATGAACGCCTGAAGGGTGGTGATCCCGTAGAGTCTGGCCAAACAGTTGCACGCTTTGAACCAGAGTATCGCAGCATCATACAGGCTGAATGGTACCCACATGCTGGTCACGAAGTGACCGAGGAAAGCAGCCCCGAGCGTGTCATCCAGATGTACGGCGCCTGGGGGAAAGGGTAAGTCCGCGCTGTCCATGCTCAAATCCTCGACGAAAAACGCTGCGACGACAGCGACTCAGGGGCGCTGTACAGTGTGTCGAAGGGTGAGGGGAGACATAAGCAGCGAGCGGGCTCCACCAGGAGCTACGGCGGTACGGTGGGCGTCCTTATAGCTCTAGAGAACTTTGAGTTCAAAGATTGAGTTCGAGTAGACCGAGGCGAAGTGGGAGGAACTGTTTGGACAAACTGTAAGCGCGGGTTCAGCAGAGTAAGTGTGAACTCGGTGAAACCCACTTGCCCCTGCGGTTGAGCGGGCGTCACGGTCTTTGATCGCCTGTCTTCTGCCGCATGCGCGCGGGTTCCAACTTCCCGTCGCTTGGCTCTTCCTGGCAGACGCAGATCATCTCGTGCGGGCGCGAGCGAGCAGGAGTGGAACAAAGCCACATCGACGCGTCTCTTGCAAAGATGGTGTCCGTTCAAGTCCCGTTCCTGAGAAGTCTTCCGTGTGCTAGGCCAACCGCAAGTCTCCGATGTCAACAGGGCATGCCAATGATTGATACGTCAAAGTCAAACCAGCAATCTGTCCCCTCCTTCTGGTCGCAAGTCGCCATAAACAGTTCATTGGCGAGTCTGACCAGAGCGGACATATTGGCGAACCTAGACCTCTCACATCACACAATCGGAATGCAGACTCGCGGCAAGGTTGTTGGTGCTTGTAGGCTCGCCTACGCAGTGCTTCGTCACGCGATTCTCAGCTGTCTAGACACCGCCGGCTCAGTGGATCTGGCGGAGGATCTGTGGATTACATGGCGACGGAGCTGAGTTGCCAGCGTTCCGCTACGAACTTGCAGCATACCACCCGTTAGGCGCACGACAGACTTTTATCGTGCAGTCGCGCTACAGAAGCACGGTAAGCTCTGCGGTCGAGCCCTGCCCTGAGGACCCTACAATGCTCAGCCAAGCTATAGCTTCTATCTGGTGTAACACTGACTGTGGTATATTAGCTACGATGCGCGGTCCCATCTTCCAACTGCATGTGGCGGAAACACAGCACCTCACTGATCCTAGGGGAGCACCTCTTTGCTGAACAGGAAAACCACCAGGGTTCTGCGACTACATCGCTCTCCGCGCCATTAGAAGCACCGTCGAAGTGGGACCTTAGACCGCTCTTTCCATCATGGCTAGGGAACGATTCTGATGGCTGAGCGTCAGCACTTCTCATCGTGCAGAGCATTGCTGTCACGTTGCCGCCCGTAAGCATGCAACCATCTTCAGGCTCGCGTCCGCAGTCACTGTCGCCCATTCTTGTTTGCGATGTCGTCTTACGTGCAGGGTCGACCTATCTTCCCTGCTTTGGTGTTCCCGTTTCTGATCTGCTCATGCCTTTTCGTCAAAGCAGCTTACGACAACCGCCCGCCGGGCCCGACGATCACGGCTCGGGCGCAACTTTAGTGATACCACTTCAAAATAGCAATGGCCTGCCGTGTTTCTGTGCGGCAGATGCAGGACGCCATTCTGCGTCGCCGTTCAGAAGCCTAAGTGCCGTCGGGGAGTTGAATGAGAGGGCGGACTTGGAAGATATAGAGGATGTCCAATGGGCTCTTTCTCGCGCTCAGCTTATCCCAACAACCTGCCTCTGTATCCAAGTCCCTGCTTGGGATCCTTGGAGGTAAAGTGCGTTTCCAGCTTCACCACATTTGACACAATCTTTATTCGTTCGCCACTGGAGGAGATTGCCGCAGGAAGCGCATTGTCGGGAGCGCGCGAGGGTGAACGTTAATGTTTCTCCAATGATTGCAAAGCGGAAGAGTGCAACTCGCAGACACCCTGTGAGGCTGGACCGTCTGTTCTAGAGTCAGTCGGGGCGCCGGAATGGTAGCTTGGGCTCAAGGGACTTCAACGGAGCGAATAAGGAACACGAAACCGGCACTAGAGCCACCCGTTGTTGACGATTTTGGCAGGACAGCGGCGCTGTACCAAGTCGTGGTCTTCATCAACGGAGCAGTTCCGAGACGGTCGAGGAAGAGAGCTCCCAAGACGCGCGCTTCATGCCCGCTTGGAGGACGATCTGGAGGAGTTGCACCTACAAGCGACCGCTCCGTACTCTTTTGGCCTGCGTGCTTGTGTCCTCGATCGTGAGCATACGCACACGGAGGGTGACTGCTCTGCATCACGATGAGGCCTGCCCTTACCGATGACTGACGACGGGACGAGCAGATAGCTCGAACACGTTCTTGTGCGTCAAGCGCCGCCGACGAGCGACACGCCCGTTCGACGCTGACTTGGGAGCGTTAGTGTGAGTACGACGTACAGTAACTTCACGCATTACTCCCTGTGGCTCGCGCTGTCATCCTGTGAGAAGGGTAGATCGCAGACAACCGCTCGGTTGTCTAGCCACCACTGACTTACATGGAGTGTCGTTATTGCGGACGCTGTATGCAGCGATCATCACGGAGACGATTGACCACGCCACTTCGAGGTCACTGTTGAGTGGTGGTGGTTGTGGTGCCTAGTAGAGACCGCTACAGCTTCAGCGTCAGTCTTGCGTTCTACAGTATGAGCGCCCATCGGGCGAAATCCCAGCGTCCTCTCTGGCTGAGCCTGTCCGTGTCCGACATGCGAAGAGTACACTTCGAGGGACCCTCTGCTCTGCGGCGTGCATGTGCGTGACATGCCAGAGCAATTTGGAATGCTGAGCGATCCTGTGTCGAGCTGAGGGAAAGCCATCGCAAACCGCGCGATCGTGGTTGGCGGCAAGCCGTGCGCGTAACGTCGCGTGGCGCGCTGCCCAACGCCAACGCGCGACTCCTCACTCGCCCGCAGACGATGTTCCTCAACGTCTTAAAGCCAGCCGCTGCCACCGCGAGCCCGGTAAACGTCCATCTGTCGCCACCATGTCCTCCACCTTAGCCTACGCCGCCGAAAAGCAGATCGCCATCGCCGCCGTGCGCCGCGCGTGCGTCCTCACCGCGTCCGTGTTCAACAAGCTCGTCAAGCAGGAGACGCTCACCAAGGGCGACAAGAGCCCCGTAACAGGTGCCCGTCTCTCGTTTGCTGTTCTCGGTGAGAGTGTTTCTGAAAGAAGGAGGTGGATGGATTAGTCGGCGACTACTCTGCGCAAGCCGTGGTCAACACCATCCTCGGTCGCACGTTCCCTGACGACCCCATCGTCGGCGAGGAAGACGCGGCGGACCTGCGCGAAGACTCGGGAAAGGCTCTCAGAGAACGTATAGTGCAGCTCGCAAACGAGACGTTGACGGCGCCGCTCGTCGCGGGCGAGAAGGAGGAGTGGGGACTGGGCCCGAGCCACGCGCAGACAACGGAGCAGCTCCTCGACGCGATCGACCGCGGCAACCACAGCGGCGGACGGACAGGGCGTGCGTTCTCTCCCACCTCTCACCTCCCTTTTTCTGACTCAAACCCACACGCTCGCACCTGCTAGGCTTCTGGACGCTGGACCCCATCGACGGCACAAAGGGCTTCCTCCGCGGAGACCAATACGCCGTCTGCCTCGCGCTCATCGTCGACGCGCGCGTCGCCCTCGGCGTCATGGGCTGCCCGAACCTTCCTCTCTCCTCCGCGCACCCCGCCGGGCCGCGCGGGTGCCTCTTCGTCGCCGTGCGCGGGCAGGGCGCCTACCAGCTCCCACTCGCGGACCCGTTCACCGCGCTGCCCGGAGCGCGGCTCACGATCCCGCCGTCGACGCCCGAGACGCTCAGCTTCCTCGAGAGCGTGGAGGAGGGCCACGCGAAGCTGAGCTTCAACGCGCGGGTCGCGCGGATCTTGGGCGTCACGCGCGCGCCGACGCGCATGGACAGCCAGGCGAAGTACTGTTGCCTCGCGAGGGGAGACGGGGGCGTGTACCTCCGCATGCCGACGGGCACTGGGTACAGGGAGAAGATCTGGGTATGTGCATGTCTTTCTTTGGTTGGCTCGGAATCCACGCTGACGTGGATGTTTAGGACCATGCATCTGGCGCTGTCCTCGTCGAGGAGGCAGGCGGTGTCATCACTGACGGCCGCGGGGAGCCGCTCGACTTCGGCCTCGGCAGAACGCTTGGTGAGAATCATGGTGTCGTCGCGGCAGGCAAGGACGTGCATGCAAAAGTGATCGCGGCGATCGAGCAGGCCAAGGCAGAGGAAGCACAGGACCAGTAGCCTCGCTCGTTGATGCAGTGTACAGAGCTAGATGTATCCTAGGTGTATTTTTTCAGATGGCCGCTATCGACATCGTCTTGCTAGCCGTGAGCGGCTCTCGCCACATCGGCGCTTTGTCGACCATCAAGATAGTCTTCGCTGGCGTTGACTTCATGAGACTTAGACGTTCTACGACAGTCGGACGCCTGTTATTTTCAAACTCAAGCATCTCGGTCCTGGTGCGTCGCACTCAAGCGAGCTAGGCAAAGCAAGATCACAAAATCCCTACGAAGCTAACATAAGGGCCCGTATTCAATAAATTACGTCCATGCATCCATTCAACCTACATAAGCACCTTCTCTCTAGGAGTTTGACACTCACAGCAGAACCTCCAGGATCCCGTCTCAGCAGTCTCCGGATGACGCCCGCATCAAGCCGTCTCAGCCTGTCGCGTAACCGCGTCAACCACTCCCTTCATTTCCATAACGCTGTCGCTCGACCCCGCCTGCACCCGCACCGTCTGCTTCTCCTCCGGCCGTCCCAATCCGCGCTCGAGGTCGACCTTGATGTGCAAGTCTTCGAGAGCGGTATCGGACGTCCCCGTCGGCGGTACCTGCGATGACAATGACCCACAAACGGCCATCGTTCCCGTCAGCAACCCGTACATCGGTCGACACCGTCGCAGCTGGACGCAGCTTGAGAAACGGCGCCGGACCGTTGGACGTACCCGTGCGACACTCCAGCGATCCAGCGTGGGGAAGGTGACCCGCGGTGTGGACCCAGGTGCGGGCGGCGGGGTGCCGCCAAAGATGACGGTGGATGCGCCGTTTCCTTGTTGCGCGAGGGCCTGGCGGGTGTTGAGCCTGAGAGCATCATACGAGCACATTGAGCGTTCCGATCATCTCATGGATCGGTTCGAAGGGAGAAACGGGCGTACGCTGCGAAGAGCGAGGTGGCGTATACTGTGCGATGCAACTCAATGAGCGACGGTAGGGACCGGGCAGGACGAGAGGCGGCGCGTACGTTTCGAGGCGACGATATTGATCCCGACGTAGATGAGGTTGTTCGGTTCGATCAGGGCCTCCAATGACATTTTCGGGTGAGGCTGACAGTTATGGTAAGAAGGGCCGGACCCGACTCACGAAGAGGAAAGCCAAAGTGTTGAAAATGCTATCCATCATGATTCCTTAGGGTTTAGATGTCAGGCGCATCCGCGGCTTGAAGACCTACCTCGTGAAGAGACCTGGCAGTGGTAGTGTACACGTTGAGCACGGGTGAGTACCGCGTGCCTACATATACATGTTACTCACCGGTGGTCATAGCATATAAGATGAGGATATCGACAACGGAGTCGGTCCTGACGGCAGACAGGCATCGCAATGCAATGCGTCATCCATTCGCCAACAACTCTAAACGATGAACTGGCCGTACCTCCCTACACCAGTCCGACTTCTGCGCAACGAGACAATCAGCACGGTCGTGATGATGCCATCGGCTACGACAGCCAGACTGAAGCCAACGGAGATGAGCCACTACGGCAGGGCGGAACGACCATTGTTCAGCGTTCGGCAGTATGCAAATTGCCAACGTCGGCTTACGGTGACATGTTGATACTTGGCGAAGGTCGGCTGGATGAAACTGCCAAAGGGTGATTTAGCTGTGAGGACGCAGAGTTGGATAGCGGTACTGACGCTTCTGCGGTAGCAGCTGTGCCGTGCTATCAGCTTGTGCTGGATCCTAATGTACGCCATGCGACACGTACCTGCGGAAAACGCTACAGGAGAGGAGGATGAGAACGACCTTAAGATCGAATATGCTGCTAAGACACTGACCCAGCTCTCCCACGAGAAGGCCGATCTAGCCGTGAAAAGCGGGCATTCAGCCACTGTGGGTAATACCGGACAACGACGTATACTCACGACGAGTGCGACGAGGAGCTTGTATTTGTGAGCCACTGGAAGACATTCCCGTAAATGGTAAGTATTGCAGAAAGCGAAGGTTGGGTGGTGTGATCGCACCTAGGAGGTACAGCCTACGAATAAAGAAGCTGGAGGAAACGTCAGTATCATGGCGCTGAAAAGGGGAGCCGATCACTTACGTCTGGCAGGCAATGATCGTGACGCCCTTGTGGCGACAAACGGCACAAAGTTCAGCGACAAAAGGGACCTAGGAGTATAAGAGGTCATGACCTACCGCGCTGATAGGAAGTAACTACGACGTAGTATTCAGTATCGGGCGTGGTCAGGGCTCTCTATGAACACTCTTACGTCAATCGACCTAAGAAAAGGCTCGCAAGCATCAGATCAGCGCTTTCGGACGTCGATGGATGTCTTACCATGACCCAGCCAGAAGAGCGAGCGGGTCGAAATAGTTGACAGCGAGATAATAGTAGCTGTTCGGCTGTGAGTAGGATGGTCACATCGCTGTCAGTTGGCGGAAGGCTTACCTCATATGCATGCATAGCACCGTATGGAATGTCTCGAGAATTCTGCATATCGTAAGATTGTTTATTTGGCCCAAAGGTGGCTGCAGGACTTACAGGACCACGATAACCTATGCCGTCCGAAACAGACCTCGAACAAAGTGTAGTTACACGAGGAGGGGTGGCGCACCAGCGACTTGACATAGGTGTGGTCATTAGGAAACAACCTGGCATAACGATAAGCCTGGTGCATGTTGAAACCGTACATCCTATGAAGTGCGAACGTTGAGAAGGGGTTACACATGGGTGTCAAGCGATTGAGCTTACATGAGGCCAAAGTACGTTCCCAGGAGCACAGCACCATAACTGTTATTCAGCGAGGGGATCGCCGGCAGCAGGGCGAAGACGTCAGGACAACCTTTGGTCGACAGCGAGGACATCGTATCTCGAGGGAGGTCCATGGTGCATGAAGACTCGTCTTTAAGAGTCTGTGAGATGTAGGTTCCATCTCAGCAACAGCGACTGAACACTGATTATGCGTCGGATGAGATTTATGCCTCCTTGGATGCAGTGCCCCCATAACCTACTGCACCGGCCAAAGTTAAAGATGCCGTGACAGCGGTGTCAAGGGGCGATCCGGGGGTATGGAAGGGCTGTCATCATATGCGCGGACTCACGCGGGCGATTCGCGTGCTCCAGTTCATCCCGTCGAGGTGATGATGAGCAGGCTCAGGCCCGCTAATTTTACGCTTGACGCTATAGTACGTGGGATGGGATGCGTCCCCTTGCCGCGAGTTAGTAAAGCTTGCTTGAAACCGTCGAGAAGCAGAAGAAAGCCGACGGCACAAACGAACTCTTATCAAAGAGAGATGGGAGCAAGGAAAACAATCTGAATGCTTGAGAGGCTCTCGCGCGAGTGCCTGCCACAACGATGAGCCGAGAGCTGCCATTGGAAGCAGAGCTGACCTATCATACCCTCGATATGAAACTCAATCTCAAACTGATAGCCTCGGGTGGAAGGGCTTGAATGCTCCGAGGGCACGTAGTGTACTTTCTGCATGGCGGCGCATGGGCATCCCGGAAATTAGTGCACTGGTAGCAAATCACTGGTCCCCTCCAAGACCTTGTCCTCCCTCCCTTAATAGAAGGTGACAGTCCATATATCCTATAGATTCTCACCTTCCTTTTGGGGTTCAAGCGCTCGTTGGCGTCTGTCGTCTTAGTAGACTTGCCTAACGCTGGGATGCCTTTGAGCGACTGCCAGTGCTGAACTGCCAACGATATCGAGTTCAACATTCCATGCGGGCGCTGCATGAGATTACGAGCTCCGTGCCGGGTGTACCAGGCGCCTTCAGTGTTCAATTCTTCACTCACATTCCTTGGGATGGTCGCATGCCAAGGTGCCGAGATTCCAATGCGCTCTTTGAGATGACTGTGTCAAGGTCGGACCGAACCTGGGCCACCACCAGGGGTAGCCTGGCTGTACGTTTTCGCTTGCGCCCGGGGGCGAGGGGCGATGGAGAAGGCACGACCCTACGAATGACCACCTATAATGGATTCGGCGTGCGAGCGGGGAGGTAGAAGAACCACAGGCGCAGATAGAAGACCGCGCTTCTTGTGATAGAAACAACATCGTCCTCTTGCGGCAACTTACGTGGCCACGCATGCTGGGCCGTGACCGACCTCGCTCCAGTCTGCCAACCCCCCAACCGAGGCCACTTTGTCATCTGCCCCAGGCTCATAGCCACTTAGCCATCTAGAGCCCTAGACTGTAAGTCGTACTTCTCCGTCAAGTTATGAGCGAGCTCGCGTTTATGTGACCTAGCCAGGATGTCATTGAAGGCTCTAGTAACCGCGAGCTGCGGCATACTCTTCGGGGCGGCGGTGACTCCACCTCAACCTGCCGCCAAGGGCGCTTTGAAGGTATACAAGGGTCAGCCTCTGGAGCACATCATTCGCTGGTTCTCCTACTTTGTACGGGTATGTCCCCGGTAGATCCGTCGCGCTATGCCTTATATGGACCTCGGAGCTCATCAAGACTGGCAGACAGTCGTCTCCTCCGCATTCTTCGCTTTTGGCGCTACCATCGCATTTGGAGGCTCCTCCTCAGAGAATGCCCATACCCTCATCCCTTACCTCTGTCCGGCGGGCATCGAAGCGGCGTCCACGCTCTCATCCAGGTCGTCTCCACGGTTCATCGCGGGTGTCATCCTCGTCATCTTCGGCGGCTTACTCCGTCTCTGGTCCTTCCGCGTCCTCGGTCCCCTGTTCACGTTCGAGGTCGTGATCACCAAGGACCACCACATCGTCAAGTCGGCGCCATACAACCACGTCCGGCACCCCGCATACACCGGCATGATCGCGCTCACGGTCGGCGTCCACCTCATGCTCTTCGGCGCGAACGGCTACGTGACCGTCTGCGACCTCGCGCACTCGCCCGTCGCCGTCCTCGTGTATGCCTGGTGGGTCGGCTCAGTGTTCGTCATCGGGTCCCTCCTCAGGCGCTGTACCGCGGAGGATGCGCAGTTGGAGAAGCATTTTGGCGACGAGTGGCGGCAGTATCGCAAGGAGGTCCCGTATCGACTGCTTCCTCTTGTGTACTAGAACTTCCCCTCCCCGGCGGCGCCTGCTGTGCCGTGCCGTGAGTGAGTGCATGGCATGTTACGGTATGTTGCAATCTCCGAGTGCAGAATTCGACCATCTCGCAGCGGTCCCACGCGGACTCGTGACGATCGATGCGTCCGCTCCGACGATCCCTCTTCTCCGGTATGTAGCATTCTGAAGTTCATGCAGTCTGACACGCTGCAGCGAAGGAGGCAAGTGCATTAAACAGATAATCATCTGATCCATCTGATTTCTAGCGTGATCAATGACGTTATGCGTATTCTGCGGGGATTGATACGGCTCAATACAGTACTTACTGACCACTTGAGCTTCAGTGCGAGGAAACGAGGAGACGCATGTCGCGTCCATCTCAATGGAATATGTTATCCCTGCACACCGTAGCAGATTGTCCATATCCCATGTTGAGCTACGGCAAGGCAGTGAGCATATGAAGGCCAAGCGTCAGTCCGGTCTGCCAAGTACTGGTATTCAGGTTGCGGTGAATGCTTGCCGTGCTAATGGATCCGCCGTAGACAGTGGGAGCTTGTATCCCAATTAGGTAAGACGCGCCATGATGTGTCGCGTCTGATTGGCTGACGAGTTGACCACGACTCTCCATGCGAGCTGCGGATAAAGCTCTAGAACTGCACTCAATTCTATCGCAAGACCAGTGAATCTGTGCCTTCCATGCCCATAAGAGATTTGCGATTTCGAGAGGGTGCGCAGAAAGCCAGTTATACGCTCAGATCAAGCTTACGAGTTACCCTGTGCTGTCGTCCATCCGCAGGAAACCCTTCCTCGGTGCTTGTACACGGCTCTCCGACGATGGAAATACTATAGAGAAGCCTTGGTTGCACCAATCGTTGATGCACCAATCAAAAATTCGATGCAAACTCTCGGCGAACATCTCTAATAGTCAGCAGAACAACCATGGCCACAAGCGACAAGACGACGAGATTGGATCTAGTGCGGGGCACCTTCGGCGGTGGGAGCGTCGTGGCGCAATTGATTCTGCTCTGATACGCCGCCCAAGTACAAAAGCGCACACTTGTGCGAGATGGTCGGACCAGCCCTTGCAGTGCCTGCTTTTCCTCTGCAGCCTCCACCATGGCTGGCCCCGACATCCCGCTCGACAAGGCCTACCTGACCGCGATCTGGCTCGAGACGCTGTTCTACGGTGAGCAAACGATCCACCCATCGGGCGTTCATCCAGCGCTGACTCCCATCTCGACTCCGCACCTCTTCGTGAGCAGGGATGAACTTCGTCCTGTACTGGACCTGCATGTCGATGCTCACCTGGCGGCGGCGGACCCCCAGAGTGAACAAGCTTCTGGTCAGCATTGGGACGCTTATGTTCGCGTTCTCGACCGCGCACGTCTCGCTCGGCTTCCAGCGCCTCATCGAGGGCTTCATCGTCCTCCGCGACCAGCCAGGCGGTCCCGGCGCGTTCTTTTCCGACGTCTCCATCCCCGCCAACGTCGTCAAAGTGGGCATCCACACGGTCAATGTACGTACGTCGCGGCGAGTGCACGAAGCCGTGATCCGTTCCCTGTCCGTAAACGGGATCGCTCATCTTACGTGAACCCGCTGCGTTCCTCTCCCTACAGTCCATCATCGGTGACAGTATCGTTGTACGTATGATCGGTAGTCTCGTGGCGCGGGGCAATGGGAGCTCGCGCATTCTCGAAGCCCACTCACCCGTGATCCTGTTGATCAGGTCTGGCGTTGCTGGCTCGTGTGGGGCAGAGACTGGAAGATGTGCATTCTGCCCATACTGCTCATCATCGCTTCAGCCAGTAAGCAAACCTCCCCTCCCCCTCTAACCCCCTTGGCCCCCGTGACCCGGAAGCAATGATGAGCTCATCATCTGTTGCTCCCTTCCCGCGCTCACAGTCTGCGGCTTTGCGCAGACGGTGAACTTTGCCCATGCGCAGCAGCTGCACAGCGCTTTCGCGCACAGTCTGCAGATATGGAACGGGTCGCTGTTCAGCCTCTCGCTCGCGACGAACGTCGTCGTCACCATGCTCATCTCCCTGCGCGTCTGGTAAGAAGCAAAGGTCGAAACGCCGCTGTGTGTGCAGAGTGCTCAGCGCTTGCGATCTACCACCCCCAGGTACATGCTCCGCATGGAGGGCGGCTCGGCGACGTTCCGGTACTGGCGCGTGCTCGTGATTATCATCGAGTCCGGCATGATCTACTCTGTCGCGCTCGTCTGCGAGATCACGCTCTACTTTCTCGGGTCGAACGCCTTCTACATCGTCTACGACCCCATCGCCCAGCTCACGGTGCGTCCTCCCTCCCTTGCGCCTCCGTGCTCCCATCAGGCGGCCGAATCGTCACTCACATCACACGCGTCGCGCCGCGCCGCAGGCGATCACCCCGACGCTCATCATCGTGCTCGCGGCGCTGCAGCTGACGTCCAGCGACATCCACTCGCGTCTCACGCGCAGCAAGAACGTGCACGTGTTCCAGCCGCGCGGCGGGGTAGGCACGACCGTGCCGCTCGACACGCTCCAGTTCGCGCCCAACGACGCGATCCTCAGCGGCGCGCAGCCAAAGTCGACGTTCCTCTCCAGCATCGTGTCGAGCGGCGCGACGGAGAGCGACACCGTGCTGGCGACGAAGCGCGAGGCGGAGGAGTCGTTGGCGTAGTTTGTTCGACGTGACGTGCGTCGGTCCTTTTCTGTTTGTAAGACGCTCTTGTGTATTGGTAGTGATACAGTATCGTTCCTTACACGTGTAATAACACTGAACTGAGTTCAGATCCCTTCGAAACCGTGCAGAAGTTTATACACAGGGCGTTGTGGAAGACGTATGGCCAATGGTGAAGGTATTATTTCCTTGTCCTGGCAGTACCCGGATCATTCCGCCTGCGTTCTGGTACTCGGTATGTGGTGTTTCTGGCATTGTGCCACTATTTATCACAGGCACCCGCCGGTCGACAGTGGCTGCCAGTGACTGCTGTGCACCTCTGCTTACGACACGCCCACGCATAGATCGCTAGCGCTTTGGCACTGGATGCCATCGCACTGGCCTCGTCCAATTGGTCGGCACACCTTCAGCGGTTCAAGCAAAATCGACAAGCGGCTGGGATATCCGCCTCGGCTTTCCTAAAACGTGGGTTGGGACTGAATGGTAGCTCAGCCCAGGGTATGCCATGCATCCTTCGTTGAATCTCCGCTGAGCTTTCTGAGCTTCAAAGCCAATGAAATGATATCATCGCACCGACTACGATCGGGCTCGCTTGCACCTACTGTAACCCCGTCCTCTACCGCCAAGTCGCGTTCAGATACATGTTCGTCTTCTGCTGCGCTCTCTTTCCTCAGACCATAACCGTCTGAAGGTGTCCCACAGTATCAGTGTGTTGAGTACTCAGAGCAAGGCATCAACAGATATTCAACAGGCAGATGAGCGCCACGAGCGAGGATGTCTTCGAGGATTCCTGGGATGAACGTACTGTACTATGATTCTCCCGTCATGGTAAATCGATGAGGAAGACAGAGAACCATTAGATCATCGACGACTACTCGACGCTGCGCTCGTCCTCTCAACACACTGAGCATCGCATGGAGATCAGATGTCATCCACATTAGCAAACCAGGTATATATCTTCTCATCTTGAGACGTTTTACACATCTGAGTCCGTGTGTGCTATCTAGCCACTTGGTAGATGTCAATGCCGGTATGATATCCGTCCTAGGTTGCGACGCTCATCACCTCCCGCGGAAGGAAGAGCGAGCACTCCACGTACTCACTGCCTTTCAGAGTGAGTGCGATGTTCACAAGCCATCGAGGTATGTGATCCTGCTAGGAGAAGCATAGGCATGGATGTAAGAGGATAGACGACAAACAAGAGAAGCCTCAGGCTGATCGAAAGGATCGTACGACTGCCCGACGAAGGACTGATAAAATACAGACGCAAGGAAAGTGACATACGAAGGCGACTTAGGTGACCTTGACCGCGGTGAAGCTATCGCCGCCAGCGCTGTGTGCCCCCACGACGACTTCACCCTTCTCGAGCGCAACCCTGAGCGGCTTCGGTATCTTCACGAACTCTTCGTGATTTCAATAGCTCGTGCTGTGTAACGTTCGTGACCCTATTTTACCACCGATATCGGAATAGCCCCGAAGCCTCATGCACGTAAGGAAACAAGCAACACGCGGCGTAGTTGCACACCATGTTCCGCATAGATGAGCATCGTCGCCAATCCCCGCGATGAGTTCTGAACAGACCTCCGCAAGGTTGGGCGTCACTCTGCAAGTATCGCGACCGCCTGTGTGACCGCCATACAGCAACACAGTAGTCGACAACGCTGTTGACGACACGTACATGTTTTGTGTCGTGCAAATTCACCGACCCAGTTCGTCGAAGCACGGATCGCCGTCCCAATGCAGTTATAAGGAGGAGCACGTCGTACACGTTGCGCGCAATTTCAGCACGCATGGCAGGGCCTAAGGGCTGACCATGAATGAAGACCCTAACTCACTGGGTAGTCGGATCGAAGGTCAGGAGTCACGTCCGAGGTCCGAGCACGACCCAGAGGAGGAATGCTAGATCGATTAGTGTAACCTCGATAGAACTCTAACGGAAGTTGCAGTGTGCCGGATAGCCCAGAGACACAGATACGCGCCCGACACGAAGATGCATCGAGCGTTTGAGCGCGAAGGAGAGAACGGAGGCGGAACGCGGCGCGACATTACAGACAGCATACGGCGAAGTGGACGCGGGAGCGCGAACGCGCCAGGAAAACCGACATGTGGGCCAAGGCGTCGACAAGAGAAGGCGGCGTACGAGCGTGCGAGACGGGACTTTCAGGAGCAAGGCGCGGAAGGGGGAAGGCACAATTGTCTTCTCCAGGCGCGAGTTCGCCGTACTTGAGGGCTAGATACTACGTAGCAACAGGGAATCGCCTGCCGTCCTTCGAGACGCAGGCGGGCGGAAGCAAGTCCGTCACCCCGTAGGAGCGAGGGAGGCAAGTTGGCACAACGCGGATAGTGTTCATAGCACAGTCATCAATCGTGTTATTCTGGCCGCTCTTCGTCCTATGGACTCTTCTGACGTTTGGGTAGCCTATCAAATGAATCACCTAAAGCAACACTGCACCGTCGTGTGAGTTTGAGTGTACCCTCTTCTTGGACTAGGCGACTTCAAGTATGAGCCCCCTTCGGCCGGTGCGCGGACTTCGAGATGTTCGGCCAACAGCACACAGGCTTTCAGCATACGTTGTTGTACATAGGAGTCACCCTGCTGTAATTCATTGAGTACTGATAGTGAAAACCCATACAAGCAGATGCATCGCCTAAACCGGTCTCGCTGCGTTTGCACCTTGTCCGATGCTCCATGCCTTAGCATGGCCGTTCAAGCGCTCACGTTCCCGCGCCCGTCCCGTTTTGCCTATCTAGCTCTGCCACCTCGGAAGATCCAAGATCCAGCACGTCGTCCTTCGATGAGTAAAGCCCGTCCTCTTCTACGGATGCAGCGCTAGTCGAGTGCTCGAGCGGTCCACCCATTGAGTCGATGAATTCGCCCGCACTCGCGAACACAAGCGTAGCCTGCCGGCGTGCCGACGAGGTGCCTGCCCCGCTCTGTGCTGCCAGCCAGGTCTCGAGGTCTCCGCCATGCGGGTCGGAGCGTGAGCCTTGGCCGGCGTTGTTGCCGTCGAGATCGCGGAGGTTCATGATGAAGCGAGAGACGAGTATCGACGTGAGCCTTTATCGGAGATGCGTCAGTGCAGGGTCCACGGTGGGCGAGACTGGGAAGAGGATGGATGAGGACATACACGTCAGCGATGTCACCCATAAAGGAGACTTTCTGTATGAGCGGTAGATGGAGCGAATGAGTGACCCAGCGTGATACAAACCAAGCCACGACACACCTCGACGAAGTTGATAATAATGTGAAGGACATTAAGAACGAGCATCGTCCTACCCGCGAGATAGCGCGCATCCTCGTCAGACACCAGCCGTGCTGCCACCACTGGAGTGGACGCACCCGAAGTATATCGTGCCTATAGTTTTGAGGCGGATCAGCACTCGCTCTTCTAAGGGAGAACACGCCGCCTACCATCTCGGAGGAGTAGATCGACAATAGATGCCCTAACTTGTGCTACCTCTGCCGCCTTCTTCAGCCGGTACGTCTTCCACCATGTCACGGCCAATACGATCGAGTCGCCTGCGATGAGTGAGAGCCTGGAGACGAGGACCACTGCGCAAGCAGCGTTTATCAGCATCAATCGCATATCATGAACCTACGCTAGAGCAGATATCTGTACGGACATCTGCGTGCAAGGGAGGACATACGGAATGAGAGATTTGTGGCTAGAGGTAGATGGAATCCTACTTCGTGTGCACTGCGAGCGTGACGGCGTTATCAACCTCACAATTATATGGAGGAGGCATGTTGTCCGGTTTCTGAAGGGGTATATTATACTGAAACGCGAGCATTAGTATCGCCACGTCGGCGTAATCGGGAAAAGCGAGTCTCACCAAATTTGCAGCGATGGGGCCAACCATCAGGAGGCAGACGAGCCAAGCAAAGCGCCAGCTGTGTCCGCAAAGGGCGTATACACGCAGTGTAGAGAATGCTGCATATTTCACGACCTGACGATCAGATGCGGCAGTAGTTCTGAGAAGCGAACTTCGCGTACCGTTCCAGATAAAGTATGGCAGCAGGTTGAGCATGATGTCCATCCAACCGAGGGCGACGCAACTTATAATCACGAACTTATTTGAGACCTTAGATCCACGCTTTCGAGGACTATACATACGTCTGCTCGGCATGTCAGATCAGTGGCATAGTGCGACAAGTAAGCTTGGGAACGACGTACGAGGTCTGAGACAGCAGGATAACTAACTATTGTGATTACATTCTGAAGGATCATTAAGTAACGATTGAAGAAGAAAACGATGCTGGCGCCCGTCAATTTCCGCCGCCATACGAGCCGGACTTCGCTGTCGAACGTAATGAGGTATTCGTAGAAAATCAACGCTGTCGACAAAGCATGATTGAGTTACTGCAGTAGGGTGGTCATATAGCTAGGCGCTCACAAGCCTCTGCAAAGAGAGCGCAGTCCTCGATGAAGCTACAGGATCGACTATGTCAGCATCCGAGGCCAGATAGCGTGCTACCTGATCAGCCTTCTCTGCGATAATGTGGAATACTCACAAAAAGGCGTGATTGGCGATGATAGCCTCGGCGGTTGTAACGGATTCGGAAGACATCCTGTGCGAGGCTGATTGCTATGCAACGCTGAGAGAGATGGAGGAGCGGGAAGACAGTGGCAGGAGCAACACGCTCAGGCTGATATGAGAGCCCAAGTGCCCCGGCGGCAACATGCGGTATTCCGACTTCTTCTCGCCCCTTGTCCTGGACATATATCGGTACCACGTTGACAGAGAAGCCATGCGTGATTAGGTGAGGAACATCATGGAGCTTATCGCTGAGGAGAGCAAAAGGAAAGCATACTAGGGAGAATGGCGGGCTTCTGGGATGTTACTCAGATCTCCGTGCATGTCGGATGGCAAAGGATATACTGGAATGGGACCATAAAGGCTTGGAAACACGGTTTGGCTGCTTCCGAAAGCAGCAATCAACGACAATGCATCCACGCCGAGAGAGCTATGTAACTTGCCCTGGTAGTATATCCGCATGTGGTGGCGTAACTAGGCGGGTGTTAAATCCGAACATGATGAAGACCACATCATGGAGAAGCTGTAAGGAGCGGAGATCCATGAGACTTGCTTCCCAGGAGGCGTACCTGAAAGATATCCTTGTGCACTTACTAAGGACACCATGCGAGCAAGACCTATTTTTCGCGCACAACATGACACTCCTCGGCATGCCCTTGACCCTCAGGGAGAGGCGCAAAGTCGGCGAGAATCAGTCCAGTCGACAGTTGATAAGAAAAGAAGTCGTGCCGAGGGATGTCTGCAAGGGCTGTCAATGCGTTGCACTGAGCAATGATGTGCATGTAGATAGCACACAACCACGTGAGGCTGTGCCTAACATCGATTCTGTGCCTCTCGTCGATTCTGAGAAAGATCTGCCGAGGAGACATATAGATGTCTGGATATCAAAGCATATAGAACGACTGGCCATCATGCTTCTGAGGTTACAGTACACTAAACAATATGATGAATCATGATTGACTGTCAACATGGACGAAGTTATAGCTGGACTGAAGCTTGGGTGCGACCGAACGTTCTCGATCGTCTAAGCACCCGTATACCTGCGATATTTAGTGAGGATGGCACCCTGGAGTGTTTTGGCCGTGCAAAAGGTGCAATAGAGACGGGTGACCGGGCGTTCAACCTGGTGGGGGAAAGAGAGGAGTGTCTTGGATGGCCAGTGGCAGCGAGCAAGCGCCAGTTCCAACGGCGGTTACCAGGGTTAGGATTTGGTTACCTAAGCCACTTCCGCTAGTGGACAGCCGAACGACCGAGCCGTGACTTCTTACGGGCTTCTCAATCTCAACCCGCACGAGTTGCCAAACAGGAGCATCACTCGGAGGACCGTGAGCTTGCGACATATATATAGCACTGGAGTTCAACTCGCATCTGCACTCTCACCGTGTTCAGGCTTGAGTCTTCCTCCCCCCACCTGGCAGAGTGATCAAACTCATGCGAGCATACTACTTTGACAACCTCCCCGGTGACCAGCGGCTTCCGCACGATTCAGGCCGCGAAGTCTCGCTCGACACCCTAGCGGCACTCGGGGTTCTCTACTGGTGCATCCCCGTTGACGCACCTGAAGGATGGGAGACGAAGATTAACGCAATCGCGGAAGAGAGGCAATATCATTCTCGCGATGTGGTCACCGCGAACAAGGAGTCTCTTGGGGCCGTGTACGAGGAGAAGATGGCCATGTTCTTCAAGGAGTGCGTATGGTTCATGTCACCTGACTTGTGGCGGTTCTAATCATTGATGTGATGAGCTGACCATCGAACCTATCCAGGCATATCCATGAGGATGAGGAAATCCGGTACCTACTCGAGGGGAGTGGGTTCTTTGACGTCCGAGGTAAGCAAGAGCTTCTCCACGGCTTCCCGCTTTCCCGCTTTGTTGGGCCTGAACCACTGATGATTGACGTCTT
Organism: Trametes punicea; assembly: GCA_025528855.1. Taxonomy (NCBI): domain Eukaryota; kingdom Fungi; phylum Basidiomycota; class Agaricomycetes; order Polyporales; family Polyporaceae; genus Trametes; species Trametes punicea. The sequence continues at coordinate 79,713 of VICQ01000023.1, forward strand.
CCAGAGCATACCACAGACTCCTGGATTCGATGCCATCTTGAGGCTGGCGACATGATCATCCTTCCTGCGGGGATGTACCATCGGTTCTCGCTCGACGAGCGAGAGCACGCTCGCACGCTGAGGCTGTTCAAGGTATGTTTTCCTGTCCCTACCTTGGCTAGCTTTACATCAGATTAGTCTGAACTGGTGGATGACGGTGCGCTTGCGTTCAAAGGACGAACCGCGATGGACGGCATATTATCGTGGCCCTGACACCGACAAGAATCCCTATCGCCTCCAATACCTGAAGACGTTCTCTGGCATGGAGTCCGGTACTGCGGCGGTGCCAGTGGCGACAGTCAGTGCTTGACTTGGACTCGTGAAATACCGGCAACTCCCTGCTCCAGAGACCCCAGGTTGGTGACGGCGATAACATGTACTTATGATACTCTCATTTCCGTCAAACACAATGTACTGTGTATTACTGTATGTTCTCGTTACTGTTAGGATTGTTGCGCTCAAAGCGACCAACCAAAGCAGGGTTCTGCTCACCCGCCTGGTAGAGTGCATGATATCAGTCAGCATCATGTGACGTATGGCGCGGTCCTGACAAACCTTTCCCGACTTTGTAGAACGGCCATTCGATACTGTAGGTCGAAAGGTAGCCAACTTGGGAATTTGCACTCGCGGATTCTTGAAGTATTACTATCGACAGATCTTTGCGGACGGAGCGCCAGCCCTTAGTGCCTCGAAACCCAAGCGTCAAGCTGCAACGTTCAAAATACCATGACCGCTCTGTCTTCAGCTATGAGAGCAACGGGGATCCTGCGAGGGGCACCTCAAACAGCTCTTGAGGTGCACAAACACTTTGTCCTATCTGCCAAGCGTGCTGCCATCAATGCTCGCAGCACGTTTGCCACTGTCCAATCCAGCGTCATCGACTAAATCCTGCTCTATCCCTGTCGGACACGGCCCTCGCTCCATCATCAGCGTGCTCACTTCTTGCGACACAATGACTGGCCCGCATCGGGCTGTCTATGAGCTCCGTGCAATCTTTGTGAGGCTTATTATCGTTACATGAAAGTTCAAATCGTTCACCTTCAGCTATAGTGAAGCTGAGATACTGTAGCTCCAGTCAAGAAGTCCCGGAGCAAAACCCCTGCAAACCTTCATCATATATCAGCTGTTGATGAAACGGGGGCCAATGGGAACATGGAAGCCTTTCCCGCGGGACCATCTCCCTGCGAAGGGCTCAGTTTGTTCCTTACGTCGCGGTGAAATGCCTGCTACTCTGATTCGAACCTTGCACATTTGAGACACCGGTTCCGCAGCATACTTACTGGCACGGACGACTTGGAATCTGCGACCAGCGGTATGACTCGGCAATCAGAGGATAAGGACCTAACAGTGACCCGATATTGCCATATTTTTCCTGAATCCCTGAGTATGTCCGAAACACAGTTAGTCGGCAGGTTCTATGGAGAGGCCTAATACAGCGATCTTGCTCATCATCTCTCACGGACCGCGATACAGTAACCATATGGACCATACTGGACCGATGCGTCTATAAGGATATGCACGGGGAACTCTTTGCAGCGACCACGGCGGGCAACATCTATCGGTCAGAGAAGGCCATGACGCTCGACACGCTCGTCGACCTTGTCTTTGACAGGATGCCCCTGTGGTTCAAGAAGTCGAGGGGAAGGTACGTGATCCCTCAATACCTCAACGCTGCCTTGCGCATTCAAGTACTTGTCAGTATAGCCTAGCTACTACAACATCCTCTTCGCATACGTTCTGCCACCGGTGTCCATCCCGGAAAGAGTGCTCTTCGTTGCGCACAACCGTACGACCCTGACTTACCTCCCCCAAAGCCGAGCTATCTCCATGTTCACGCTACGTGCTGTCGGATAGCGCATATGCCTGACGCTGCCGAGTATATCAATCTCGTCTACGGAGCCAGGAACGGCTATAAATCCTGGACGAAGACGGTGCCAGTTCATTTGCAATCTGCAGACATACTGGCGTTTGCTCTCCGTCGCGGTTCAGACCTGAGTTAGCATGTGGAGATGAATGGTGCTGCTGCCTAACGAACACTGCCCATGCTCGTCTGATTGGAAGGTAAGCTTGTTAGCGAAGACACTATGGCCGAGTGGTTAAGGCGACAGATTCGAATGCCTTCGACTATCTGTTTCCCTCTGGGAGCGCAGGTTCAAATCCTGCTGGTGTCGTTTTGACGAAGCTTCATACCTCGTAGGAGTCTCTGCCGGTTGTGCTGTCGCTGGAGGGGAAAGACAGCCGTTCGAGCCACAGTCATCCTCGCTCATCGCGTGTTTGACCCACGCTCGGGTTGACAATGCACGTAACCCTACAGCAATACGGGTAAGTTTACGAAGGTGAGGCGGATAAGGGATACACCTCTGTACAGTAAATCTGACTCTAGAAAGCCGACCGTTATCATGACCCGGACGGACGCCGTTCTACGATGCAGAGTGCAATGGCTCGACGACTGGTTACAGGCTCTTCCACATGGGAAGAACACAAAAGCACGCTCGCAAGCTCGCAGCGGCCAGCACTTGCGCTGTCAATTCTACGCAATGACACGAGGTTCTGCGTGGGTGTGTCACATCATCGAAGGATCGTGGACAGGTAACGGAGTGATCAGTTGAACCGACTACATATGCTACAACGTGCCTGAGGCGCACCGCAGTCGGCGTTTAGAAGGCACAGCGGTTGATGTCTGTGATCCGGGTGAATCGCGGTGAACGTGTCGGTCGGACAAGCTCATCCGAGTCTGTAACTTCGCCAAGGATGTGAGTGCTCTACGTCCGCATCAGCTGAGCGACCTCCTGTATATCGCCCATGGGACTCTATGCGGCCGATTCCACCACTTTCAGTTAAGCTACAACTAACGAGCACTCTCAAACATCAGCAGATCGTTTATTGTGCCCGTCCAACCGGCTCACTGTGCTCATGCTGTCGGATGCTGCACATTGGACGAATGGCATAAGACAGTGGCTAGGCCCCAGCGTGCCCTGCACACGGCGCGCCGGTGGTGGATCGGACCTGCTGACTTGTCAGCGGCGCTCCGCGCCCGCTAAATTCGCTGTCGAAGTTCCTCAGCTCTAAACAAGACCGGGTTAGTCCGATGAGGACTCCACTGTAACTCATAAGTGAAGATGCCCCGCGACGATGCGCAAGAACTATGTCACCTCGGCCGCTATAAGTTCCGAGGCCAAATACGCGGATCGGAGGTTGTAACTGACTCGCGCATTTGTATGAACATCATCACCCGCAGATACAGACAGCTGACGCTTCGTGACCAAGATGCTGTGCCCCGCTACTGTTACCAAGCGTTCCGAGTAGTCGAGCATCCGGTCACCACGACTTCGATCAAGAAGTTGCAGACTTCAGCTGTTAGCTAAGACGTTAGCAATCGTCAACATGGACGGTACGACTTCTCGAGATTCAAAGATACACGGATGATAGGCTTCGCGAAGGACAGGAGTGGAGGAACGGTATCGGGATTCGGAGATATGACACCCATAATCAGAGTATCCGTGGAGGTCACGGAAGGTTAATGCGGCAGTGTCCGAGAAGCAGGGATCGTCCTACTATAGTGGCTGCACCGCATGTTCCGTCCACAGGTTGGCGCTGGCCAATTGAGCGAAGTGGCGAGCCTCTGAGGAATTCGGAATTCGCGGCAGTAAAGCGTAGATCAGGATTATGAGACACTTCTCGGCCGGGACGTTTTGGACCCTTGCTTCTGTGCTGATTTTGCACGCCAAAGGCAGCAGTCGTTGGCAAGATCGTCATGAGAATTGCGGACAGGGCATGCTCGATTCGACGAGAGCACATCAGTCTGACCTGGGTCTTCGCTAAGTTGATGTTCACAAGTGTTCGTGAGCCCCCAGTGTGTCATCTTCTAGCCATAAAAATGTCTTTGGGCGACGTCGGCGACTGGGAGGGACGCTGCCTCGCAAAGCCATCGCCTGAGGCCCACACGTTCGTCAGTGGCAACACCGATAGACCGCCGCATAGCTTAAGTGATAGTTGGTGTTGCCGTTGATGCGCCACCCGGCTGCGACAGTAATGAGAGCCATCTGTTTGTCGCGAGCATACTTGAAAGGACGGACCCACCCCAGAAAATTCCGGTGATGGATCCGCCCTCAAGTACCGATGTATACTAGCAGGGCGCTCCTCACACCACGACTGGCACTCACCGTGGATCCCATGATCTCTCGATTATTGAATTGATATGAGCATTCGCACCGCAAGACCGTCTTATGCACGTTGCATCCACTCTGAGCAGACACATCCTTATGGCAGCGTCTGCCCGTCTGAGCTTCCAGGGCTAGATCGTCCCACCGCAGGCTGTCATGCCAGTGCTGGGTTACGTGAAGGTGCACGTCCGTCGTCTCCCTTGTGGATGGCGTCCAGATCTACTGGTACGGATGAATCCATCTCTTACCTCAGGGCAAAGTAGATCGGAGGCCGTCAATAAGCATCAATGAGTATTGAGTGGCAGCGCGGGCGACACCAGAACCGCATCATCGCATGCCTGCGGTGTAGTGAAACGTGAGCGAACTTGCGAATACATGAAAGAACGAGAAGCGAGGTTTGCCTGATCGCATGTTGCTGCATCAGATTGAATCTCTCGTGCGGTCAGAATGCGGGAGTCCGCGCCATGTAATCCACATTTAGCCTAGAGAGGCAACGTGCGGGGAGTAGCAGAAGAAGAGAGAGCGAAGCGATACCAAACACGGTGACCTGCTAAGTGGACCCCAGGCATGGGAGGGATTGATTTTCTCATATGACCTTTTCGTCGGCGATTGGTGGACGGTAGATGCTCTGCGGCCAGGCGAAATGTTGTAGCGGAATCAACGGTGGACTGTGAGAATCGGAGGAGACCACCCCGCTTACGAATCTGTACTCTCCAACCATATAAAAGCACCATCACTGGAGAGGGCGACGCCAGTGCGCAACTCAGTGTTCTTGCCTCGAACCAACCAAGGTCAGAGACCCATCGTCCTCGCGCATCGACTGCATTCACACTGATCCCTCTTTACGCAGCCATCATGCATTTCTCCACCATCGTGAAGCTCGCTCTCGCTGTCGTCGCTGTCGCTCAAGTCGGCACGGTCCTTGCGACTCCTGCCGCTCTTGAGGCGCGTCAGGCGGAATGCGTCGTGAACCTCTGCGATACGACCGCTGATTGCCCTACTGGCTTGACTTGTGTGACGGCAACCATAGAGCTTCCCCTGCCCTTACCGCCGCTGCCCCTTCCGACTGGTGTAAGTTGGCATCTAACTCCGTTGATCTTCTCATCCATACCTAAACACTGTCTTTCAGGTATGCGCCGCGACCGATGTGTGCCCAATTAGCGGCCTTTAATCGCTTGCGGTCGCTTCTTAAACCGTCCACCCGTCTGCCAAGCATCTGTTTGGGTAGGCACCCTTGGAAAATCGCCATAATCGCATACTGAACGGTTCACGTACCTCCAGGTGGACTAGTCACCTCCGGTCGCACTTTTGGGTTCCACGACCTCTTCGTACCGTCCGTTTCATCGTTTTCTGGATTCAGGAAAATGGGAGAAAATCAGCAGTATGAGAAGCCTTGATTGAATAAATTGTACAGCACGTGTTCCTCGTAGCCGTTTGTGAATGGAAGATGTCCTTCCTACGTTGGATCCGGACGCGTGACGGACGAGTAGAAACAGTACTTCAAAGAGGGAACAACGCTCCTGGGAGCGGCCTTATGGCATCCCACCCATTGCCCGGAGGGCTCGGCTAGAAGGAGACGCGGCACTTGAAGCTTGAGCATTTCAGTTATGTCCTGCCAGCGGCGTGGCGCGTGCGGAGTGTTCCCGGACCCCTCACGATGTCAACAGCAGTATGGGGGCCAAAGTTCATGATGGCTGACCTCCATTGGACCAGAGATAGACCCGCTGGGAGTGGATCCATAGGACGTGCACTGTATACGACGGCTTATCCAGTTATACGAAGTGAGAAGCGCACAGCCACTGCGGGGCGCGCCTTCTGCGCTATTGTCAGCGGTCCGCACATCCGAGAAATATACCACGGGCGCTGGAGAGGTTTGTCGGATTCACGAACACAAAGTTCTAGCGGTACTATCGTGAGCACTGATTTACTTCCCAAGGCTTTGGTCAGTACCAATACGAGCTGAACACGCTCCTCCTCCGCCATGCACTTGCCAAACACCGATCCCCGGGAGGAATCAGAGTTTGAAGTATCCAGGCTCACAGTGGTGGAGTGCGAATCAAGTCGTTGGACCGCTTGCTGAGGATGCCTCCACTGGCTCAGAAGGGCACGCTGACGTTGCATCGCTGAGGTATCGGGAGCCGGAAGGATTCCATAGCACCGAAAGTGACGAAGAAGGACTGGTTGTGACGACGTATGCGCATAACGTGCCCAGGATCTTGTCGAAAATTTCCGGGATGAGCCAGCGGGACTGCGCACATGAGGCAGAATGAATTCAGACAACCTACTGGCCGGGCCAATCGCAGAACGGCCATCATACCGTGGAGTCAATTGCCATACACTACTCCTTCTCAGGTGGCACACTAGTGTGGTGGGCGCCTCCAAGGGGATAAGTTAGTGGGATCGCAATGGGAATTAGCGGAGATAGAAGATCGCGAGGTTGCGGTGCCGCAGGCCCTGGAAGTGATGCGAGTGCGCTTGAGGGTCTATTCGACATGAGCCTACGTAGCAACCTAAATGTCGCTGGGAATGCTAAGAGTTACATGGGAGACGCCCATATCTTGCGCGCGCACTGTAGCCCAGCCGAGGGGTTCGCTACGAGAACAAATGAGGAATTGTGACTTGAACATACAGCAGAAGCGGATAAAATGCCGAAAATATCGACAAGGCGCACCTCAAAGCGTCATGGCTTCAGACTCAGCGCGCGCGAAGGTGCCATGCTCCGAGACGCCGTAGCCAAAGTGACAGTTGCATCCCTGCAATACTGCGGCCCGTTCTGCACCACCAAATAGGAAGGCTACGTAGCACTGAGCCGAGTTGTAGGAGCGCGTATCCAGAATGCGAACACTGCAGGATAGTACCCCAAAATCATCTGGTGGTAGGTGATCCCTGAGAGTCGCAACATAGTCACTGTGCTCTGCTTGTTGAAGGATCGGCCTTCTGGTATTGTTCCTGGACCCTGTGTACTAACCGTACGCATCCGGACCACCTGACCACAATCCGTCAGAATACCGTTGCTCTGAAATAATCTCGTTTGCTTTGTGATATCAATTAGCTATAATCCAATTAACATTGCTATGAGTAGACGCTGGGTCGTGCATCACTCGTGGGTCAGATATAAACAGACGCACGTTCATCACATATCGACCTTTGTCACTGTCGTAAGGAGGAAGCGGCGTGTCTTGTGTTCATGGCGGTTCAAGTGGAATATGCTGACATCGTGGATTCTTGGCTATAGAAGATCCATGATTTTCTCATGCGGAGTTAGCTTTCCTCAAGAAGCATTAACAAATGCTCATGAGCAACAGGATTCTTCATAGAAACCAAGCATGACCTGATGAGGCTCACTGTGGCACCTGGCTTCCGTGTGGAGTCGCTACGGGGTATGATCGCCTGGGCAGGCAAAACGGGCTTGGTAGGGAGGCGCTATGAGATGGTCAGTGGATCGACCCTTAGCCTGTCGAAAGAAACTCAATCCAGACTCCTAGGGTCCAAGTACCATATGGCTTTCTTGGGCGGCGTGCGGAAAGCGGCCGTCATACGGCCATCCTTGAGGTAAAATAGCGGCAGTGACATGACGGTCGTGACAAAGGAACTGACCTTCACACGTAGAACTTGGCGCCCTGGAGGAACATAAAAGGGGCCGCCTCGCTCTGAGAGAGATTCAGCAGTGCGCTCTTCAGCATTCGCAATCCGATATCAACCCAAGTGAGCCCCTCACACCGCTACCTCATCCATGACTGACCTCCCGGAGGCAGCCAATATGCAATTCTCCACCATCATTAAGCTCGCCCTCGCCGTCGCTCAAGTCGGCCTGGTCACTGCTAAGCCCTCTTCTCTTGAGGCCCGTCAGACTGGCTGCCCGGTCTCAGTGCTGTCGTGCTGCTCCCCGACCGTGGCGTGCTCTGGCGGCGCTACATGCATCGAGATTCCGCTCCTCGGTTTTGGGGTGAGGCTCGACTTCCACCTCCGTATGCGGATAGACTGACGCGGCGTACATTAGATCTGCGACCCGCTGGGCCTTTGAGCGGGAGCCGATCACGGCCATGGTCCGCATGAGGCGCCTTCCTCCGCACGATGAAAGGCTGACCTAACGCTCGGGTAAGAACCGTCATACTGAATCACGCTGCCTTGAAAGCTAATCCTTGCCCGAACCGCACTCTATCCCAGTGACTCACCTCGTCTTCGGTACATTGCGCTTTCGGACTCATCCTCAAGTGATCTGCTCGTTTGGCTCGTTCGCTCGATTTGTGAAAAGTGGGAGGAAATCAGTTGTTTGAGAAGGCGTTTTGAATTGTACAATACCTCCATTTGCGATTGTTGCTAAACGGGATGTGATGATGTCCCGAAAAGCTTGAAACATGGCGTACGATAGTGTGAGGACTGCATGCCTTCCTCCAGTGCTTGTGGACAGGGGGACATAGAAAAGGTATACGGGGCATGGCAGCTAATGCGTCTGGTATCTGGCTGGTTATTGCTACAAACCAACAGAAATGATCGTGTAACAGCATAGCAAAAGCAACGCTGGCGATCATTACGTATCCTTCGTTGAGGTGGACCCGCGTCAGTGCGCCGGTCTACGCGAAAGCCAATCAGCGGGACTGTGTAATGACGCTCCTCCCGCATTGTCAAAAAGCTGGATAACTACGCCATGAAGCGGCATCTAGTCCTGGGTAATGAAAGTCATAATTTACACAATCAATACAGCGTTATCGTCCCATAGATCTCACCTGCGCCCTTCTGCATTGGAGAGTATGGATATTTACCAGTCAAAGTAGCTCTTACTGAAAAATGGGAAGGGGGTTACGGAGGAACATACCACGGGAAGAAGCCCAGCGGCGCACCGAGAACTTAGCCACTGCAATGCTATTGAAGCGCTTGAGTTTTGAGACTCCAAGACCTGACACATGAGGGCTTGATAAGGCGCAATCACGCGGGCGGAGATTCTGTGAAAGAGAATGGTGATTTTAAAGACACTGCGTCTGTGAGCAACGCGAAAACCAGATATCAGTACACCACACGCCAGTTACTGTACATATAAGTTAGTGCTGTATGTCAGCGCCAGTTGCCAGAGCGGCATCGTCCGACACGTGGGCGTTTGTTGGACCCAGGCATCTCTCTTCTGCATTGGTCGGCGTCTATTCGCTCACAAGTGTTCGCCGCCGTGAATCATGATCACTATGTACCTCACAACAGCAGCATACTCAATCTTGCTCAGCTGGGACAACCCCTCTAGGACGTGGGAGGGTGGGCGCTGCACCACATGGACCGTCCCCAAGCGTAAGCACTGGCTCGTTAGTCCGGGAAGTCCTAAACCCGTCAAGCCCACGCTGCCTGCTCTGCACGCGTGATAATGTCCCTAGCTGATTTCGCGACCGCCTTAGAGAGCGTCGCTCGGGTAACGTCAAGCGGGGTTTCATGCGATGGTTAAGGGACCATTCTGTACTTGGGCCCGGCTGTCCGCTCTTTTATACAGGTGTAGCCGAGACAATCGCATCTGTCTGATGACTGGGATGATGTCAGGTATGGACCGCACAAATTGCTTTCTATGCTGCATCTGATCCGTCTCCGGGCCTCAAGCCTTCTGCGGGAGATGTACAGCTCGGCATTGCGCGAACACATGCGTTCAAAGCAATCTCGCGCTTATCGACGCGCCGGCTAATGGAGGCTGCAAAGACTCACAATGCTGCACCATTCTGACTACGTCTTGACGGAATGCTTTGCAGAGATTACCCATGCGGCTTCACAGAAGCTGGGCACTCTTCAGATAAGGCGTCTGCCCCAGCTTCTGCGCGATTTTATCATGGTCTCAATGCCGAGGTTCCTTCTGAGGACCTGCTTCGTCTGGGACGTCCTTGCCCGATATGACATAGATAGGATTGGCCATGAGTATATTCACGGGACGGTCTCCGGCTACATGCGCCGATAGGGAATTTCATCACGGCGAGGACTTCTGAGAACTCGGAGGTATGTATCGTGTGCCATTGGGTTGGATCTGAGTCTCCCGACACTGGGCGCTACCGGTGACCTTATGCCTATGCGACGTAGGTCGCAGGAGTACTGGCATGCTAAGGTGTCAACTGGCAGATCTGTCAGAGGAGGGGAAAGCCTCAGTCTGATCGGCCGATGGAGAGATTACGAACCTGGGCCCAGAAGCCGTCAAACCGTTGTATTGGCGAGGCTGAATGAACATCAGTCACGGCTACAACAGGGTATTACTGACGGCCAAAGCTGAGATCTGACGTTCGCGGACGTCGAAGCGATACAAGATGCGGTTGTCTCCAGAACGCGACTAGGCACATCAAAGGCTAAACTCAGCAATGTATATGACCTGCGTCCAGTACATACACCTGATCAATGGCTCTCGCTCGATAACCTCTTGAAGCCTAGACTTCCTCACTATGTGACCTACGCTTCCGCATCCTGTCAGCTGCGGCAATCTAGGTGACTACCTTCGGTGTCCCCAACCATAGAACTGAGAAAGTACAACCAAGAGCATACATTCGGCGAGTCCAATTTCGTAGATATTACATACAATAGGAATACGACACGAGCGAGCACCATCCAACGACGCGTCCCAGAAGGCGTCAGGCCCTTACGCCGGCGGCGAATGCTGCGCCGCCGTCGCCGTCGCGGCCTGAGCATCCGCCTGAGCGGGCACATGGACGCTCCTCCGCCGGTAATGCATGACGAGCTCCGCCGACTGGCGCCACACAAATTGGCGCACCGCGGCGAGGGTCATGTCGAGCGGAAGGACCATGTCGTTGCACAAGATCTCGTACTGATCCTCCGCGCGCGGCCGCTCGTGGTGCTCAGACCGGGCGCGGCCTGAGGCCAGCGAGCGCGTCTCGAGGGACGAGCGCGGCGTGGCGGCGGTGGAGGACGGGTTGGTCGGGGACGGCATGCCTGCGGCGATGCGCTCGAGCTTGTCTTGCACCTGTGTGGGGCGTGAGTTTGCTGGCTCTGCTGTAGTGAGCGCGGAAGAGGGGGGTACGTACGTGATTCGTGAGCTTGCGCACTCGTAGGAACCGGCTGGCCGTCAGCTTCGACTGGGCGCTAGGGCGTCGAGCGTTCGTCCATCAGCCCCCGATCGGAAAGAACCAGCGAAAGAAGGGGGAGCACGTACGTGTTCAGCAGCTCCGGGAGCTGCTCCCCATCCGGCTCCTTGTACGGCAAAAGCACAAAGCTGATCTTTGTGATCGGGATCGACGGCACCTTGTTCTGCAGCAGGCACTCGAGGAGCCAGAGCGGCATGACCTCCTCGAGCTGGCGCGTGTCGCTCCCCGTGCTCGAGATGTTCCCCCGGTAGAGTGTAACCCACCCCGAGGGCGCCTCCTCAGAGATGACAATGGAGGTGTGCGGGGGTAGAGGCAGTGCGGGGGCTTCTGACGACGGCGGAGGATTGACTGGCCCGGAGAGCAGGATCTGCGCCGGCGTCTTCGTCGCGGGGTTGTTGAACGACTCCTACAGAGCCAGAGCCGTTAGCGAACGTACACCAACAAATTGACACGGTAAACGACTCACGCCAGGAGCTGCGCCAGAAGGGGGAGAAGTCAGAGTCCCGCCGGGCGTCACCGCGCCCGAAGGCTCGCTCGCCTGCCGTTTGGCGCTCTTCCCAAAGGCCTTCAGACGGCCCATGATGCTGCCCATCGTCGGCGTGCTCGGAGTCGCCATCCCGCTCGTGTCTGGTACGGAAGACGGCTTGCCTCCCCAGCCGGAGAAGTCGTCCGGTGTCGGCGCGGTGCCGGACGTGGACACGGACCCTCGGCGAGTGCGCAGCGAGAAGTAGTCGTTGTTGCCCGGCGGGGGGTATGAGGACGGAGGGGCGGTGGGGGTGCTCGTCGCGTCCGCCTTGGGCCCGTCGTTCCGCCCGCGCGGCATAGGCGTCGCCTCGGCCGTGCTCGGTGACTGAGGGATGGGAGACAGGGCGGAGTCGCGCATGGCGTTGTGGAGGGGTATCATGGGCGTCATGAGCGGTGAAGAGCGCGGCGCGAGGGAGATGGACGGCGAGACGGCAGGGAGCATGTTCGGGGAGAGGATGATGGAGGCGCTTCGCGGGCCTGGCGCGACCGAGGCGGCGCTGACGGAGGAGACGTCAGACGACGTGCGGCTCCGTCTCAGGGAGCTGGGGCCTCCCAGATCAATGTGCATCGGCGCGCTACCGCGCTGTATTCGATGCTGGGCGGACTCGTGTGAGGCGTGGTCCCGCGCGCGGCGGGCGGCCAGCCGCTGCTCTTCCCTGATGAAGCCCTGGAACAGATTGCGCAGGACCCATTTGCCGATGTTCACTGCGGCCTGTCAGATAGTCGCAAGAACGGACGAAGGAGGATGCACTCACATCGCGCCTCCTCGCTGAACTGGCGCTCGGACCCGTATCCGGCCTCGTCTGCGTAGATCTCGGACTCGAAACACTTCTCGTTGAGGTGTACAGTGAGCACACCGGTCTTGGTATCGAGCGACGACCACGATGCGACCACGGCCTCACCCTCGATGCGTTCCCGGACAGTCTCGAGCGCTTCCCGCGGGCTCCGCTGCCTCTCCGCGATGCTCTCGCTGCCTCCGGCAACACTCGCGCTCACATCGCTCCCGTTGGAGCTCGCAGCGGCGACGTCCTCGCTCGGGTACCTGCCCAGGCACGACCCGCGCACCACGTCCCATACCGCGACCTCCCCCGCCGTGTCGACGGTGAGCGCATGCACGCGGTCGTTGAGCATGACACAGCGCACGAGCCCGTGCTCGCCCTCGATGACCTCGTCCGGCTCCTGCCGCAGAGGCATCGCGTCCGCCGCGACCTCGCGCTCGTCGAACGCCGCACGCGGCCGTGGGAGCGCGTGCAGCGTCTGGTTCTCCTCGCCGAGGCGCGGGCGGGAGTGGAGCGAGTCGCCGCGGATCGGGCTGGGGCTCCGGAGCGCGGACGACACCTGGGGGGAGCTGGGCTTGGGCAACGCGGATGGGATCGGGGAGCGCAACATGCGGGGAACGCTCAGAACGGATGCGGCGGAGTAGAGCGTGGCGATCTCTGGGTCGTGGCCGCGCATCGAGGGCGCGGCAAGGCCAAACCCGGCGTCGTTCGGCGACGTCAAGCGGATGAGGCTGTCGAAGGGGATGCCATACCACGTCTCCTCGCCTTCGCGTTCCGGATCGATCTCGAAGTCCATCTTGGCTAGAAGGGTCGACGATGCGGCTGAGGGCGTCAGGGACGCACGGTTGGGTCTGGACAAGGGAGGGCTACCGCTCCCGGAATGGTCGTATGGATCTGAGGTTGATCGTATGGGCGACTTCGTTCGCGAGCCGGATAGATCGAATGAGTTTCGCTTCACTGAACGAGAATAGTAGTCGCGCGCGGTATCCAGAGGAGGCGGGGAATACACTGGACTGTCTACGGCGCCTTCTGCACTCAAAGCCGCGGCCCTTATGGCTCTCTTGGGTGGAAGGCGCCACCGCCTTATACTTGAACTACCAGATGCCGTCCATAGGAACGTGTCGTCCATGACTACAATCTTGTTGATGCCCTCAGCTCCAGACGAACCTGTGCGTTCCGCGCCAGCGTCCTGGCAGACGAGTATGCATTCGCCCTCAGAGACATCTGCACAGCCCTCGACGTCGACCTTGCACACCAAGCCAGAGCGGTCTCCAGAGTAGAACACTTCTAGCGCAGGATGGGTCGAGAAGAGAGACCAGACAGACTCGGTATGGTGAGTGAATGTGTGCAAGCATCGCTGTGAGGACAAAGACCACAGCTTGATAGAAGCTAGAAGCCCGTTAGTCAGGATTCTAGTCCACCGGTATCATACGTACCATCTGCTGAACCAGTGAGAAGCTGCAAGGCGGTCAGCATCACGTACGGCACTTGGATAAGACGAACTGACGTATTTGGCGTCTTCTGATATTGATATGGCGCGGATGTTGTCTGTATGGCCCACCAGTTTCGCGATTCGTTTACCCGATCGGGAATCCCACATTCGTATCACTCGTTCCGGAGAGCCCGACGCGATAACGGATCCATAGGGATCTGTAGCCAGGGCGTATATCGACGCCTTAGGACCTGCCGCTTCCGGTGGATGCAAAGTCATGAGAGGTTCCGCCTTCGCCGACGCTGTCGCGAGGTCCCACAGCTTGATAGTCCGGTCGAATGAGCCAGACGCAAACCACTGCTGCTCACGGCTACACAACGTGAGAGAGAGACCAGATGACGCACGATGAGATACTCACCAGTATGTTAGGCATCGCACGTAGTCTGTATGGGTACCAATCACAGTCGGTTCATGTAAAGGGACGTCGTTGGTGTGAGAGTGGGGAGCCCATGCCTTGATAGTGCCGTCCGAAGATGCCGAAACAACTGCACGAGCGTAAGCGTTACTCTTGTAGCCCATGAGGTAGAGATGGTCTCACGAGTCTGATTATAGTTGCATAGTAGGATATCGTTGATCCAGTCCGAATGTAGTTGCACCGCTTGGCGGAATTGCGCGGTTGGCGGGTGCGGCTGAATGTAGTAGATTGCCTTGTGAGCAATAGCCCGACAGGGACGGGCCGCAGGACCTACCTTCGATGATTGCAGGGCGTCGACGTCTATCTCCCACTGCTCCTCATACGGTATCGTGGTGTCTTTCGGGATGCGTTTATGAGTCTTGGGGGTGACCTCGCCGAGGATGTCGCCGTCGCTGCGGAGTTCGTCGGCGTCTTCGGCCTCCTCCTCAATCACGTCGTCCGCCCAGTTGGTCATGACCTCCCACCTCCTTAAGCTTCTGCTATTAACTGAACTGCGTTGTGTTCGACGCTTCATGGGGATACCAAGGTCCCAAGAGATCACGAGCCCGTCCCGTCCGCCGGTGTATAGGATTCCCTCGGGAGAGGCGCGACTGACGAGCTGCGTGGAGGTGTCTAGTGCTAGACAGGATACTCCTAGTCTGTGTCGTGAATGTTGTGTCGTCTTCGATGTCTGTGGCGGAGGTGAAGACGGAGCATTGACGGGGATGAGCAGAGGTCCGCTTGTGCCATTGCGGGGGACACCATGGGGAGGGAGCTGGAGACGAGGGACAGGCTCGGAAGGAGGTGGGATGACATACGAGACCCTGCGTCGCGGGGGGGCCATGCGACGCGTGATTGGGCCAACTGGCCAAGTTCCAACGGCGTGGTCGGCGTCGTGTACGACGAACTCGCAAGTACCGTACTGAGTACTGGCAGTGGCAGTCGATCAGAGGATCTTCAGGCCGTCCTGCGGATGCGGATTCCGGATGCCGAGGGGCCGGGACTGCCGCCAGGAACCATCAACCGCCCTCAGGGACGAGGAGATCATCACGGATTGTTCTCGTTTGTGGACTTCCTTTGCAATCCGATATGGTGTAGTGGCTAACATTATCGCCTCTCACGCGATAGCCCGGGGTTCGATTCCCCGTGTCGGAACTTGTTTTGCACCACCCGTACACCTTGCGGGCGACTCAATCACATATTTACATTTCTCCTATTCCGTTCTGCACTTACACTGAATCACTCAAGCGGTAGGAAACGAATACTGAAAATCACGTTCAAGATCATTCAAAGTACACAAGAGGATCTCCCGCCTGCACAGTCGCTCCTTCCGCAACGCCTCGACCGAAGCCCTTGATCCTGCGCCCGACAAACTCCTCTCCGGCCTCGATATTGACCTCCGTCTTCATAGCCTCCAGAATGACGAGCACGTCTTCTGCAGACCGGACGACGTCCCCGACAGCGCACTTGATCTTCCAAACGTGCGCCGTCAGCGAAGACGCCACGAAGTCCCCACTGTCCGCTGCAACGGCTGAGATAGGAGTCAGTGCATCGTCGCAAGTGAGGAAGAATGACCGCCAAACCTCCAGCGGAAGCAGTCTGAGACTGACGCGCCTGCGCCTCCGCGCGTCGCTCGCGGTCCCACTGTGCGAAAAGTTCGTGTTCCCTGTTCCAGCAAAACGTCAAGACGGCACCCGGAGCGCGGACACATCCACACACGTACCGTGCCTCTTCCGATGCGACGCCAGATGCCTGCTTAGCCTTGAACTCCTTGAACTCGTCGGCTATACTAGCGACGAAAGCGCCATAGTCCGCCATGGAGAAGACCGTTTCCTCTATCTACCCGCATGATGAGGCCATGAGACTGCGCAATATACGGAGTGGACGTGCAGCAGACCTTAAACGCGTACTGCCCAGCGTCAAACCACGTCTCGTACTGGTCATGAATCCTCGGCCTTTGATGCAGCTAGGAGACGAGTGAAATGGCGGTACCTGGACGTAGTCGTCTTCGCTGATGACTTCCCATGCGACCTACAGCGTTCGTCAGTAAGTGATGATGGTTCTCGAGCGCAGTCATACCTGGTCGAAAGGCCTGAGCAACCAGGGAGTATTGGGACTGAAATCTTTCCCCTTGCCCCAAGTCTGCCAAGGAGGCAACGTGCGACCGTACAGCTGGTACCCTCCAGGTGACTCGATAGGATATATCGCTGCGACGATGCCTGCAATTCCGATGGCTCCCTGTCATGGATGGTGAGTTCGCGGTCGCGCAGTGGGAAGTCACAAGACCTACACGAGGAGTGTACGTTCTCGAGGGGTTCATCTTCTGGCCGACTAGCCTGCAGCGAGGATCAATCTATAAAATGGCTGAGATGGCCTCCTGACTGCGTATGGGTACGACGACTAACCGGTACCAGGAACGGACAAGCGAGGTAGAAGCCGACGCCGAGCACAAGCTGCGCCCTCTCAGCAACCGATATGCATCCTCCTCTCATATCGGATGACTCACCCATTCTGTGCTGACGAGCAGCCTCAGCGCCTCCTCTGCGCTATTCAGTCCGTTATTTCTAGCCAGGTACTCAATATTACTCGGGAGGTAGACCGCCTTGTCTCGGATGCTGCGCATGTACTTCTCCAGCGCCTCGCGGTTCCACTTGTCGTCGAGGACAACGGGGAAGGTGATCTTGCGCCCCGGGAAAGTGAGCGACTCTACGCTCGCCGGGAGGGATGCTTCGACGTCTACTAGCGCATCCAGGAGGGCGGATTGGCTGGTGAGCAACGGGTCGAAGTGTACCTTTGCATGCAGATTAGCGGTGGATTTGGAAGGTGGTCATGATCACGGTGCTAACCATCGTCGACCTGATGCATGGCGCGAGGAACCACACTCCAGGGAGGGACCGTCTCTTGACCTCTGTCTCGAACGCGTGGATTCGCGCACGGATCATGAAGTCGAGCGTCATCTCCCCAAACTCGACCAAGATCGCCGAGTCGCCCGCCTGAGGTGGTTGCACAGGGCTGATCAGCACCGAATGTGCGGAGGGTCCGAACCAGTAGAACTTGCCTGGCGGAAGATGACGCTAGGCCGCGCGGTTGAGAGATCCGCAGGGACCTCGTGCAACCGGGGGTCGTTCGGCAGGTCGTTCAGCTCCGGCATCGGGGTAGCGTTGGGAGAGGAAGCGCTCTTGGCACGTCCCATAAGACCCTTCATCGCGTCCTGTTCGCGTCGAAGCAAATCGACTGCCTGTTCGTGCGAGATGCGCCTGAACTGTACCGTCGAACCCGCCCTCAGTTGTCCCAGCTTCCACCTACAGCAGATACGCAGAACAGTCAGTCGCGCCCTTTCAACTGCCAGTCGCCACGTCCCAGAATGACTCACAACTCCGCGCTCGCGACGGTGCACACGCACACATATCCGCCCATGTCCGGGCCCTCGTTCGTCAGTATCACGGGCGTGTCCCCGTTCACGTTGACGGTCCCTAACGCATACCCGTTGTCGAGGATGTTGCTCGGGTGCGAGCCGCCCTCTCCGCCCGTCGCCCGCGCCCACTCGATGCGCGGGCCCTCGAGCCGTACGCCCATTCGGTTGCTCGCCGCGCTCACCGTCCACTTCGTGGCGAAGAACTCGGCGATCCCGCGGGGCGTGATGAACGTCGGGTCGCAATGGGGCCCGGGGAGCACGTGGATCGTCCAGTCTGTCGGGTAGGCTGGGATGAGCGACGCTGGGAGCGCAATAGGCGAGGATGGGTCTGAGGGACGGGGTGAGCTGTCCGCAAGGGCGATCTGGTCACCAGCAGTGAGCGCGCGGCCTTGGTATCCGCCCAGGCCCATTGACGTCGACTTCGAGCCGAGGTAGGTCGGAATCTCGGGGAGACCGCCACGAATGGCGAGGTATGCGCGCATGCCCGTACCCTTCGCGTTCCCGATGACGAGCTTGCCGCCAGCGGGGACGACCACGCTCTCCCACATCGGCACGTCGCGGCCATCGACGGTGACCTTCACCGCCGCGCCTGTGACTGCTATGACCGCGGTTGTGTGGAAGACGAGGCGACAGCCTGTCAGGGTGAGCTCGAGCCCTTCGGTGCCCGGATCGTTCCCGACGAGGACGTTCGCTACGCGGAAGGCGAACGAGTCCATGGGGCCGCTGCGCGGGATGCCCAGCCCGATTCTGCGTCCGGGATAGTCTTGGACTGTGGTCTCCAAACCGCCGCTAAGAACCGTCAGAGCACTAAGGACCGCATCAGCATGATCTGACCCGCAAACAGCAAACCACACACCTCGGCGTATAAGCGAACGTGTCGAGGAACGTCGTCGTCGCAGCACCCTTCTGGAACGTTTCTGACTCGCATATGGCCCTCAGATACGGGATGTTGTTCGGCGGGCCGTATATCTTCGCCTCAGCCAGCACTCGGCTAAGCTGCGCGATCGCTTCGGAACGATTCGAGCCAGTGACGATCAATTTGCACGCAAGAGGGTCGAAATAAGGCGTTATCGTCGTTCCTGTCTCCACCTACCTCACAATACTTGAGCGAGACGGAGGCCTATCGAGCAGTACGGTAAATACGCACCCAGGTCTCCACACGCAGCCAGTCATGTTCTGGGATATCCACCCGCTGAAGCACGCCTGGACAAGGCTTGAACTGCGCAGCTGGGTTCTCGCAGTAGACGCGGACTTCGATCGCATGGCTCTTCCTCTCCTCGCGGCTAATAGCATAGAGACGCTGGTCGAACGCAGGGTGATTCAAAACACCACCGTTGCGCTTCGCGATGCCCTGAAGGATCATGAGCTCGACAATGTCGAGTCCGGGGTTGATCTGCTCGGTCACGGGGTGTTCGACCTGCAGGCGGGTGTTCATCTCGAGGAAGAAGAACTCCCCGGTCGCGTCGTCTACGAGGAACTCGACGGTCCCTACGGAACACGGTCAGACGAGGGTGCGCGGCGTCACATTCCGAGGACGTACCAGCAGATCCGTACTTGACATGTTCTGCCAGGCGAACCGCGGCAGCCCACATTTTCTGCTGTATAGCTGTTCATGACTGCAGTAAGAACTTGGCATCTGGCGTTGGAAGCCGCGTGCATACCTGGCCGGCGAAGCATGAATGGGCTCGGAGCCTCCTCGATCACCTTCTGATGTCTCCGCTGCACGCTACATTCGCGCTCACCCATGTGGATGGCGCGTCCTTGACCATCCCCGAAGACCTACATCGCCTTTCAGCCCACACTGCAATACGTGAGCAGGGGCCCCTATCGATGCTCACCTGCACCTCGACATGCCGAGCAGCAGGATAGTACCTCTCGATGAAGACTCCATCATTGTGGAAAAGCGTCTGGGGTGACGTGAGTACCAAGAACCAACGCCGCCTTATGACCTGACCTGTGCGCGGGCCTGGGTAGACGCGAACCTCACTCGCAGCTCCTCGGCGGAGCTGCAGACCACCAGGCCCATCCCTCCGCCACCTGCAGTAGATTTCAGCATGACCGGGTACCCGATCGCATTCGCGAGCTCAACCGCCTCCTCTACATCACGCAGCAGACTCTTCGACCCAGGGACGAGGGGTACGTCGACCTCCACCGCCAACTCCCTCGCGCGGTGCTTCAAGCCCATCGCCTCGATCGTCTCCGGGCGTGGGCCCAACCACGTCACGCCCGCACTGACGACCATCCGCGCAAACCGCTCGTTCTCGGACAGAAAGCCGTATCCGGGGTGGACGAGCGTCACGCCGCGCTCCCTGCACACCGCGACGATCGCGTCCGCATCGAGGTATCCGCGCGCGTTCGACACCGGGTCCTCGTCGTCCGCCCGGAGCGCGACGGCCTCGTCTGCGAGGACGACGTGCGGCGCGGTCGCGTCCGAGCGCGTGTATATGGCCACGGTCGGGATGCGCAGGCGGCGCGCGGTGCGGAGGATGCGGACGGCGATCTCGCCGCGGTTGGCGACCAGCAGCTTGTGCGGGGACGCCAGGCTTGCCATCGTGGTGGTGGTTGGGTTCAAAGAAGACTCCAGACCGGAACGCGAACCCGTACGGGGCTTCGCGGCCAGGGGCCAGGTGCGATAGCGAGGGGACAGGCTTGGGATGACGCCTGCCCCGTCGGGAGCCTATCTCGGTTTGTGGCAGTGCGCGGTCTTACTGCGTCGACCAGTTACGTGTGGCATGCGAGCCTCATGACTTGAGAACGATGCATGATCGTGTATCGCATGATACAATATACTCCTCCTGTTCACTCTAAAGTTCACGCGTCCTGAGGGGCCGCCAAGGGATTAATATCGCGGCATGACACTAGGCCGACTGCGGACGCTCACCTTCATACTCGACTCCTCTGTCTAACCTACAACTCACACTCAGACAGTCGCAGCTCTGCCGAACCCGCACTCTCGACATGACGCCCATCCGTGCAACCGTGAACTGCGACATGGGCGAGGTGAGCCGTTGCAGAATGATTAGACTGAACGCGAGTATTGGCACTGCCTGCGGTTGGACCATGCACCGGAGCACGCACGAGCTGGGCTTATCGGATGTCCTCCATGCGGGGGCGCGGGCTCGACCTGCAGGGCCATGGACAACAGTAGTAGACGACGATGTGCGCGACGAGTGCGGGACGTGGCCGCTGCACGTCGGCCGCCGTCGTCGCACCGGGCGCCTGCCGGCCCGGGATCCGATAGCGACTCGAGCAGTGACTGTACGATGAATGCGCAAATGCTGACTATATGTGTCGTAGGGATATTCCCTCTACAAAATGGTAGGAATCACCACACCTCCACGAGCCTGTCATCCTTTTGACTTCGACGCTGGTGGCAATCCCAGGGCGACGATGAGGCGCTCATGAAGACGATCCACCTCGCGAACGTCGCATGCGGATTCCACGCCTCGTACGAGCCGTCCTTACACTCTCCGCGACACAGCCATCCTGAGCAGCGCGTGGGCGATTCACGGCGACTGACGCTTTCAGGGACTTTTCCATCATGAACGAGACTGTGCGTCTCGCGAAAGCGAACGACGTCCTCGTCGGCGCGCACCCTTCGCTTCCAGACAGACAGGGATTCGGCCGTCGCGAGATGGCGATGGAGCCTGTACGTCGCTCTCCTCCCACCTCTCCCCCTCCTGAACGTGCGCCATACCCTCCTAGTACTGATAGACATGCACAACAGGACGAACTCGCCTCATGCTTCATATACCAAGTCGGCGCTCTGACCGGCTTCCTCGTTGCGCACGGCCTAACGCTCAACCACGTCAGCCCCTCCCTCCCCCCTCCCCCACCCGCGTTCCCAGACCACGACTGACCTGACCGTGTGCGTGCCGCGTCCCAGATCAAGCCGCACGGCGCCGTCTACGGTATGACGGCGCGCGATCCTGCGCTGGCGCGTGCGGCGGTGGGCGTCGCGAAGACGTTCGGGGTGCCGTTCATGGGCCTCGCTGGGACGTGCCACCAGTCCGCCGCGGAGGAGCTCGGTGTGCGGTTCATCGCAGGTGCGTTGCCCCACCTTGTGTAGCGCGAGCGACGAAGACTTGCCAGATGCTGAGGGAGACGCGACGCGCAGAGTGGTTCGCCGACCTGGATTATAGTCCCGAAGGGAGACTCATCATCACGAAGTGCGTCTTCGCGTTGCCCGGACCCGGCCAGGTGAGCTGATCCCCGAGGGGTCCCGGACGCTTCATAGGAAGCACGACCCGGTCCCGTTGTCGGTCGTGAAGGACAGAGTGACGAGGCTGCTGGAAGAGCAGCAGATCACGACCACGTCGGGGCACCTTCCGCTCGCGCCCGGCGTCTCGGAGGTCTCCATCTGCTGCCACTCGGACACCCCGGTGAGCGCGCTCGTTCGTAGAAGCGTCCTCGCGTGCGTGGCTCATCCGACGTCTCGCAGGGTGCGGTCGAGATCGCGAAGACGGTCAAGGCCCTGGTTGACGCGAGCAACGCGCGGCTAGCGTAGGCTCAAAGCGGGATCGAAGAAGGGCGGGCATGGTTGTTGTCCAGATAGCTATGGCGATCGCACCGAACTGACGCGGGTCAGAGGGTTGGATGATGCCGGAGCGGTGCTTCTATGAGAGTGATGTTCCTGTGGATATTAGACGCCGTTTTCGACCCTCGAGAACGACGCCGGAGTGACAGGTCGTCCCACTCCTCAGCGGCCAAGAAATAAGCGATAACGGACTCAGATATCGAGCGATCAAACGAGCGACACACACGGGAGTCAGCGGGCGACAGCAAGGAGCGAGTGAGGCCATGCCTCTGTGAATGTCTGGCTTACAGTACGTCTCCGCTCGCACCGAAGAACCAGCGCCTTGAGACTCGCCTTGGACCGCCGCGCTTTGTATCGACCGCCGCGTTCCTACGCGGGCCTGTGGAAAGCACGCCCCACAACGAGGGGCGATGCGTTCAAGTAGAGATAGGATAAACACATTACTCGAGGAAAAGCGGGCCAGCACGACGTCTAGCCAAGCGAATACTGCAAAGCGGCCGCTCCGAACTTGCCGGCTTCACCGTTGTCGTACTATCCATCCGGACCATCCCCATCCCCCTTTCGTCTCGTCCGCACGCATATACATATACATATACAGTACGTACTCATGACTATTCATAGTGTGCCAGGGCGCAGTCAAACTGGAGAACTCGCCAAGATCGCGAAAGGCGTGCACGTGCGCCAGGGACCTGCCAGGAAGGCGAGAGGACGGGAAGGACTGACTGGTAGGGTCCCGGCGCGCAGCGAAGGTGACGATCCACAGCGAGAGATCGTGTGAGGCCGACGCCTGGTTTCGTACGAGCTGCCGAGTGCCGCCTGCGTCGTGGTGGACGTCCTACGACCTGCGACGGGGAGTTCCGGCGCAATACACAGCAGTCAGTACCGTAAACACGAACAGCGTCCGGTGATGCCGGGTGGGCCCTCAGCCGTCCGATGCGCTCTTCTCGTGAAGAGCGATTACCCACCTTCCGACGGCGCTCTTCGAGTCGCCCGTACGTTCTCGAAGCTCAGGGGGTCAACCGGTCAGGGCTTGAATGGTTTACTTGTCACCACGCTGGGTGTGCCGTTCGCAATACGTGAGTGGGCCGCGGCCCTCCCACCTAGGGTCGGATGAGCGTGCAGGGGAGATGCCCGGTGGGCGCTTGGAAGGGACGCGGTCACGCCCCCGCGTCGACGCGTCGCACAGCCATACAGCATGGCAGCGAGGGCGCGACGGGCGTTCCGCTTCTCTGGCCGGTCTTCTAACTCTCTTGTTGCCTTTCTCGCCGATTGAGACTCTACTCTATGTCCGCTACCTCGGAGCTTGTGGACAGCTTGCTGGAAGTCCCTGTGCGTCCGACCCGTGATCATGGGTCCGACCAACTCCGCGATCGAGGCGGGCATCTACTAGTACGACTGAATACTCAACAGTATTTGCATGCTACGGGTCAGGACCGCTCCAAATCTTTTACATTTTCCGATCGTACGTATGAAAGAAACAAAGAGACAATATACTGTCTAGACAACTCCAAGGAGACCTCAAGGTCAGTGTCTAATAGACCTCTCTCTTGCCTGCTCCGAATCGAGTGGACCGAAACAATGGTGCCCGTCTCACGAACGCGAGATGGGCACGCGTTTCCTTCTCCCTGGATGCACGTCCAGATCGTCGGAGTACAGTAGCGCAGCGTCAAGTGCGAGAAGCCCGCCTCGTATCAAAAGCGGCTTTGATAGCGTTAGAGTCAGATCGAAAGAAGCAAGCCACCCACTTGGACAGCGAGTACGGGTTCGGCTCCTGCGCTGGCGGCCGACTCGGCATATTGGGCTCAGGCTCAGGCTAATTGCCTGGAGCGAAGGAAAGGGCGCGACTATGCGCTGCTGTCGTCCGCTGATCCGGAGTTGTATGTCAGAACATATTGCCAGGTGCGATCTTGGGTCTTGGGAGCGCGGTTCCCCTTGCAGGTGACCACCCGGGACAGTAGAGCTGTGGCGTTGAGTCCGCGTTTGGATATGATACTTCCCGTGCGAGCATCTCTGCAGCTGATAGGTTCCTGGAGGGCCGTGACAGGGTCCAGCATACCTTCGTATATAACGTGGTGAGCCGTCGCGTATACAGACATGCATACGGCGCTCTGCCTCCGCTGAGTTGGGAGGCCCGGCTCGATGGGAGATGAAATGAGCAGAGATCTGCGATCGGGAAGCTGGGGAAAACCGATCAGCCGGCGGCTTTCTCCACACAGCTCTCCCACTCTCGTCCTCGTCCGCTGCGAGCGATGTCCTTCCGCTCCTTGACTGCGACGCTCTATGCCTCGCGACCGACCTTCTTGGCCTCGTGAGTGGGTCAGGACAAGCCGCTCTCACCTGAGCGCACCAGTCACGCAAGACAAGGGAGTTGGTCCGGTGACCACGTGAGGGTGGCCCCTGGTGTGTGTTCCGGACACGGATATGGCAACGGGAGCGTCAATGGGCCGTGTGTGCATGAGAACCCCCGTGCGCTGGGTTGGATCTAAAGTATCCTCTCCTCCGACCCTCTCTTCGCCATGACGTGCCGGCCTGAATAGTACTCTAATGCCACCAGCCTGACGCTCTCGCAGTAATCTAGCACTCTCCTCCGTCTAAATCGTTTATCCCAATCCATCTCTATATCTACCCCGCAACGCATCGTAATCTCCCTCGCTTCCCCTATCCTTCCTCTCTCCCTCTCAACCATGGCCACTCCCCTTCCCGCCGCTGCCCACCACGCCGCCACCGCAGAGGGCGTCGCTCAGCGCACAAGGCTCTACGACGGCCGCAAGGCCTCCCACCCCTTGCACATCCTCATCGTCGGCTGCGGCATGGGCGGCCTCGCCGCCGCCCACTGCCTCGGCCAGGCAGGTCACAAAGTCACCCTCTTCGAATCCGCCGCCGCCATCGGCGAGGTCGGCGCAGGCATCCAGGTGACTCCCAACCTCTCCCGCCTCCTCCGCAGATGGGGCGTCGCAGACGCCCTCGAGGCCGTCGGCGTCCGCCCAGACGCCATCGTCCTCCGCAGATACAACACCGGTGAGCGCGTCGGCTACACCCGCTGGTCCGACATGGACGCCCTCTACGGCTCCCCCTACTACCACATCCACCGCGCCGACCTCCACAAGCTCCTCTTCGACCTCGCAACCCCCTTCATGACCCTCCGCCTCAAGTCCACCGTCGTCAGCGTCGACCCACACGCACCCTCACTCACCCTCGCCTCCGGCGAGGTCGTCCACGGCGACCTCATCGTCGGCGCAGACGGCGTCAAGAGCCTCGTACAGCAAGTCGTCCTCGGGCACACGAACCCCGCAGAGCCAACCGGGGACGCCGCCTACCGCGCCATCATCCCCACCGATCTCCTCCTCAAAGACCCGGACCTCAAGCCCTTCGTTGATACCCCTGAGATGACCGGATGGATGGGCCCGGGGCGGCACGTCATGGCGTACAATATCGTGAGCTCCATTCCTCCTCCTCACTTGGCCCAAACCGTGTCACTGACTCGGGCTCCCGGCGGGCGTCCACAGCGCGCGAAGAAGGAGTACAACATGGTCCTCGTCCACCCGGACGACGGCTCCGTCGAGTCTTGGACCGCCGAAGGCAGCGCGGACAAGATGCGTGCCGACTTTGCCGACTTTGAGCCCCGGTGAGTGGTCTCCCCCGCCCGCCGCGGCGACGTCTCGCGCGCCCGCGTGCTAACCCCCGCGCGTTCGATAGGGTCCGGAAGCTGCTGGGATTCATCCAGTCGACGCTCAAGTGGCGGCTCATGGACCGCAAGCCGCTCAAGACGTGGATCCACCCGTCGTACAAGGTCGTCCTCCTCGGTGACGCGTGCCACCCCATGCTGGTACGTCCTCCGTCCTCCTGACTTACCGAGAACGAGCGCGCTCACCCTACTCCCCTAGCCATACCGCGCACAAGGCGCCGCGATGGCCGTCGAGGACGCCGCAGTGCTCGGCAACCTCCTTTCCCGGCTGAGCCACCCGGCGCAGCTGAAGCCGCTCCTGCAAGCGTACCAAGACCTGCGGCTCGCGCGCACCGCGGAGACGCAGCGCCAGTCGCGGCTGAACCAGCACATCTTCCACCTCCCGGACGGGCCGGAGCAAGAGGCGCGCGACGCGCAGATGCGCCGCGCGATGGAGGTCGAGCTCCGGCGCGTGGGCGGGGGCGCGGGCGCGTCGGCAGCGGACGCGGACCCGCTCGAGGGGAGCCCGAACCAGTGGGCGGACAGGAAGAAGAACGAGGCGCAGTTCGCGTACGACGCCGATGCGGAGGCCGAGCGGTGGTGGCGCGAGGTCGGCGAGAAGAGCTTGGACCCCGACGCGCTCGAGAGGATGATTGCGAGGCTGTGAGCGTGAGCTATACAGTAGCTCCTCTCCGCACCCCTCCCCCGGCACCTGCGCGGCTCGCAGGTCCATGGCTTGTGCCGCCCGTCCGCGCTGGGGCTTCTCTGCTGTGGTGTCTTTTTCTGGTGGGCGGCGCGTCGATGAGACGTGGCGCGGTGTGGGTGGGACGGCCGGAGCTTTCAGGGTGCTGATGCACGCTGACGACTGACGACGCGCGTACGTTTGCGTTTCTGCATGGTTTACAGTCATCGATACTGTATGTCGGAGCATCGTGTATCATATCCATATATTCAGGACCGGATCTTGCACGCGCGTGAGCGCACCTCTCTGAAGCCAGCGCAGATGGCAGCACTGTATCCCCATTGCGCGAAGCCCGCGCGGTGTGTTCGCGATCTGTAGTAATACGGTATACAGTACTGCTCACACCGGAGTGCTAGATGCCAATGGAAGCGATGACATGCACCCGGGGTGCACTGAAGTCGTGGTGCAAAAGAACAGCAAAAGGAGTTCCGACACGGGGAATCGAACCCCGGGCTATCGCGTGAGAGGCGATAATGTTAGCCACTACACCATATCGGATTGCAAAGCATACTGCTTATTAAATATACAACCAGGCTCTGGCAGGGCGAGTGATCGGACCGGTCTTCATTGGCATTGCTCAGGGACGTCTACGCCGTGGGCCGTGGCTAGTCGCTCACAGCGCTCACCATCGAGTACGACGACGTCCGCAACGTGACGCTCCCGCTCCCGCTCCCGCCCCCCGGCCATTGGTTATGGATTTGTCTGCTCAATCCAGCCGGGAACTTGCCGCTGACCAGATCCAGACTGCGCATCCCATTGGCCGCGGGCCCTCGGCAGCTCGGCATGCCGAGGACACGGCACAGGCAGAAACGTTCCAAGTCTCGAGCGGCATCGTGCAAGTCGACTTCGACGACTCTGAGAATGTTGTTGTCAACAGACCCAGCCGCAAGTCTTCGTTCGTCGCCGAGCAGGTCACGCAGGAGCCCTTCGCGCCTGCATACGGCGGCTGTGAGCCCCCTCCCTCGTCACGGTCTCTGCTCTTACAGATTCGGGATCTGACCTTGGCTCCCTCCCCCCCTTCCCAGTCTTCTCACACATGTTTGCTCCTCTACGGCGCCGGTATTTCATCATAGTAGGGCGCGCGACCCTTCTCATCATCGTTTTGATGTGGGCGAGCCTCCCTGTGTAAGTACCACCAAAGGACCCCTGGACCTGGAACGGGCGCCTCTCTGCGCACACACCCCTGGTATGCCGGCGCCTGTGATCCAGTCGCGACAACACGCGTTACATGGGCACCGGACGCCGGGGTACGTGCGATCCCGCGAGGTTCCCTTGCTTGGCATTACATGAGGGGCAGAGCTGCAACTCACAACAGACTTTGTTGTCCTCCCCTGCCTCGAAACAGAACTGTAGCCTTGACGCGACCTCCTCTACCTCCGATGCTGACCTACCGTGTTCAGATACTGGGGCGCCCTCGCGAGTTCGGCCAACAGGACCGGCAACCTGAACGCGTGGTTCATCGACCGTGACGGGTCGCGTGTCGGCCAAGGCTTGACGGAAGCCGTCCAGAAGTACTCCGCGCCGGGTCCGAGCCTCAACTGGCAGTTCATCAAAGCGCCCAACATCACGGACGACTCGGGCATCATCGATATGGTCTTGCAGGAACAGGTCTGGGTCGCCGTCGTCAGTGCGTATGCTCGGATCCGCCCGCTAGGCTGATGCTGAGTCGCTATATCGAAGTTCAACCCAACGCGACGAACAGGCTGGCGCTGGCGCGGACGAACGGCGATCAGTCCTACGATCCGTCCACGGCGATCAAGGTGTACTACTCACAGGTACGACCAACGGCCTGTCGTCTGGCAGATCTCGTCGCCTCTGACAGCGGTTCCAGGCGCGCAACGAGATCGCGACCGGGAACTACATAGTGCCGCTTACGACGCAGATGTTGCAGGCGACGACGTCTGCGTATGCCACTTCCACCGCGCAGCGGGTCTTCGCGCAGATCAACTCGAACGGCCAGCCCAACTCCACTGCGTTGCAGATGATCGCCAATGCGCCTCAGACCATTTCCCCCGCTATCGGGTGGACTATGGTGAACCTTCGACCGTACCAGTCGGTGTCACGCCAGAAAGTCTCACGCTTCTACGCACACTGACTTTTTCTGTTCAGAGCCCCCGCCGCACAAGCGGTGACTCTTGTCGGGAACATCTTCCTCTGCATCTTTTCGTGAGTATACGTGTTGCCTCCCTCGCATGCACCTTTCTGAGCCTTGTTTCGCAGATTTATGATGGTGAGTTTGGCGCTGGAGGGTACCGACCACCATATCACTGACATACGGGCAGACTATGGCGAATTCTACCGCAAGAGACATCGTCAGCCCACATATGGCGTTCTTGCCGTACCTGGCGCTTCGCATCGCCGTCCCTCTCATAGTCTATCTTCCTCTCAGCGCAAGCTACGCCCTGGTCAACCTCGCGTTCGACCTTCCGTTGGGTACAAAGTAATTCTGGCAGCTCTTATTACCCGATGCTTGCACGACGTGCTGACCTGCCGTTAGGTTCGGTGCCGGGGCCGGTTTCATGGTGTTCTGGGTATACGTCTATCTCGGCATGGCGGCACTTGGGCTGTCCATAGAGGCCATGATCACAATCTTCACTCCGCGATTCACCCCTTTCTTCCTCTTTATCCTAGTGAGTGTCGACGTCTTGCATGCCTGACGCCGGTTCGACGTCGATCCTACAGATATTGTATAATGTCTCGCCCGTGGTCCTTCCGCCCGAGCTCCAGCCTTCTATCTATACCTACGGAAGTGGTTTCCCTATTTGGTACGTCCGTCATCCGCTGCGCAGACCGCTCTGTGCTCACGACACTTGCGTCAGGAATCTGTAAGTGCTCCG
Organism: Trametes punicea; assembly: GCA_025528855.1. Taxonomy (NCBI): domain Eukaryota; kingdom Fungi; phylum Basidiomycota; class Agaricomycetes; order Polyporales; family Polyporaceae; genus Trametes; species Trametes punicea. The sequence goes on from VICQ01000023.1 coordinate 109,355, forward strand.
GACTCGCGAGGAGTCCAGCCGCCACTGACGAACCCCCCTTCTCCTCCTCCCAATCCCGCCCAAATGACCAGCTCGGAAGCTCTGCGCACGATCATGTTCAACACAAACTCGCATCTGGGCAGGAACATCGCCGTGATCGTCGCATGGATCCTCATGTCGTGCGGGACGATGTCCGTATTGACGTGGTACATGCGCCGCAGGGAGAAGCGGCGCCTGTGCGCGTATGCGACTCAGGGAAAAACAAAAGCATCGGCTCCCAGCCTTTCGATGGCGGAGAAGGGGAAGGAAAAGACCGTTGAGTGATACGTTAGAGCAGTTTATTGGACGTCTGCGTTGTACGGCTTGGATAGATACCGATGGGACATCATTTATTCTATCGTCAAGACTGCTCAGGTTCGACGACTCGGGATCTTGTTGGTGCGTCCTCGTTCGCCCTTGTTTGTATGTCGCTACTCGCCCTGAATTAACAGAGCGCCGAGGCGTGCTCATAGTCTGACATCGTGTTTGTCTCCTGGGAGCTCTCGAACTTGACGCCATGCCAGCGGCACTCTCGGGCCTGCGGCACGGTGGCGTGGATGCGCGGATCGGCGTGGTCAAGTGGGCTCAGCCTAATAGCGCCCCTCGACGAATGCATGATTAGATTGCGCGTTTTGTGCGCCGTGCCTGAAGAAAGCACACCATCCTTGGCGAACACGGGCTTTCGCCGCTATGCTGTGGGGCATCCTGCTTCGAATGCCGGACATGCGGTCATATAATAGAGGGATTGAGAAGCCTCGATGAACCGGGGCTCGACGCTGATCTGCGTGTATCGTTTTCAGACCTGCTCTCCTGTGCTAGCTTGCCCAACTGGCCAGCGCTAGTCTACATGTCGAAGGCAGACAGGCGCTCGCTCGAGAAAGCCCCCGAGGCTGGTTCGCTCAGATATCAGGCCGGTGACCTCGAAAAGGTCTCCGTATCCGAGGCGTCCGGTAGCGAGGAGGGCAACGTCGGCCTGCACGAATTCGACATCGCTAAGCAGTCCGGGCTCCGGGTCACGCCTGAACAAAGTCGGAGGTGCGTCTGCGACCTGGGCAGCCTGTGCGCGTTCCTCGCTTCGCTTCTGACCAGGACTCGGCATAGGATTGCGCGCAAGATAGACTTTTTCATCTTGCCTATGGTACGTGGTTTGGGAATGCAGTGATACCTCCATGGAGCGTACGATCATGCATCGCATCTCAGCTATGCATGGCCCAAGGGCTCAGCTACCGTGAGTGAGCCTTCTTGCCATTTTGTTACATGAATGTTGACCAAGAGCATAGTGGACAAGACTGCGTACGTTTAGTCGACTATTTCATTGTCCGACTGGACTGATCAGCCCCGTACAGTCTCAACTATGGCAACCTCTATGGCATGAAGACGGCTCTCAATCTCTCCGGAGACCAGTTCAACTGGTTTGCGAGCAGTAAGTCTACTCGTGTACGTTGACGTACGATTCAATCTGAGGTTGAGACAATTCTCAGTTTTCTAGTGAGCGACCCTAGTGGCAACCGAGAGCCGCGCGCCATCGCTTACTTCCAACCTCAGTTTAGGCTACCTCATTGGAAACTATCCGGATAGCTGGTTGCTCCAACACTACCCTACAGGCAAAGTTCTGGCGCTCAGTGAGTGCGGTCGTGACCGCTGCCTGGACTACTTCCTCACACATCTGGTAGCCACGCTGATCTGGGCAACAATCGTCATCACGTACGGAACCCTGCCGTTCTTCAACAAAGCACGCGGCTCACTGACTGACCCGCAGCACGCCAGCATGCACGAACTTCGCGGGCACCATGATCAACCGGTGGGTCCTATACCCACCCTCTGACGGCATCGGCTGCTGAGCTGTTGCTGCTGACAGCTTCTTCCTCGGTTTACTCGAGGCGATCGTGACGCCTGGTCTGACGCTTCTAACGTCAATCTGGTATGCGCAAGCGGAGGTCCCGTTCAGAGCACTGATATGGTACTCGTTTAATGGATGGGCGGGCATCTTCGGAGGCTTCGTCGCCTATGGGGTGCGTGCAACTCGTGCATTTCTCGCAGGGCGAAGCGATCATATCTATAGCAACATACAGATTGGACACATCGACCACCCGCATATCGCGCTGTGGAAGTATGTCTTTCTTATACTGGGAGGCATCAGCGTCGTTTGTGAGTATTCTCCGACACCTTGCGCTCTGTGGTCGATGCTCATGGTCTCGCCAGTTGCTGTCTTCCTGTGGTTCTTCTTCCCTGACTCTCCGGTCAGCGCACGGTTCTTGACCGCTGAGGAGAAGATCCTTGCGGTGAAGCGAGTCGCGGAAGCCAAAGTGGGCGTCAAAAACACGCAATTCAAATGGTACCAGGTACGTTCAGATCATATAATCGTCTTCTGTAGGCCTGCATTTAAGTGCGATGGTCGATGGCTTGCGTAGATCAAACAGGCGTTGGTGGACCCGAAGACTTGGTTGCTGTTCGTCGCCTCTATCGCGGCCCAGATCCCGAATGGGTGCGTCTTACGCATATGCATTCCAATCAGCGCGTTGGGTCGTCCCTAATCCTTGAGCAATCTCTTCACGATCGTTCTCAACAGCATTGTTTCCAACTTTTCAACCATAATCATCAAGGTGTGTATCCTTCAGGACGTCGCATGCGAGTGCATAACTGAATTATTCCGTCATCAGGGATTGGGATTCACGACGCTGCAAAGCACGTTGCTCGACGCGGCGTCTTCGGGTGTGCAGATTGCGAGCCTGCTTATCGCCGGGTACGTCTGCTTGCGTTGAATTTACACAAGGCAACGTAGCTGAACCCATTTACAGTTGGATCTGTATGCGTTTCAAGAACAGTGAGGATCAGCTGCTAGTTTGCAGGATTTGTGTTGACGTGTTTCCGTCCAGTGCGAGTCATAACTATGGCCGCTGGGAACATTACTTGCATCATTGCCGCGGCGTGCTTGACGTACCTCCCCTCCGACCAGAAGTGGAATCGTCTGGTCGCGTACTGGTTCACATCGTTCCAAGTCAGTCAGCCCGGGTCTGTTGTGGAGTTCTATGCATCTTAACTATCTCGAATTTAGTCCGTCGGATTCTCTCTCTCCTTGGTCATGATCTCGAACAACGTGAGTACCATGATTTGAATAGAACGCCTCGCCCGCACATGGTACTGACAGATGGCGGCAGATCGGAGGGTTCACGAAGAAGACATTCACAACCGCAATCACGTTCATCGGAGTGAGTCTTACATCTCCATTCAGAGCGACATTTTGAGTGTCGACAATGTGCCTTTGTAGTACTGCGTTGGCAACATCATCGGGTACGTTCAGGGAGATTTGGGCATCCTCGAGCACCCTGTTTTAACTCCCCATCCAGGCCGCATTTTCTCATCGTAAGCCTTGACTCATCGCACCGCAGACTGCGGACCGTACATTGACTCCCTACCCAGGATAGTGAAGCACCAAAGTACGTGACAGGCACGGTACGAGACGACTACCATTCTTCCATCGTCACGTTCACTGATGCGCCTGCTCGCAGAAAGCAATGTTCATCGGTACGTATCAGCAGTACACGAGAGCACCGCATAGTTGACAAGGAACTCGACACTCGTGTAGGCTATGTGATCAAAACGAGTAAGTCCTCCGTGCCGCGACACTGCGATTCGCTCGGCATTTCTTACCAAGCTACTCAGTATGCCATCTTGCGCTCGGTCTTTATATGTTATGGAGCAACATCAAGGTACCGGCTTTCATCAAAGTAATGAGTTGCAATGCTCACGGTGTTGCAGCGTGACCGTGAGCAAGGCAAGGTGACGTCCTACGAGGACCAGCTCAAAGGAGAAGGTGTGTGTGTCTTGCCGGGATTCTGCGCTTTGGCTAACACTGCTTCCAGAGGCGGGGATGCATGATCTAACGGAGTTTGAGAATCCATACCACAGGTACGCATACACTTATCCAAGTCGGCTTCATACTATTTCTGATAGTGTTCCGCAGATACGTCCTTTGAAACAATAGGCGTGTCGACATTCATCTGGAGGCGCGTTGTATAAGTACATTTCAGTCCCGTCTACCAGACATGACCACCCATGTATCCCTCTTATACGCTATCCGACGGAGCAGCTTGCATTGTGCTCACCGGTGGAGGAAGTGTCGGTGCGCAGAGCTGCAGCAGTGTGACATTTTAGTTGTGAGATGATCGAGGAAAAGCTTACTCCTGGCCCACTGACGCCTTGGGGCGGCATCAAGCAGACGAAGGGCAGCGGCGTGGCGCAACAATCCGCGTCCGTCATACATCGGACGCCAACGCACGATTCGGGCACGCATTCCTTCATCGCGAAGGGGAAGTGAGGATGGGTGTAGGCACGAAAGGGGGCCGTCAGTGGACAGTCGAGGTTTCAGTGACTGCTTCGCAACGTACAAAGCGCGAGTCGTCCAGGGGATCGATGCAGATGCACTCGGAGCTGCATGGCATCCCGTTCCCGGGACAAGCCAGGCCACTGCATGTATCCTCCTGGCGTATCCCAAGACTACGCAAGGAGGCGCTCGAGAGACCCGCGTAGGTCAAGGCGGCTAGAACCAGAAGAGACGAAAGACGTGCGCTGAACCTGAGCAGCATCTTGGGGAGGCGTGCCTTATGGAGCGTCCTGAGGACAAGACGCTTATATAGGCGGGATGCTCATGACTTCTTGGGCGCAGCGTTGACTGCGCTCATCATGTTCTTTGGAATGATGTGCCTTGACCGCCTAGTTGCCCATGGCGAGTCACTGGAGTGCACCGTGCTTCCTCGGGTTCGTGCAGCATCAAGTTGACTCGCAGTAACTAATATAGGCAACTTGATTTCTAAGCCATTCTCAGCGCGAGGTCTCTTCGTCTGGACCTTATGGGCCTTTGAGCCCGAGCACAACTAGGCATCTGCCGTGGAGGTATCGATCGCTGTTTCACTGGCGTCGACGGCTGCCAAAGTGAGCTATTTGCCCTCTTCATCAGCACACATGCCATGGATGGCATATTTTCAAGCTACAGTCTCGATGCCTGTTCGCAATGATTCTGCGACAGGACATAGACGCTATATTAGTCCGAAGCAATATGGCCGTACAGACTTTTCATATGACTGCCTGTGCGGACTTGCTGATGTGGGAGACTGGATGTTCCCCATATTTTCGAGGATACTCAAACACTCATTGCATTCGGCATGTCTGAACGAGAGTCTTCAAAACATCAACCCGTCCCTACCCTTACGCAGCGACCCTGTCAACCTCGTCGGACCCCGAAGCGTTGCTTGGCAGCATACTTGCGCCACTTCTGAATATCATCCCGGGCAAGGAGGCGATCGACGGTGTAATACTCCCTTGCAAGGGTCTCGTTGTCCGCCGCATGATGAACGGCCGAATGGCACGGTCTATTGGGGCAAGACAATTTGAGCGACATGTTAGTGAACTCCATTTTATACTGACAGCGGCAACTGTCCGAATGCTCTGCCGCTGGCTGATCAGAGGCTTGCTCTGTACGTACCTACAGAGCCATGCTACGGAGTTGAGCATCGACTCAGGATGCCACTTCTTCTTCCGGACTTTGTCATGTACTTCGCGCGGTATGAGATGGTGGTACGTGAGCGGCACTTCGCGCTCGCAGATCTCGCACTCTTTCGTTCGTGTCTTCGACCACATGGGCGGCGGGGCGCACGCGTCCGCGACGTAATCTTGCAGGACCCGCCTCAAGAAGTCGGCCGCGGACTCGACGTCATCGATGAGACCACAAGAGACGAGCGTGTCTGCGAACGTCGTGGGTATGTTCTCCAAGGAGAGGTCGTCGACGTCTGGAACGGAATCCCGTGTCTCGTACGTCGCTTCGCGTAGGGCTAGAGGGAGAGAGGGCCATAGCTCTTGCGCGAGATACGACGTGAAGTCGTCAAGTGCACCTGCATCTGCTTGGGTGTCTGCCTGAGTTCCGACGCCTGGCTGAGCCAGAATCCGGCGGGCAAGGGCATCCTTGAAAGTCGAGAATTGAGTTGTGACGTCTGAGAAGCGTGTTTGCATCCTGATCTGCCACGACTTCCAACGGTTAACTTCGCCTGCAAATGGCCAGCATTCAGCATACAACAGATCCTTGCAAACGGTCCATACCTACAACGTGATGGAAGTCCTACCCATTCGTATTGCGCGAAGCCTTATGCCCCGCCTGGCCGGTGCCACGGCCGCAGTACTAGTACGAGGCTGACGTTGGCGGTGGTGTCTAGGAGAGGAAAAAGAGGGCGAAAAGCATTCCGACACGGGGAATCGAACCCCGGGCTATCGCGTGAGAGGCGATAATGTTAGCCACTACACCATGTCGGACTTGCCAGAGAACGAGACTGAAGCTCTGCAGATTCTGAGATGAAGAATCGAAGACATGAAGGGATGGGCTGCCGAACTGATAGTCGGCAAGGCTTTTCCATATATGGCCTGGTGGTCTAGTAGGAGGTCCCGGGTTCAATTCCCGCCCAGGCCCTTTTTGCCGGGCCTCACCCCGAGGCCGACGCTCGCAGCAGCGCTGCACAGTATCTTTTGTTGGAGTTCACGGAAAGTCTTTCCTTTCGCAAGTGATACACAGACTTTTTTGCGCTATAGAGAACGACTCGCATACTCGTACATGGCACTTGGTAAGAAACCTACAACAGAATCTAATGAGAAAGGCGATGGTCGTTGCAAATACCCCGACATGGTTTCGTTGCGCTGATTGTCCACAACGACTCGCAGCGGGGTGTGGAGATAGAGCGGCGCGAAGGGACTTCACTCGTAGATCTTGAGCCACTGGATGTCAAAGTAGGCATTGGTGAACGCGGAGGGGTTGTTGTTGACGTAGGCTAGAATGGAGAGCCGCCGGTCAGCAAATGCAAAAGATGACCTGCACAGTGTACTCACTTGCGCAGTCGCCGGGGCAGCCGTCGGAGTTGAAGACGGCACCCGCCCAGTCGCCGCCTAGAGAAGACAACTCAGTTCAAGTCGACATGAGACCATGACGGGGAAGGGAACATACAAAGAGTGAGGTTGATGATGATGTTGTGCGCGCCAAAGTGGGTGCTGAAGTCGCACGACTGGCTCGGGAAGTACGCGTACGGAGTACCCTATGACGCCGCGAGAACAGGTGTCAGCCATCCTTCCAAAGGAACGGTATACTTAGGAGGAAGGGTTGCTTACCCAGTTGTCCGTGTCGATGGTCGTGGCGCCGTTCTTGACGTCGCTGGGCACCGACCCGTCGTTGCGGGACCAGAACCAGACCTTGATGAAGGAGCTCGTGCGTTCCATTGCGTACCTGGAAGAATGCACGCGATCAGCACTGTTTGCCGCACGAGACGGCGGGCAATGCATCACGTAGGCACTCACCAGCCTCCCCCGGCACTGTTGAAGGCTGGGCCGTAGCTGTTTGTGGTGGGCGCCTTCACGCCGCAGCCCGCGTTGCCCGTTGCGTCGACGTCACAGTTGTTGCCAGTCGAAGTGCTGTCGGGGGTACGTGCATCAGTGTCCTCCGACATTACGGCTAAGCGACTGAACTCACCCTGTCTGCGACCGGGAAGCGGGCATCGTGCATCCTGGCGTTACCATGAGGTCAGGACCGAGAATAGCACGCAGAGACCGGGAGCGGAGCGGGATGTCCACTCACCAGAGCTCGTGTGGAGCGTGGACTGATTCGGGCTCTGGTCGTTGACGCCCTCGAGGACGTCGATCTCGCCTGTGGAGACGGAAGCAGCCGCAATCAGAATCACGAGCCGTCGTGAGCTTCGCGTGGGACTCGGGACCGACCTTGGTTGGGCCAGTCCGCACCGACCTCCCACAGCGCGGGCCATGTACTAGAGACGCGTGTCAAAGAGGGCTCTATTGTAGCACACATGTGCCTTTCAGCACTCACGCGCAGCCTTGTGGCATGTGACGGAGGCTCCATCTGATAGCGGGAAATTGCGTGAGCTTGCTTCTTCGATCTTCGGCGACGGTAAGAGACAGCAATTGGGGACCTACACGGTGACGTGCGTCGTGTACTGCTTGTTGCTTTGCAAACGGACAGAGTTGCGTCCGGGCCCGCTGGCGCTGAGCACCGTCGTGTCATCCGTGCGGATGATGAAATGGTCCCCGGAATAGTAAGTGAGGTTCTGCGAGAGTGCGGTAGACTCATCGACGTAGTTCCTGATGGCAAAGTCGATGGTGAGTCCGACAAATTGATCAAGGCATAAGATACTCACACTCGGCCGTGGGTGGGGTCGGCGATGGCCTGGAAGCTGAAGGCATTTAAGAAGTCGCTGCCCTGGTGACTGTCGGCCTGCTGGTAGGTCGCAGCGAGGGCGGAGGCGACAAAGCACGCCAGAGTCAGGAAGGTACGAGAAGCAAGCATGGTGCCGATGCCCAGACAGGTGCCGATGCCCAGACGGGGAGAGACGAACTATTGAAATGAGAGCTGAAAGGCCTTGGGGAGGTAGGACGGGTGCAGCTCACTCCGAACAGAGGGCCTGATTGTAACGGACTTTATACCTCGTCCACCCGCTGAAAAAGTGGAAAAGAGTGGCGCCGGAGAGCATCAGACTGCGAGGCCTGCGATGGGTACGTCGGGATAACTACCGTAGGGAAGTGGACAGCAGCGGAAGCATCCCATGGTGCCTCACGCGAAGCAGGCACATGGTGCAAACCAATGGTCAACGCGGGGCATGTACCGGCGTGACGCGGCTGACCATACGGAAGAGGCTGTTGAACAGAAAGAACGAAATGGAAAACGCCTCCCCGCAAGGTGGAGAGCGGTGCAGAACCTAAGCAGGAGAGGCACATGAGGCAAGCGACGACAAGGTGATCCAGCATGCTTTGCATCCGCGGTCATCGATAACTCACCTCGGACAGAACCTAACGTCTCCGAAAGATGCACTACGGGCATATGTTCAAGATCGGGGCACGTCAACATGACCCCAGGAATTTTCCGTGGGCGCATGAGAATAGCGTTCGACCAGAAGAACACCAGCAAGGTAACAAGTCATCTGAGAGCGTCATTGGAGCTGAAGCAAATGGTGCGCACGTCGCCTGACTAGCAATGTTGGAAGCCCTGGAAGCCTCGTTCTTGCTCAGCTGCAGGGTTGGTCGAGCGCTGTCGTCCTAGCGACGTCCGCAGGCCAAACGGAGGTCCAAGAATATTTTGGAGCGTCGAGGAGATCCCGATCGGTGCATTCTGAGTGGCGGAGCGCCACCCCGGAGACATTCAGTTGCCTGAGACGTAGAATTTTGGCACGAGCGGAATAGCGCCCTCAGGCTGACGTGCAACACACCGGTACGCCCTGCTCCGCCAGATTAGGTAAGTACGGGAGGAAAAGCACCGAGAAAGAAAGCACCGCTCGACATACGGTACCGTCCGCCACTTCGTTCGATCTTCGCTGAAGTTCCGTCGGCTTCTGTGTGCTACGCCTCGGGTCAGAGAGACGCCCCGGCGCCTCGTGCCATGGGCAGAAGCTGTCGCGACGGGCGGGGTCTTGGGCCAGGTGAGACCGATGTCCATATGTTTTCGGAACAGGCGTGACCAGTTCTGCTCTGTTCTACTGCACCGGTACTGCCCCCTGCATTGATCAGCGCGTGTATGAAGGAAGGAAGCTGGTCGTGTTCGGAGAATGTTCAATCTCGTGATATCGATATGCTCCTCAGCAAGCGCGTGGCAAGCCGGGCGAGTGTACGAAGGAAGCTCCTCGCACATATCGCCGGGGAAGTTCGTTCCGACAGCCGTGCTAGAACATCTCTTGCTCTGCATTAGGAGACAAGCTCACGCATGGCTATACTGTAGATGGCTACGGTCCGTCATGTCAGGGACCACGAGGGTCTGACCACCAAGTAATCAGCGTTTGCATTTGCATCGATATCGAAGTCTGCAAGAATAGAGCAACTGCGATACCATGTGCCCGGTTCTCGGCCCATGAAGCTTGACAAGGCGTTAGGCTTCGAAGTTGGGACGGCGGTCGAAGGAGAGAACGTGGCGGAACGATTGCAACGCAGTTACGCAGACTGCATGCGGCGCACCGGCAGTGGCGGTATCCTTGTGCCTGTATTCGAAAACGCTCCCTCGTAACCTCTCCACTCTGGCGCCGGCATCCGCCTTGAGCTTGAGGCCTTAGGCCTTGGGTAGCCTCATCGTCTGGTCCTTACTCAAATCAACGTGAACATACGCAATGATTTTTTGGCAGCGTTCGAAGCTCCCCACATGTGTACCGCGGATATACGCTCCTCCAGGAAAATGCAGGCGATGACGATATCCGCTGAATTCGATTGATTGTAGGGGGAGCACTTACGTTGTGGATAAATTCGGGGGCAGAGCGGGCCCCGTAATATCATGAACCCTCCGATTGCTGCGTGGGCGAGCCTCGGACCAGGCGTAACCCTCGCTACTCACACAGTAGAGCGTTGGAGATCTCGCCACTGCGGAATGTAGCATACACTCCAATATGACGAAGGGGAACAGCGGAACCGAGAGGTCGTCCTGAGCAATGCAAGAGAATTCGAACACAACGTCCAGCGCAACGTTGACTTACGTTCAACACTCCGGATGCGGTTCCAGTGCATATGGATGCACGATGCGCAATCGAGGCGGAGCATAGTTGGAAGTCACGAAAGCATGACGAACGCTGGCCGGTCGAAGTGCGTCGAGAGCACTCTAAATAGACGCGCTAACGCTCGTCGAACTCACTCTCCAACCAGGCCTCGCAGATTTGTCCCAGGGAAATAGCGAGCCATCCTATATCAACAATGTTATCGAGTTGTAAAGCATCTATGATACAATGAAAGGCAGAATCCACATCGTCCACTTTGCGGCCAGATCTTACACCCTCGGCCTTGTTCGTAGCGTACATTCGCAATACTCGGAGATTAACTCCTTAAGCCGCGCCGCCAGACTTCCGCCTGACATCGTCGAACTGCATCAGCTTCGGCGTCTCCTCCCTCACAATGGGTTGGTGTTAGGAAACTTACAGTTGGTAACCAGCAGCAATGAAAGGGATGGCAAAGAAAGTGGCCGCCGCACCGGCGTACCTCACCGCAAACTTACGCCGGTTGTCATAGGTGAAAGGCATGTTCTGTGGGAGCGCACAGAGATAAGCCCCGTTCGCGTCGCGAGAGCCGCAGAGGCGCAAGCGAGACCTACGTGGTGAGCAGTGTGCCCCTCAGGCTTGGCGGGATGCAGCCCGAATCCGCGCATCTGCTTAGGGGTGCGTCGGAGGGCGATGCGAAGCGATGCTGGTGAAGTCCTGGCGAGCGGAGACATATCCAAGAGAACTCGAAGAACAAAGAGCGAGTGCGGAGAGGGCGCGAGGACGCTGGTCAAGCTCAAAGCTGGTATGGGACCGAGGGCGGTTGTGGGGCAGACGAGGGCTAGGGCAGCGGTCGTTATGTAGTCAACAGAGACTCCCCCAGCGAATCGAACGATGGGCGCGGAAGCACGAGACACACCGAGGGAAGGCCCCTCTGGAGCAGAGCTAGAATAGCCTTGGCCTGAGAAAGACCACTCGGCCAGCGGCGGCACGTAGAATTGTCAACTGACACCTGCGGGACCAGGTGATCATTTGGTAGTAGGAATGGGTCCAGAGAGGTCGAGAGCACGAGCGGCGCCCCAATACAGAGATGCCCCTTTCGTTGCATTCTTCAGCTCGAGGTGCCGATCCATCGTCATCCCTGTGCTGCTTGGTATTATGTTCTGTGAGTCTGTTGGCTCGGAGGGCATATGGATACTATCCTGGCTGCCTTAAAGCCGACCGGTAGTAATCCTTGATGTCCCTTGCTGGCGCCGTGGTGGTGGCCGCAGCAGTCTTGACCGTTCAGATCACAGAGGCCGAGGTCATGAGTCGAGTCTGCTGTGCACATCTGGATTTCACGGTAATTCCAGTGGTAGCTCAACGCCAAGATACGACAAAGGCGTCGTGCGGCAGCTGCCGCATTGGCGTAGTGGTATGCGCGCCCCACTTGTAGAAAAGCTCCAGCTTTCGGCGATGGGGAGGTCACTCGTTCGACCCGGGTATGTGGCATGTCTCTGTATTTTTGGTCTGCCACCGCCGACCTCCAGTTCTGAAACTTCTACATCAGTGTACAGTCTTATATGGGTCCTCGGGACACTATGGTTCCTCGGGACACTTGACGTTTTGCGCCTCTCCTTCGCATTATTTCTCACATATGGGCCCAGAACAGTGTATATATACATGATAACTAGTTGTATGTGGATTCCTGAGTCGGCAGAGAATGTATGTCAGGATATAGTCGTGTGTTTACAGGTGAGAGGGCCTAAATCGAATTTTGTGGCTGAGATCGCAGTAGAAGGGATTCACCGAGTGATCTCGAACTTGACTGAGATATTCTACACATTAATAACTATGTACTGAGATGCTTTCTGCCCTTATCGGTGGCAGGATGGTTTCTATGCAGCACGAAAGGTGAGGGAGGGCACAGAGATGAGCTGCACATTAAGCGCGTAGTGTCACACTCGCCTCAAGGGCCTCGCCTTAACCATATCGGGATAGAGCTCAGGCAGGCGCCCAATGCGTGCACTGACGCGCCGTACTCATTGCCAGCAGGAGCAGAGAGGTCGTAGAAAATCCATTCTCGTCTCTCGAAGAAGCCTCTGTTAGTATTGCTCGAGAGATTTCCCCCGAAGCCTAAACTTCAGGTGCTGAGGAAAGACGGGGAGGCCGCAGATGGTGACGAAGAGGAGGAAGGGGACTCGGACTCGGACTCGGGATGGGGATCGGACGACGACTGATCCGTAGATTAGATTACATCACCTACCAGATTTGGTAATGCCTCTGCGTGACGTGACCTGTCCCGAGGACTAGGGAGGGCATGATAACAACTTTTTGCTCTGATAGCTCTCGATCTCATTCACAAATGACATCTACATTCCGAAAACTCCAGGCAAGATAGAAAGACGAGGTAGCATACCGAAGGTATTTTCCGATTTGTGCAAGGGAGCCGGTATCAGCGCGCACAGACATCGCAAAATTTGGGTGTCCCGAGGAGCCATATAAGACTGTAAACGGTCATGGCAAGTGAGGACTTACTGTATCCTCGGTTTCTAAGTCCCTGGTCTCTCACTTAAATCCACATTGATCGATTCTGCTTAGTGCTCATTTCACGCGCTCTACAGCACTGTCCCAAAGCAAGTGACCGCAACCTCCGCTGTGGCACTAGTACTGACCAGCTTTGAGCCGCTGGTCGCGCTCCATACCACAACGTCGATGCGAGGTCGACAAAGAACAATGTTACGCACAAAGGACCAATTCAAAGGCCCTTTGGGACACTTACGCGCTCATATAACCCCTCTGCGCTGAGTGGCTCCATCGTGCTGACTTCTTGTCTGCCACCACTTGCCCCTCCACGATCGCATACCCCGGCGCAGGTCGCCTCACTCCTATACGGACAACTCGCGAGCAGCATGCCATCGCCCTCGTCCCTCTTTGATCATAGCGTCGCGGACGATGTCTATAGTGAGTTCAGAGAGGAAGAATCCGCCCTTCCTTTGCCATTGCCACCGACGATCAACGTCGTCGACCCGGATATCCTCCGGGCCCGCCGTCGCTCAGACAAGAAAGCGGCGAAGCTGCTTGACATCACGATCGCGCGGGAGGACGCCGACTTCGAGGTGGGCGACCTTAGCGGCGCGGGCCACACCGAGGACGAGGACCCTCAGGCCCCGACGCTCCTTGACTCCCCGATGATTGACGAGGGCGAGGACGTCCCGCTCGTCGACGGCTCTCCCTCGAAGGGGACGCGGAGAACAAAGACGCGCCGCAAGATCGGCGCGTTCTTCCAGAACTTCCGCCGGCGGAAGGTGTCGAATTTGAAGGTCCCCAGGCCTGCCCCGCGGGCGACACTTGCGAGTCTCGTCTCGCCCGACTACGTCCAGAACCCGTTCGGTGACGAGCATGCGATCCACCGGGACGGCGAGGAGGCAGGGCCTTCGAGCGACGCGCACTCGCAGACCGAGGGAAATCCGCAAGATGGCGGAGGCAGTCCTGTGGCCGGGAGCACTGCTCAGTGGGCGCTGGTGCCGAACACACCGAGGAGGACACCTTCCGCGTCGGCGCCAACGACGCCGGGGACGAGCCCATGGAGCGCGAAGAGTAAGAGGAGCGTAGCGAGCTGGCAGCGGTCCCCGCGCACGCCGCGGTCCGCCAAGTCGTGGCTGTCCGAGCACTCCCCCGGCAGCCTGAGCATCACGAGCAGCGTCACGAGCTCCTTGCGCAGAAAGCATGTGCGGCGTCGCGAGCGCCAGCTGGCGTCCCAGATGAAGTCGTTGCAGATCTTGGGCAGCGAAGCCGGCGCCGCGGTTGCGAAGGCGTCGCATGTCAAAGAATCAAAACTGCGGTATCGGGAGTTCGAACGGCAGCTCCGAGACAGGTTCAAGAGAACGCTCTAGGTGGGTGCGAACATCCGAGAACCATTGCTCGCAGGTCGAGTCGAGTCCAGTGCTTTGTTATGGACAACGTAGGTTAGCGTAGATTTGGAATATTCACCTCCGTTTGAACTCGGTGCTAAGCAGCTAAGTTAGCTGAATGACACTTGATGATCGAACGAGTAGACGGAAGGACGTTTAGTCTGTTTGTGAGATAACAAAATCCACTCATCTGACCGCATCATACATGGTATATGCCTACAGCTACGTGTCTCGATTTGGCACAATCCCGCTGCACGATCACGCACTCTGCTCCTTGTGCGCTGCCGCGTCGGCCTTGAGCTGCTGCATGCGCTCCTTGACGAGCGCGCTTTCCTTGAGCCACTCGCGGTACGTCTTCGCCTGCGGATATATCGAGAGCGTCTGCACCTGGTCCTGTTCCCAGCGGTAAGCATCAGCTTCCTAGTTCCCTCCCGAGCGCGCACACGCGCATCACGCGCGGCCACCAATTGCACAGCAGAACGGGATGACGTACCCTTATGCCGGTCTCCGGGCCGGCGCGACGGACAAAATCCCATGAGAGGTACATGACCTCTGCAGCAGGGTGGTCGGCGTAGCGCGACGCCTCGAACTGCTCGGGCGTGAGCTCGAGCGCGAGGCTCGCTTTCTCGCCCGTCACCTCGCTGAACTGCGTGACAATGTCGCGCAGGGAGAGCCAGTCGACCACAGTCTTGATCTTTACACCTGTGGGAAGGAGATGCAGAGACGCGGCGGCGCAGGATTGAGTACATGATGAAGGGATTGGGTCGTACTGTTGAATGAAGGCTCACCTGAGTACTTCTCGGGCTCGCGGAAGGCGGGAACAACGAGCCCGCCGAGGTCGGCAACGCTAAAGGCGAAGATGGGCATGTCAGGAAGGCAAGCGACCGTCCAATTGAACCCTTTCTCCTCGTCATAGCTTGGCGCGAAAAAGTCCGTCCAGAAGTTCTCTATTGGGCATCGGTGTCAACTTCTCTCCGCGGTCACCCCATACCCCGCATGCGCACATCAGCGTCGCGCGGGGCCTTGGGAGTACGCACCGTAGTACATTGGGATGTACACAAATGTATATAGGATGCCGCTCGCGATAACTCGATCTTCGATGAGGGCCTTGCTGCGCCAGGAGATCGCGGCACATTCCCCTTCGCGACCCTCGGCGGTGCTCCAGACGAGGTGCTTGACACCCGCGCGGACCGCCGCGTCGACGATGTTCCGGCCATGCAGCTGCTCGCCGTCGAACCCGTGGACGTAGAACTGGGTGACGGCGAATACACCCCACGCGCCCTCAAAAGCAGCAGCGGTCTCATCGAGCGAGGAGAAATCGGCCTTGACGACCTCGACGCCGCGCGCGGCGAGCGCCTGGGCGGCAGGAGAGGTCGGGTTGCGAGTGATGGCGCGGACGGTGAAGGCGTCGGGTTCTTTGAGGAGGAAGTTGACAACGGAAGAGCCTTGCCTGGCAGAGATGCGCCGGTCTCAGAAGGGCGGCGCTTCGCGGGTACGCGAGGGGTAACCGTTGAATACGCACTGGCCTGTAGCTCCGGTCACGGCGATGAGCTTTCTCGACATGGGGTGTAAACGGAGGTGCTCAGGATTTGAGTTGGAAAAATTGGGGCAGGAGAAGAGAGGCGAGATGTTGATTTGCAAGTCGGGTGTTCATATGCATCCCGCCTTGCTGGCGTGGCGCACTAGTCCAAGCTAGGCTGGAAATTTGGCCAGGCTAGGTGGGGAAAATGGGCCAATATCCTGAATTGCGGGTCTTCCAAGGCTCAGAAATATGATTGGAGATAGCAGTAACCGCGAAAGGATCAGGTTTTAGCCGTGGTTATGCGGTCGTTACGTGCCGGGTGCCTTCTGGCCCGGCGCCCGCTCGTGGCTCTTTTCCCGCATCTCGCGGCTGATGGGAATTTACCGACAACACACAGAGCTGACGACGACTGGGTACAGTATATGGTGTGGATTGTTTCTATATTGTCCGGATAGGAAAACGCAGCGGGGCAGAGAGGACCCACTGTCCGATTGGCACGAATCGGGCGGTCGTTCGCGGAAGCAAAGCTGGGCACAGCCACTCGCGGCATTGCGAGGCTTGTTTGACGGGCGCTTACACTAGATCTCCTGGCTGGCCCCCAAGCGCCGGCGGGATCAGGCCCCCCACCCCAGAACGGCGACCTCGCCGCTCGCAACGGCGGCGGAACGAAGGCAGCGTGGGCCAATCATGCGACCTAGTTGAGCATGATCCCCCTGATAGCTCCGTTGCCAGGAACATGTGCTCATCGCATCGGACAGAGAAGGCAGCCTCCACTGTCGCCCATGGATCTACGCGCAACAAGACTTGTCTCAGAACCTCATCAGACGGTCTTCCGACCCTGAGGACGGCCGTCCCCCACACGAGGGCCTTCACTGACTTTCCGCGGCTAGCGCCTCGGTTATGTATACGTGAATCTACTCCAGGCGCAGCAAGAGCGGTCCTGACTCCTCTCTCTCCTTTTGCCTCTTCTCTTACCTCCGCCAGCTGGGTGCAGGCCTCTACCGGGCCCCTCGGTCAAGATGTCGGGCATGTACGAGGTCAACCAGATCGCCGCGGCGTCCTTGGGCGCCGACCCGACCACGACAGAGGCCATCGCGACCGCTTTCGGTCTTTTGCATGTCCTCCAGGTGTATACCTCCGCCATGGTGCGTATGCGCGCCCCCGACATGATGATTCGATCGATGTTCGAGCTCATTCCCCGCATTTCTGCAGATGGCGGTCGCTGTCTGGGACTGGCTGGTGTGCTTAAAGCGTGAGTTCCCCTCCCTATATATTAGTGGCAGCGGATCTCTGAAGAGCCGTCTCCTATGAGGAACATTCGCATCACATTCAATTACTGACAAACGTCTTGCAGTCGAATACGACGTGATATGGAAGGCACGCTGGCGACCGATCAAATTCCTATACCTATGGACCAGATACTACGGTGAGCCTCATCTACTTCCTTACCGATGCAATGAGCAACTCACGGATCCACAAGGTCTCTTCACGTACGCGCTCAACCTCTGGCTATTCAACGCCAACTTTACGGTCGAGCAATGCAAAACCCTTCATTTTCTGATCGCGGCGACGTGCATGTGGGTCACCCTCGGATCCGGTGAGCACGTAGTGTCGTAGCACAAACCTTCACATCGATAATTAACGAGACCGCGAATGGACGCGTAGAGGCGATCCTCGCAATGCGGACATATGCGTTCCTCGGATGCAAGCGCTGGACGGCTGTCCTCCTCACGACGATGCTCCTCGGCGAGTGCGCGTTCTTGCTGTACGTCTCCATCGCGGGCGTCCACCAAACCGTTGTGCCCATCGTCACCAAAGGCCCCTGTACCGCGAGTGATTTTCCTGGAAAGCACGTTGTGTCTGGGTACTGGCTCGCGCCCGTCGCGTTCGACCTGTTATGCACATTCCTCACGCTATACAAGGTGCGTTTGATTTGGCCCGGCTCACCATAGCGAGCAGCGTGTGACTGAGTGGTGGTGCTGCTACAGGTTGCGACGCTCCAAACATGGGGCTCCCGCCTTGTTAGGGTCTTCGTCAGCGAAGGGTTGTTCTACTTCATCCTCGTTGCTGCGGTCAACGTCCTGAACGCGATATTCATGTTCCAATCCGACGCGAACATCCAAAACATCAATTGTGCGTCTCTTCTATCGCTGTACCTCTCGCAACTCCCTGCTGTTCCTCTACGTACAGCCATAACTGATATCATCTTTCTAGGCTTCCTCTCGCTTATCCTCACGCAAGTGCTGTGTTGCCGGCTCGTGCTCAACCTCCGCGCAGAAGCGCAATCATCGCTGAAGGGCACGGTGGCGACAACAAAGGGGCCGACAATACCCGCGTTTGCGCGCCCGGCCGACACGACAGTGCACACTACGAACACGGTCAACATCCCGCTCGAGCGCTTTGAGCGCGGCGCGAGCGATAGCGAGCGCTGGGACGACGCCAGTTATAACGACCATGGAGGGGTCAAGGTCCAAGTTTCCGTCGAGCGCGACGTCGAGAGCGGGCCATGATGCCCCCGTTTAACCAGTCATGTCTCGGACTCGGACGCGCGTTGATGCGGTCGTGCTGGCGGATGTGCGGTTGTGTATCTGCTGTCGCTCGTTGTTCGCCGTTTGTTGGAGACTTTCTTGATTTTGTGCATATTGGGTCTCTGTTCATCACTTGCTGTGTACTGTGGGCTCGATAGGCCATGTTTAGCTCCCAATAGAATACCTTCCTTTGTGAAACCTTCGCACGCTGGATACGTGTCAGCGATTCAGAGGGAATGGCCTGCAATGTACGTCTATGCAGCCGTAGGTTATGGTCTACCCCTCGCTGCCTCTATGCCTCGAGATGCTTCAGCTACCCTCAGGACCGAAAGTCCTTTACGGTGTCCTTGAGCGTCTCAAGGACAGCTCGGAACTTGATGCCAAAGATCTGCTTCGACGAGTTGTTCGCGAAGAACGTATATAGCGGGCCTTTCTTTGCCACCTTCTCGTTGACCCGCTCGAGGACAGGGAGTAGATCCAGCCCCTGGTTAGCAGTGCTGCATATCCGTCAGAGCAGGTGGAGGACGAGCATGCGTCGAAGCCCATACGCCATTATTCCCAAGTCGCTACCTCTACACATTCAAAGCAGAGCCGGAGACGGTCAATACCTAGCGAGAGGCGCGGTGTGAAGTCGCGAGGGATACGTACAGGCGTTGATGATGATCTGTTGTCCGCCCGCTTTCTCTACCTTGAGCGTTTTAATGCGCATCTCGCCCAGTTCAGGACAACGACATAGTTGTGCATGTTGGGAAGCATTCGGCCAGTGCGGGACGCGTAAAGAGCACCATGTATAGGTGTGAAGACCTACTAGGTAGCAAATTGGGCGACACGATCGTATCGCCCTCTGAGACTCTCTGAAGGTCGGCCAAAGAAGCAGTGGGCGGGAGATGACGATTGGCCACGTACCCCAGCGACCTATGAAGGTTGAATCACGGTGAGGTCGAACTGAGCCTTTCACCGGTGCTTTTCGAAAAAGTCCCGAGCAGCTGATACGCCGGACGCCCAGGATCTACAAAGCATGATAGGGAGCACCCAGAGACTTACCCCGTTTGGCGAGCGCCTTGCTGACGTCGTAGTCGAGCTGGCCAGGGGCACCTTTGCCCTGCTCTTCTACGATCTCGGTCGCTAGCTTGTTTCAGTATTCTTCTCTGTAGACGGAAGGAGGCGCTACGGTTCCGCTGGCGCTCGCGGCGATGGACGACACGAACATGACGCGCTTTAAGGAATCAGACCTGCAGGAACGGACGTCAGCACCTTCATCGACTGCATGAGTGTGACTGAGGTGGGTATCCACTTGAGTGCGCTCTCGAGGATGCCGACCGTTCCCTTCACAGGAGGCTGAATGTACGCCTGCGCGTCCTCTACAACAGCAGTAACCGGCGGTGCTGTGTGGATGACTCTCTGTACGCCTCCGCGGGCTTCGTCAGGGCACCCCTTCGTGCCTGTGTACACATGGGAATACAACAATTACCAGAACGTACAATGCGATGTGCGAAATGACATAACCCTTGGATCGTTCCTGAGTCGCGGGTTGTTGAGCCGCCAAACAGGCGGTTTTATCCACCGAGCGAACAACTCCGCGCAAGGTGTAGCCTCGACCGAGGAGTTCGACTACGGCCCAGAGGCCGATATATCCATTTGCTCCGGTGACGAGAACGATGGCCGGAGGGGCAATGGTAGGCATGGAAGCTTATACGATACTAGCACTACCAGCATTGTACGTTGAGTCGGACTTGGTGAGGGAAGCCTGCAGTAGAGAACCACAGCCTCTACCGTATGCATTGAACCTTTGCTGAAGCAACGAGTATCGGGCGGACGACCACAGCGACTAAGCAATTCACAATCATGATTGGGGGCGATGGAGCAGGACGCGCGTCGGTATTCTATTCCATTTATCCTAGATGCTAGATCTCACATGAATCAGTCGTTCAGAACATCTGAAACAGAGCCACCACATCGCGGTGAATCGTAGGCGACCAAGAGATGACCGAGCGACCATTGTAAACAGCGCTGTATGCAAAACACAGATTTACGGAGCGCTAGTTGACGGAGGTCGGTGAGCACAGCAAATCCACCGGAAATGGTGTTACTCACGACAGCGCTGGCCCGAGGAGTCCAGGAACCTGCGTTTCTATTCCCGTCTCGCTGGGCGGCTCATATCTCACAATATTTCTAGTGGTTCCCCTGGGTCGGACCTCAATAAGTGAGCCGCAACCGCTAGTGTTCTCAGAGCCCGGTTACTGTTCAGCTAGTGGCCAAATCAGCTTCAAAAGGGGCGCCCGTGCTGTCGCACACACGACAGATTGCGCCTGCTCTCTTTAAGTGAGGATGTTGCTATGCATTCGGTGTTGGTCAGCATTGCTTTCGAAGACTAACAATGAGTCAACCTTAGGCCGTTCATACTCGCGTCAAGTTTCTCATGCCTAACTTTGGCATGGAATGACTGATCCAGTGCACACTATATAGCGATGCGAGAGAGCCCATAGACAAGGCAGCACTATCCGGCGTGACCTCGGCGATAAGTTGACTAAACTGACAACCACGCAACGTAGAAGACCACCCATGCAAAGTGGTTGGCCCTTGTTGGCGACGGCAATCTCATCAAGAACCTCTTGGACCCGTATCAGTTCTACGAGCCTCCCTGGCAATCGCGCATACATTGAAGAGGCTCGACGACCGTCGACGGAACAGCCTCAACGGCTCTCGCGAACTTCAGTGTCTAGAATCTGAACTATCGTTAGGTCGCGGGCGTAGGGAAGAAACCTGGTAGGCTGAGAACAGACCCCTCAATCCACTGCCTCGAGATGCTCCAGCCAGCCACGACTCCCGAAGTCTTCCACGAGGTCTCGCAACGTCTCCGATACGGTCCTGAAGACCATCCCGAGGGTCCGCTTCGCTCTGTCGTTTGAGAAAACCGGGTGCGGAGATTGGTCGAGCGCCGCTCGCTCGTCTGGATCCATTCGAGGATGAAGCCGCTGTAGCCCAGGTAAGAGGTTCATGTCTCGTGCAGCGTCGACTGCATGGCATGCAGTGAGCGACAGCCATTGGAGATTAGAAGAGGCTAAGTGATGTATATCCACCAGATACTCACACCAGTCCTGCCAGGTACACAAGTCTATCGATGAGAGTGTATCAGCGGACTCGAAACAGGGAGCGGGTGCTTCAACTAGGAGGCGACGCACGGGAGACTGAGATGAAGCGCTCTCCACCAGCCTCCGCAAGTTCAAGTGCTCGGATATGCATTTCGACGACATCACGAACGTCCACGTAGTTGAATACTTTGGGAGGGTATGACTGGGCCGGCGGACGCGGGGTAAAGACTTGCGTCCACTGCAGTCTCGTGCTCGGCGTGATGAGCGCATCCGGGGAGGGTGGATCGTCTGGAATCGGCTGCATATAGATGTGCAGGTGAGTCGTCGTGATTTTGAAGAATAAGAGACATACCCCAAGTATCCAGCCCGGAGCTATGATGCTCAGTTCGTAAGGGAGTATGTCCTTGTTCTCCCTATAAAAGTTCCACGCGGCTTTGACAGGTCAGTGTGATCGAAGAAGGCACTCCCAGGTATCGCCTCACCTCGCTCGGCCAATACCTTGCTGGCGTCATACTTCCAAAGCCCAGAAGCAGACCTGCCCAAGCTCCTCACCTTCTCCACAGCAAAGTCATTCCAGTCGTCCTCAGTACAGAGGTACGTCTTTTCGGAAAAGCTCTCTGCAATCGCCCCTACGGATGAAGTGACTACAACTCGCTTAATCTCCCTGTCACCACCATGACGTGAATCAGCAAGGTATGCATCTAGGCATCTTGGGCCTCTATGTAGCCCATACCTATGCTTTGAAGCGCTTGCCAGGATGGCGAGTGTTCCTTGAATCGCTGGCTTGTTATAATCTTCAGGGTCTTCGAGGTCGACCGTCACTGGACTGGCGGTATGCACTATTCCCTTGATGTCCTGCAGATGCGCACAGATAACATCTTCCTGTAGAGTGAATGTCAGAAACTCAACTGACGAGTTCTCTGTTTCAACATCCTAGCACTCACGTCAGTGATATCTGGGAGTACCACACAGTCGAAGTTGCTCGCAGACACCGATGGATGTTTGCTGGAAATGAGCGCAGAGAGCACATGTGCCTTGTCCTCGGTCCGGACGAGAGCACGAACTGCGTATCCCCTATCCAATAGCGTCCGGACGACCCAACAGCCAACGTAACCATTCGCCCCGGTGACTAGTATCCTTGCGGGGGGCGATAGCGGAGGCATAGCAGCAGTAAATACGTGCAGAACTGCACGAGCATGCCTTACATACCATGCAAAGCAGCCAATGGAACAGTCTTCCCAAGGCAACGCTAACATTGGAATATAAGTTATAACTTGGTCAGCGGTACCGGTGCAACGTGTCCCACCGTCCGTAGAGGAAATGCAGGAGGCATTGGGTAGATATTCATATGTGCTCTCACGCGAAGGTGCGGAGGCTTCGGCATGAGAAACACTCTCAAAATGACAAATCAATGATTCATGAGTGAAGGAACAGCTAGGAACATGAGCTCTCCTGGCGCATCCGCCTTGACGGCAGGAATCTGTGTGATGGCGAGACATCACGGTACCTAGCCTTTGGCAAGCGCTGGGCTAGTCTGGGCATTTGGGAGCCTCGTGGCAGTCTTGGCATTGTTCTGGTCTGCTTGGACTCGAAGGTCTCGTTAGTACCATAGTCTCCTGGAATACAGGTGAAAGGGCTAGCCACATGTATACTTTTCAGGATCTAACACAGTACTTGCAACAATACGGTATAGTGCCAGCCTGTGATGAAGTCTGAACCTTGAAGGTGTCCTGTGAGTCGCACAAGATCTTCAGTCAATGAGCGAAGACTATATTGCATATGTGTAAGTACCTGTGAGCCGCACAAGTAAGACTACAAGTACTTAGTAAGTAATCTGCATAAGTACGCATAGAACTCATAGTACTTACTCTTCAGTCAATGAGCGAAGACTGAAGAGCAGGGGCAGAGAATGTCCTCCTTGTATACAAGTCCAGAGGATGCATGAGTAAGCAAAGAAAAGAGAGCATGTGATCTACAGTACGCTGAGTAAGACAATGGTGCGAGGATGGTGTAAGTATCGCACCATAGTCTAGAGAAATCCAGACAAGTCCGGAACAGCGTAGAACGCACTACAAAGATGTCC
Organism: Trametes punicea; assembly: GCA_025528855.1. Lineage (NCBI taxonomy): Eukaryota > Fungi > Basidiomycota > Agaricomycetes > Polyporales > Polyporaceae > Trametes > Trametes punicea. Next base: position 132,981 of record VICQ01000023.1, read on the forward strand.
GGATGCTAAAGTACAGGCGTATCGTAGAAATGTCTGTAGAACTGCCATATCGAGTATAGAAGAAGAAATGTCCATGTGGTGCTACACCGCCACCATGCGGCACTCTGCCGCCCACCATGCGGTGCATCACCGCCACAGTGCACATCCGGATCTGGTATGGCCAGTACACAAATCTAGAAGTTCAACATCAGAGGTAGTGCTTGTGCACATGGTCGTAACAGGGCCTGGCATTACAACTTGAGCAGCTTGACCCAGCCTTGCCAGGCCACACACCACCCGCACAATACAGCACTACACAGCACAGTCCCAGACCTAATCTGGGCACTACTTGATGGCGGAGTACTGGTGAGCCCTTCATAGAGTTGCCTGTTTTCTCAATATATGCTTTACATCATGCTGTATTGTGATTGCACATCCTTGCTATCTAATGCAATCGGCGTAAAACTAATTATTCCAGTCAGGTGCTCCTAACTCGATGTTTGTGTCATGAAGTTGGCTGCTATCTTAGACATTGTGACCTTTACAGCAGCATTTAGAACGATGGACCGAAAGAATTTCTTGCTCTTTGGGAGAATTGTTTGTACTGCTCTACAGACAAACAATCCAAGACCTAAAGAGGAAGGCATCTTGGCGCCCAGATCTTTAGGGCTGCGGGGCAGGGAGCAGCTGAGGGCGGGTCTATCCCGCTGTTGAAATGAATTCACACGCTAGTACCGGTTGGATGGTGTAGTTGGTAACACCTCCCAGCGCATATGGGATGACCCGGGTTCAATCCCCGGTCTGACCAGTATTTTCCGTGTTCAACACCCGCAGTGTCTGAAGGCCGACATGAATGTCGCCGTCGCTACTGAAGTCAGAGCACACAACATTGTGACCAATCAGTTGGCGAGCCCACAACATGCATGACATTGAGGTTACAGATCTGCCTAAGTGACAAATGGCTATACACACCATAAGGATTGTAGGGCGGCGACGTGTGTGAGATATGCGAGTGACGACGAGAGAGGGCAGGCCAGCCGCAGATGAGCGGCGCAAGAGGTCAACGCTGCGATCTGTGTGGCTGTGCATAGACGCCCATAAGCATCATGAATTTCAGAAACTTAAAAGTAGCTCGTGGTCCTCGTCAAGCACCAGCACGGCTGGCAACAGCAGCAGCAACGACTGCGCATACGCAGCTGTTCCGGAGACCCCGCGGCTGCTGCTTAAAAGGCAGACGTGAGGGGCAACGACGACGATGCCCCTTTCCGCCGACCATGCCTCGCGCCTCGGCGTCCAGCTTGTCTCTCACGCTCTCCTCACTCTCCGCCTCCTCGGCCGCGGCGTCGTTGCTGTACTGCGTCTTCCCCTCTTCTTCCCCGTCCTCGCCTTCGCTCTGATCTTCCGCCATATCCTAAACAGGCTCTTCATCCACCTCCAAGGTGTCTGGGAACCCGCCTTCCCCCTCCCTTGGACCCTTTGGATCGCCTTCCTCGCCACCGTGCCCTTCTGGGCTGCCCTCCAGCTCCTTTGGCTCCTCGCTATCTTCTTCTTCAGGAGAAGATGCGCCGCCAGGCTCTCAAAGAGTTGGTCCCAGAACGGTTACATTCCCCTCAACTCCCGCTCCTCCAATGAGGAAGACGGTGTCCCTCTCTCCCCACCCTCTCCTACCCAGCACCCGCAGCCATTCACATACCCGTTACGCGCACGCTTCCCCTCTCTCGCCTCCATCATCTTCCTCCTCCAGCTCGTTTTCTACGCTTCCTTAGTCATCGCCGGCGTCTACGAGTACAAGCACTATGAGCACCCCGGCGATCTCCGCCTTCGCCCCGCCCTGCGTGCAGCCCTCGCCGATCCTCACGGCCCCAACCCCGCAGGCTACGCGCCCCGCAAGGAAAAGATCTTCATCGCCGCCGCCTTCCACCAGAATGAGGCAGTCATCCCGTATTGGACCCGCTCTATCCACGACGTCATCCGCTACCTCGGCACCGACAACGTCTTCGTCTCCATTGTCGAGAATTATTCCGACGACCGCTCTCCCGAGCTCCTTCGCGCCTTCGCCCACGACCTCACCGCCCTCGGCGTCCAACACCGCGTCCACGTCCAGGATGAGACCGTCAAGAAGCCCGAACACCTCGAGTGGAACGCCCGCATCGAGTTCCTCGCCGCCATCCGCAATCAGGCGCTCGAGCCCCTGCTCCAGACCGGCGGTTTCGACCGCGTCCTCTTCTCTAACGACATCTTCATCGAGCCCGAGTCCGTGCTCGAGCTCCTCGACACTCGCGACGGCGAATACGACTTCGCGTGCGGGCTCGACTTTGGCCATTTTGGTGCGTACGACATGTGGGTCCTCCGCGACCGCGTCGGGCGCCTCACCGCCGGCATCTGGCCGTACTTCTTCGACGCCGCTGGTTACGACGCCATCAAGCGTGAGGAGCCCGTCCCCGTCTTCTCCTGCTGGAACGGCATCGTCGCGTTCGCAGCAGACCCCGTCCTCCCCGTGCACCTCCGCGCCAACCGCACCCTGTCCAACGCCCCGCTCCCGCACCCGCCGCCGCCGAACCACCCCTGGGCGCACCAGCTCGGGCCGTCTCCCGCGCTCACGCCCCCATTGCGCTTCCGCGCGTCGGTGGAGGGCGAGTGCTACTCATCGGAGTCGTTCCTGCTGCCCTACGACTTCAGGCGCGTGATGGGCCTGGAGAGGGTGTTCGCGAACCCGCGCGTCGTGAGCGGGTACGTGTGGAAGTACTATGTGTGGCACAAGTGGGTCCTCCGCCAGCGCCTCGTCAAGTGGTTCGTCGAGCGCGTGTGGGACGGCGCGTGGATGCAGTACGCGCGCATGGTCGTCGGCGACGCCAAGGCCGTCTGGGTCTGGGATGGCGTTGAGTGCCATCCGTGGTGGTAGCGCGCTCTTTTGCGTGGTGTTCTTGATGTAAATAGCGCTGCTTGAGCCTTGGTTTTCGTGGTTTTCGTGGGTGTTCTTGTTGGGACGTGTCAGTGATAGAATATACTATTCTGTGGCCTTTTGCTGCTTACACCTTCAGTAGTACCTGTATACGCCTGTGAGAGTCGCCGAGACTCCCATCCTTTCTGGCGTCGGCCAGCAGTACTCTTCGTTACAGGAGCCTGACGATACTGTACATGCGTCAACTGCGAGTTCGGCAGTCCTTGCAACTTCAGTGGCATAGTCAGATATATTCAATAACAAGGGACGTAGCATGCCTAGAGAGTACAAGCTCGAGAAGTACGGGTAGCGTATACGAAGTTAAATAACTGAACGCTCCCGTTGGCCGCTGCCCTTGCAGCATCGCAGAAGGAGCGCAGCTGCTTCACGAGTTTACCCTGAACCTCTTCACTGGAAAGGGTCCGTCGGGAGTCACGTCCGCGGAAGACGGGCTGGCGGAAAAGCCGCGTGACCTGGGGTCGTAACTGAATGCTTTGCAAGCCTGTCCTTGATGGCGTCAAGGAATTCGCCGAGACGAGGGAATCAACGCCCAGGACTTCCTTTACAAAAGTGTCGAAGTCCATGACAATGGTACTGCCCATCCTGAAGCAGACGAGCAAAGCAGAAGGAGGAGGAACGAAAGCTCAGGCTGCACGATGTCTGCGGGTAGGTTCAGGGCGAAACAGGCGAGGTGTTCCCGCTCACCCAGTGCGATTTCGCGGTGTCTAAATGATACTGGTATGCGACCTGGAAAAGGATAGGGCAGCGCGATCTATACAGAAGGCAATGCGACGCAAGCAATCGCTGTGAGGATGGTTAAGGCGAGTCAAGCGCACTTGGCAAGCAACGCGCGGGCGGCTACGAACTGCAAGCCAACTTTGGTTCGCCTTTCTGGGACGCGGAACTACTTGTTATACAGTATCATGCGCTGCTGTAACCGACCAGAGTCTGTTAGGCTTCAATTCAGAGAGCAGAGAGGTGAGAGCCACTGCCTGGAGAGAACCCTCCTAATCTAACGGTCCAAACAATGGATGGTTTTGCGAGGCTGATGAACATACCACTGGCGGGAATCCCTGGAGTTCAGCACAGTGACAGTGTCATTGTATAAGCTATTTCACGACATGTGAATGTTGCATTACGTCCTCACCGTCCTCCATTCCGCTGCTCGCTTTGCTACTGGGGACACCATCCCGAGGGTAATCCGGGACGTCCTCTTACCGATTGGAGCCATTTCACCCGCCCCTCCCTCTTAACCGCTTGTGCCCATACCCTCCTCCACCTCTCCCTCTCCCTCCATGACCACCCCTTCCACCTCCACCACCATCACCTCTTCCAGCTCCTCCACTGTCACCGCGACCACCACGATGACCACTTGACCACGTTCCGTAACCCCTCCTCGATTCATATCTGCCCCTCCCTTCTCCACCCCCAATCTCGCTTCCGCTCCCACCCTGCCTATCGCTGCGGCTTGCACTCCCATCCCTATCGCGCTTACGATCGTATTGCTGGTCGTGCCGCACACCCTTGTTCTCCGCGCTCATCCCGTACGTCTGCGTGAGGCGTGAAGAGTGCTCCTCGGTGAGTGGCACCGCGCTCTGCAGTCCAGTCCTGCCAGCTCTCCTCTCGTCTCTGCTGACTCCTGCACGTTGAGTAGAATCTTCCTGCAGGATTAGACTCTCTTCCATCTCGATATTTGTCTCTAGTTCCGACTGGCCGGGCATACCACTCCTGCCGAGCTGCATCTGGCCGTCCACAGTGTCTGTCTCCTCCCTTGCATCAGCGAGTTCATCGAGCAGCGCTTCACTCGGCGCGCCGACCTCTTCGACAACACGAGGAGGGTTCGGAGGGATCGAAATGGTCAGAAAATCCCATGCTGCCTGGGGGTAAACCCGCCGCCGGGAAGGCGAGCTCCACGTCTGCGCGGCCTGCCGCTCAATTTCGCGCATGCAAGCAAGGCGGAACTTGTCTTGCCCACTTCTCGAGGGAGGTACGTCCGGCGCAGGGAATCTGTGTGCTCGGCATCAGTCATCGCGACTCAGACGCACGGAGAGGAGACACACCGCGCGCCGATGTGATTCAGGACCAGTCGCTCTGCGGCGATCCGCCTCGCAAATGCACCAGCCATTGCAGGCGTACTGTGGCCCCGCTCACGCGTCTTTGACTCGACGCTCGCCTGAGTTCGGTTTCTGCCCGTGCGCTCGTACGGGTCGACACTTGGTGGCAAGTACGCATCCGTCGCTTCATGCACAAGCAGCGACACAGGCACACGCACGGCAAAGCCACTCTCTGTTGGGTCGAGTTCTGGAAGAGCGTCAGGCGAGGAGAGCATATAGGGCGGGTCGGCGTGTATGAGCGGGATGATAGGTGAGGGGTCGTACGTGTCGCCAAGAAGCACAACTTTACGCGGGAGCGGAGAGGTGGGCGTCATGTCATACTGGGGGATCTCGCGTATGATATAGCCGACGCAGGGGTCTACGTGCATAGTGGATTAACATCGGCATTGAGGGCATCCGGTAAGGGAGACCGACCTCGGTGCTGGATGGGACCCGCATCTACAAGCGCGCCCCATTTGTGTCGATTTGGAGGGACATTTAATATCCCGCGCCAGAACCCCTCCTCATCGCACCAGATGTCTCGGCCAACGCACTCGCTCTCCCGTCGCACGTCAACTTCGTCAACTTGCTCCGTGTCGCTCTGAACGTCAGCAGAGACGGAAGGCCGTTCACCGGGGAGAAGGAGCTCATGCACGGCGTAGGGGTGCTCGGAATGGGTGTGGGTGAGATACCAGAGCGTGCGGAGCATGCGTCGGACACCGCGCGGACCGAAAATCTCGACGCGTGGCGGAGAGACATTGGGGAGGGGAGTATTTGGGGCAGTGGCACTGGGAGGTTTTGGAATGCCCAGGACGTTGCGGAGAACAGTGAGGAGGCCCATAGTGTGGTCAGCTGCAGGGGTTGTCTGCTGTTCACTCGGCTTCGGTAGCGGGTGGAGCCTGCGGGAGACTGACCGTGCATATGAGTGATGAAGATCTTGTTGACCTGGCTGACGCGCAACCTGCGGGGCTCAGTGTTTCGGAAAGGCTGCATCGCGAACTGGCGGACGGTGCCCTCAGCGCAGTCAACCACTACAGTACAGGCGGCGCATGTATCAGCGTTCCTCTGTGCGCGGATGCGACCGAGGCGTGAGTGGGATCACCGTCGCGGTCACGACAAAGAGTAGAACCCAGTACACACTCCATAGGGAACCGTCTACGAGGGGCTCGACGACGAGGCTGGAGCAGTTGCGTGTTTCCGTCGGGCCGCCGCCGCTAGTCGTACCAAGGAAGGTAACAGTAATGTTTCTGGACATTATCGAGGACTTGTTGCGAATGAAGTGCAGACGATGCGACCGAAGCAACTTGTGAGGTAGCAGCGGAGAGTGGGAAGAGAAGCTGCGAAGGTTTATGAGCATTGCGCTCGCCTCATCGCGGCGGAGTCGTTGACGTTGAGGCCTGAGGTCTTGAGGACGAGGACGAGATCCACTCACACCCCACAGCTAGGGTTAGGGTCGCCGTCCACTTCGGCATCCCGATACAGTGGTACATCTATGCCATGGCGTTGACCCTTCTGCATTTCAGATACTGTACAAGACCGCCTAGTAGCAAGCCAGGAATCCAAAGTCATCTCATGGACTCCTAGGCTTCATGGCATGTACACTATCCTTGGACGACTGAAATGTGAGAATGTGGCAGTCCATGACGAAGGTCCCTCGGAAATCAGGAACCCTTGTCACAGCTCAGGGATGTAAGTACTTATCATGCTTGTCAACGTACCATCCAACGGCTTCCCAGAGTCCAATGCCGACACAAGCGTCCTGGCTGAGCCTGTTAGGTGCTTTGCTCAGTTTCCTCAAATGCCATAGTCAGTCGGGACTCTGGTCAGTCTTTTCAGTGACCACCTCGCGCCGACAGTATTACTAGGCACTTGGGATGCTTGGTGAGCTCATTAGATGCATAGTCACTCCCCTGACTAATCGAGTCTCGTTTCAGTCCCATACTAGGACATTGTTCAGAAGGCGCGCTCGCTCACGGCCAAGCTTACTACCCGAGGACCTGTGACGGTGCACATGCTGCATCTGCTTTGTGTCAATGATCGATATATCAGCTTGGTTGAAGAACACGCGCCTATCTGTGTATGTCATGTACATGCCTTCGTAGCATTTCGGCGCAAAAGTGAATCAATGCTGACTATCGGTCTCTGCCCCTGCTTCTTCATCTTCCCACTATGTCATAAGCAGACTGTAATTGAGCGGCCGTCTGACCATGCATGCTGACAAAAAGGACGCAGGAACTCTCGCGACTGTTCAGCTGGTAGAAGAGCGTCTCACTGATCTTGATATCATGCACCGGATCCGTCCTCACGCACAAATAACGAACCATGCACACCGTCTCCCCTCCCGCCAAGATTCTCGTCACAGGTGCCAATGGTTTCCTCGGCCTATGGCAAGTTAGCGAGCTGCTCAACCGCGGCTACGTCGTCCGCGGAACCGTGCGATCCACCGATAAAGGTGAGGCGGTGAAGGCGCTTCTCCGCGAGAAGCAACCGGCCGTCGCGGACAGATTCGAGTACGTCGTTGTACCGAATATTGTAGAGGTAACGCTCGATCCATCTCAAAGTTCTGCGATGTCGGCTTTGATCGCACACGATAGGAAGGTGCCTTTGACGACGCCGTGAAAGGCGTGGACGCCATTATCCATGGAGCGTCTCCCATCACCACCGCGCAGATTAGCTTTAAAGAGCTCGTCCGGCCTGCCATCGGAGGGACGATGTCTATCTTGAAAAGCGCGCTTCACCACGGGTCCGTCTCGTATTCTGGTAAGGACGCCTTCATTCATACTGATGTTTCGTCTTTGTGCGCAGACAGACCCTAAAACGTATTGTGCTCACTGCCTCCATCGTCTGCATGATGCGGAGCGATGCTCCACCGGGAGTGTACACAGAAGCGGACTGGAATGATCACGCCGTCAACGAGGTCGAGAGGTTAGGCAAGGAGGCTCCTGCTCCCTACAAATACCAGGCCAGCAAGGTTCTCGCCGAGAGAGGTACAGGCATCTACTACTATAAGGACTGCACCATGGTTCAGCGGATATTATTCTTTCGTAGCGGCCTGGGAGTTCTACAATGTGCACAAACGCCAAGTACCATGGGACATCACCACAGTGGCGCCTGCATTCACCTTCGGAGTAAGTCGCCTGGAGTAGAGTACTTGATTCGCTCGGGTCCTTTAATATGAAATTCTGAGTCTGGACTGACACAGCACATGTAGCCACTACCCAACGACCCGCATGCCCCGGAGGCAATGGTCACAACGCTGCCTTTGCTCTGGATATCGCTGTTCAAGACGACAACACCCACAGTCCGCGTTCCGCCGTACTTCAACTACGTCGACGTGCGCGATGTCATAGAAGCTCATATGCGTGCGCTGGAGGTCGAGGCGGCGGGAGGTGAGCGGATCATGGTAACCGCCCGTACGTGATGCTTCACCCTGTGTGATCCTCATTGTTGAACGCGCTGACCTTCAATCGTACATAGAGGCGGTAACGTGGCAGGATTGGCGTGAGTATACATCTCTCTTTCCCATTGGCTGCGATGCTCGTGTTGACGAGTTGCCGGCTATTCAGGAAACGCTGCGAAGGACCTCAACCTCCTCCCTTTGCTCCAGAAGGAGGATCCGGACACGCCCCAAGGCCCGTTCCCCATCGTCTCGAACGAGAAGTCCAAGCAGATTCTTAATCTGCAGTATAGGCCGCTCGCGGATACCGTCAAAGATATCATCGACGACTTCACTGCGCGTGGCTGGCTGGCACACCTCGGGGCATGAGTCGCCCTGGGTGAGTGTTACTGCGAAGATGGTCGTTCAATGTTATGCATCCGGTCCATTCCACTTCGATGCGTGCGAATGAGATGCTAGCGTGTGTCGCCTTCAACGTCAGCAAAGTTGGCTGCAGTTGGCAGGTGGGTTTGGATGCACTTGTACGTTACGTTGAGTATAGTCAGCTCACCTTCGAATATGTTCCGCGCCTCCACCACGTCCTATGGCTGGCTATCATTCTCTCTGAGTCAACCAGTGGTTATACCCGCGCGACAGTGCCTCGGAAGCGAGGGAGAACGGTACCCAGACATGCACTCCTTGAACCACGACTAGCGCGTCTCCCAAGTGGCGCCATCTACTGCGCTGTTCGCGAGTGATATGGACCCTTCCGAGTCCGCTTCGCGAGCCTGCCAAAGACTTCCCCTGTACTCGATCGTACGACCCGATATCAGTACAGCATAGCAGATCTGCTTCTCAACGTGCTCTCGGTGATTAGCGCATGTCTGTGGGTCGTTGTGGCGCTGCAAGTGCTTACTGATCATCTGGCGGCTATACGATGCGACTAATTGACACTCGACTGACTGATCAGCTTCAATTCGCGGCGGTAATATGCCAAGTGATAAGTACACCGTACGCCCGTCAACTTCAAGCTCAATGCTGTGTTCGGATCAAGGTCGCCGTGCAGATCGTTCTTCCTCTCGGCTCGGCTTTAGCACGTAGGTCTTAGTTCATGTTAGCCTGGTTGTCCATATGGGTCCAACATCGGGAGCTCATTCACCTTGGACATCCTATCCTACACACCAAGACTTGAGTGAGATACCTGTCAAGCTCCAGTTTGGGAACGATGATGACAGAATATGGGATTAATTGGTATTTGCAGCTACAGGTTCCTACGCGTCTGAGGCTGCGCGTCATTGCGTATGATACGAAGGTACAGCGCGTCTGCTGCTGGTCTGACTCATCCTTTAGGTCCACTCGTATCTATCGTAGTGATGACGCAAGCCATGGCCGCAAGCCCTTAGGCCGTGCCGCCGCAGTACAATCTTCATGTATAAGACATGTGCCAACTTCACAGTACTAGGCGAAAAGCATTCAACTCGTCGATGCTGCAATGCCTGCCATCTTCTCCCCCGCGACAATCCTTGTAACAGGCGCAAACGGTTTCATTGGACTGTGGATTATCCGTGAACTCCTCAGGCGAGGATACTCTGTTCGCGGCACAGTCCGCACCCCTTCGGCAGCTCGGGATGTGGAGAAATGCATGGAGGCATCAGTCTCCGAAGGCGTCGCCAGCTTGCAATGCATCGTGGTACCAGACATCGCCGTGGTAAGACGTTCTATATTTCTGGAACACTCAGCGCAATATAATGACGAGTGCTCACGGTTCCATACAGGGTGGCGCATTCGATGAGGCTGTCAAAGGTATCGATGGGATCATCCATACTGCGTCTCCAGTCACGTTCGCGGAAGAGGATCCAGCAACACTCATCAATCCTGCTGTGGGGGGTACTCTCAGTATACTGAGGAGTGCCATGGAGCATGGGTCAGCATCTGAGAGACGAGCCTTCACTGACATGCTGACACAGGAGTTTGTACTAGTGGACAGAACCTAAGACGCGTGGTGATCACGTCCTCCATCGCTGCAGTGATGGACACGTATGCGCCCCCTGGATTATATACCGAAGACATGTGGAACGACGAGGCCATAAAGCTTGTCGAGGAGCAGGGGAAGGACGCCCCTGGTGGGACGAAGTACATGGCAAGCAAGACAATCGCGGAGAAAGGTGTGTTCCTGGGGTAAGTAACTCACAGGCTGAAGCATCGCTCACAACCATCTTGCTCAGCCGCCTGGAGCTTCGTCGAGCACCACAAAGCGAAGCTCAACTTCGACCTGTGCACCATACTTCCTTCGTGGACAATGGGCGTATGTTCACTCTTCCTAACAGCGCTCAGGTTCTCTCAGCCTGCTCAATCTATCTCCACTGCAGCCTCTCCTGAAACATCCGCCGTCGCCCTCAGCAATAGGCTCTGCCATGCAGGTCCTGTATGACCAGCTCTTCACCCTACCTCCTCCCTCTCCTCGAGAGCCACAGTGTTTCAATTACGTCGATGTGCGTGATGTCACCGAGCTGCACATTCGCGCGCTCGAGGTACCAGCTGCAGGGGGAGAGCGCATCATCGCGTCTTCACGTACGTGTCTGTGCCATCTTGTCGCGTCCTTCGCTCCATCCTTATCTTCCACCGACTCCCGCAGATATTTGTGGGTGGCAGGACTGGCGTGAGTCATCTCGCTCCTGAATGGCTTTGGTGCTTCAAGATCTTTGCTCTGACGGCTAGGACAGTGAACGCGGCCCATGACCTTGGCGTGTTGCCCCGTCTAGACAAGCGCGTGGCTAGCAGGGCAGAGGCCTGTCCGCCGCACCCGACATGCTCAAACGAGAAGGCAAAGCGGATATTCGGCATCAGATTTAAGACCGTGCCAGAAACATTCAGGGACGTATACCGAGATCTCAGCGCCCGAGGATGGTTAAGCCATTTGGAAGAGTAGATTGTCGCTGATAACTCCTCTACGGTCCAGAAGACCGTATGGATATACACTATGTTGGACATACATGCCCGGCTAATGTCACATGTTTCTGTCTGTTCATTATGGCACACCCTCGGTTTCAGGTCAAGCCTCGAGATGCTTTAGCCATCCAAGCGACCTGTACTGCTCAACGAGGTCCTTCATCGTTTCCGGAAGCGTGCGGAACTGAACGCCGAGGATGCGCTTTGCCTTCTCGTTCGCGAACCACGGCGCAGGACCGTACTCCCTGTGGGGCGGGCGCTCGACCTTCTCGAGGCCCGGAAGCACATTCAAGCGTTTCACGATGTTCACTGCCGATTATCCTCGTCAGTAGCTCTCCGCGGTAACCTACCGGGTAGACATGCATACCGCATTCCTCCCACGTCGTCTGTTCTGTTCCGAGTGCCAAAGTTGATCAACTTGGTGCGCAGACAGTTAGGCCGCTACCTACCAGAATTGGCGACGAACCGCTGCCCGCCAGCCTCCTCCACCTCCAGTGCCTTGATGTGCATCTCAGTGATGTCCCGGATGTCAACGTAGTTCCAGATCCAATCGGGATAGGCTTGAGGAGGGGGCGGGACCACGAAGACCATATACCACAGGAGCAGCGACGTTGGTGAGAGCTTTTCCGGAGACGGGAGCGTGTCGTTTGCTATGGGCTTGCCACCGAGTCAGGAATGCGCCTGGACTTGCGATAGTAAGCCATTTGGGGATTGACTTACCCCGTGTACCCACGAGGGCTGGAGGACGCAGAGGTCGAAGGATGCCGTGTCCTTGTTGTCCTCAAGGAATTTCCAAGCCGCTATGCACCTCGCTAGGTGAGGACCGAGCACATATATCTGCCATTGGATCTGCGCTGACCTCTCTCCCCCAGAGTCTTAGCCGCGTTGTACTTGATTTCTCCCGGAGCGTTCTTGCCTTCCCTGTCGACCCACTCCACGGAGGCGTCGTTCCAGTCGTCCTCCGTATATGTGCGTGCCGGTGCCTCGGTAGATGCGATCGAACCTGTGGATGCCGTGATCACAATCCGCTTGACGGTGCTGCCGCAAGTCACGATCAGAAGCGGAGTATCCGCAGGATCGAGACGGTGCACACCCTGCAGCAAGAGCGCTCTTTAACAAGGAGAGGGTGCCATCAACGGCGGGATGTATGAGCCCCTGAGGATCCTCCATCGAGTGGTCGACGGGAGAAGCGGTGTGCACAATGGCCTGAGTACCTTTGACAGCTTCGTCATAAGCGCCCTCCTGTAGATGCCTTCAAAGTTGAGGTAACAACAAAGTGGGAACGATAGAGACGTACAACGGTGATATCGGGTACAATGAAGGATTGGTAGCGACTTGCGACGGCAGGATACTTCTGCGTGAGCCAGGAAGCCATGTCGTCTGCCTTGCCGACCGTCCGGACAGCTCCCTGGACGGCATAACCCCGAAGCAGGAGTTCGCGTACGATCCATAGGCCGATATACCCGTTCGCACCGGTGACGAGAACTGTGGCAGGAGGCTTGATGGCAGGCATCTCTTGCTAGACGGGATGAGGTGTAGTGCGCTGATCGTGAGTGCGCTATTGATGACGGCTGTGCAGGCTCAAGAGGGCCTCTGCGCTTATATGCAGCCCGGTGATATTGGATGACTTCCCGTAAGCCTCTAGATTTAGAGTCGCGACTCTAAACGCTCAAAAAGGCAAGAACAGCCAGATCCGACGTGAGATTCGTACTCCGAAGGTGGGGCACGTTGGCTCTAGATTGTGTAAGCGCCCGTAATCTAGAAGGGGGGTCGGACCCCCCCTTCTAGATCTAGAGCGCGCTGTGAGCACCCTAATCTGGAAAGCGACCGGCCTCATTCAGACGCTCGCAGGGTCACAGCGAGCCACTGTGCACTTCAGGATTTTTCTATGCTCTCTCTATACACCATCTGTCCACTGACTTTCACTCCTATGCTTTCACTCTCTCTGAAGTATCTGCCAGTTTTTCAACTTAATTTTCTGCTTCATCATGAACTCGAAGTAGCATGAGACTGTGGTAGGCACGAGAGCGAAGATTTGCTGGAGCGCTGTATCTGGCATATATAGCCGACGTCAGGTAATTATATGAGACGATGACGGCTCGGGCGACGAGTCTGACTAAGCGCTAGTCTAGAGTTGAGCGCGAGCGAGCTTACGGTTTAGCCAGGGCCTACTCTAGATCAATTCAAACTCCGAACTCCGCTCTAGAGCCCACTCTAGATTTTAGAGGCTTACGGGAAGTCATCCATTATCAGTGAGGCTACCCACGGGTGGTTTTGATCTCTAGATTATGCAAACCGGGCATCCTCGGCTCGTGCGGCGCGAGAGGGTTTCCGAAGTTATACAAAATGAATAAATACTGATGATGGTGCCGGACTGCCGCCAGCGGTGAAACCAACGCACATTGTGGCATGTCGGTGGAATATGCACCTGCTTGCCGTCATCTTGTATGCAGGAAGATTGTTGAAGCGTCAGCGCGGATTCACAGCACCTCGGGAACTTCAAAGTCATTCTCATGAGGGCGCGCCTTGAACACACCGGTGGGAAGATCTGAACATATGGAGGCTGGGTGGGGCTCAACTGTCTTCGCGTGAGGATCCAGAGGGTCGCATGTCGTGAGCATCACATCCAGTAAGACGAGTGACGCAAGGGTGGTTGCTTCGTCTTGCTGTAATAGAACGGGTATAGGACGCTGTGCATCCTACGAATTGCTGAATAAGTACAGATTCGGTGTTTCACTCGCGCGCCGACTCGGCGCTGAGCCACGTTCTATATAATGCTGCTGATGAGCTGACATGGACGCAGTTGGGAGCCGCGGCAAAGTACTAGGTGGATGAGACATTTGCGGGACAGACCTCTGCACTGGCGCTTTGGCAATGGGACGTAGAGCATTGAGCAGAAATATGAGCATCTGCAAAGCGCGGCTTGATGCTGAAGAATGATCAAACTGACGACTCATCAAAATATCGCAAAGGTATTGAATTGGGGTTGGGGGAGAAACGATGCGGCTGATGTAGCACGCAGGTTTCCCACCAGCTTACTACTAGTACTGCGTTAAGTGGGCCCCAGGTCAGAGAGTCAGAGGATTAGATCCTCATGATCTCACGAGTTCATGAGCTTATAATAAAGCGTTCTGCATGAAAAGCGCAGCTGACAACGTCAGCAGGCTCTACCGTTCCCCTAAGTCCTCTCTACACCAGTCCGTATATCTTGGTTCGTGTTCAATGTCTTGGATACCTCCCGGGGCCCACATCTACGTGATCGGCCCCATTTTACCCAACATCATGTCTGCTATATCTTACAGCTGTCGCTTCGTGCTTCGCCTTGTTCGCGACAAAACCCAGCGAACATGGGGCCGGGATCTAAGAGGTTGGATGACAGATGCAATGGGCGATTGTGAGCCACGACTTGCCAAGTTGCGGTGTTCACTCATCCAAGGTGTCGCTGTACACGCCCAAAGCAGCGCGGTATCTGAGGATATCGGAATTGCGAGATATCTGTACTTTTAGGCGCCAATTCGCACTGATATTTCCACAAAGTTGTCGAGCAGATATCTGCCGTCCAGACAGCAGCCGGACATCCTAGCGCTCAATATCTACCGAGTTCGACAGAGATGCCCAACAGACATTGACTTGTCAATATCTGGCTGGCAGGCTTGTTGCCACCCCAATGCGGCAGGCAGGTCATACAATTGAGCGTTACAATGGAGCTCTTGACGAGTATGGCTTAAATGTAAAATCCATTGCACACAATAGTTTGTACTATACAGGGGTTACTAGCCAAGTCTACGGTGACTACATGTGAAGGGATAAGCATATCATCCGGTATGCATAGGGATGGAGACGGAAGAATTGACAGACAGAGACAAAGAAGATAGTGACATACCAGCATAATAGGGCGAGACCGACAATCATGGCTAGCTAGAGCATATTTGCTGAGAGTAGACACTGTGGAGCTGTCGGAGGCATGGAGATGCGAACATATTGAAGAGGTAGAAAGCCGGTGAGGTGGGAGGAGCCAGTCAGGTTGAGAGAGGGCAACACTGCTCGTGAGAGTGAGAGGAGAAGGGCAAAGGAAGGAGTGTCGCCAGCAGAGCTTGACATTGAGCGCGCGCGCGTGCTGGACTTAAGAAAAATTCAAGTCTCCACGGCGTGCACTCGATAGTGTAAACGCCCGAGAACGTGACCAGCAGACACAGCACAGGTATCTGAGGGCCAGATATCTGACAGCAACGGCGAGCATGCACAGAAATATCCGCCATGATGTCAGGCGAACATTTCACGAAAAATATTCGCACGTTATCGGGACGGCGATATCGGGCCTCTGACCAAATTCAGAGGCCGGCTAGAGATGCGGCCTATGTCGACCGGAAATTCGGCCAATATCCGTCGTACGATTCTTGTGGAAATATCATTAAATATTAGCCTCGTCTGGCCGTGTAACGCGACGGTACGTACTCGGACTTACTGCGTCGTCAATTGAGATCGCATGGACTTGCAAAGGCGTTATGCTGAAATCACATATATCGGACTCCTTCAGGGTTCAACATCGAAAAGACACGCCCAATACACCAGTCCAATCTTCAGACCGCTATGGTGAAATCATATACATGTCTACCTACCGGCTGATCGACGACTCTTGACTCTCTACGCCTATGCGAGGCATCATGGTACTGCAGCTACAAGACAAAATTGTCCAAGCGAGTCTTGATCTCCATGAGCCGCCTGCGTCGGTCCTGGAGCACCGTTCGCCTGCGCTTGATCTCCGGGTCCTCCTGAACTAATTTCTGCAGGCGCTGTGCCGCGTCCGGAGCACGGAGGAGCTCGTTCACAAGGTGGTCCTGCAAACCCTTGACCGAGCCCAAGAGCAGGTTCGCCTTGATCTCCTCCGGGATGTCATCGGCGAAGCGCTGCGCGAAGCCATGGCGTCAGCACGCTGAAGTTGGGACAGCGAGCACGAACCTTGTAGGTAACCTCGAAGTAGCTCCGGACGTCGGCCA
This sequence comes from Trametes punicea, assembly GCA_025528855.1. Classification (NCBI taxonomy): domain Eukaryota; kingdom Fungi; phylum Basidiomycota; class Agaricomycetes; order Polyporales; family Polyporaceae; genus Trametes; species Trametes punicea. Next base: position 149,316 of record VICQ01000023.1, read on the forward strand.
TGATAATCAGGACGTCCTCAAACTCGTCGAGGGGCATCATGTAGTGCAAGTCATTCGCAGTCAAGTGGGTTATACCGAGAGCCCGCAATGCAGATAAAGCCCTCTGCTCACGCTCTGCAAGACATCAAGCCCTGAATGACGAAGGGTGGGAAATCGACAGGATCACGCACCCCATACGGTCTCGCGGGGAGGCGGCGGCGGGACAGCTTGACGCTTGCAGCCCTCCCTATGCGCTGCTCTGACTGCTTTGTACCTCGCGAGCCAGCGACAGCGCATCTTCTCGAAGTATGGGTTGTTATGAGTGCCATACGGTGCCGACTCTCGCTCCACAGCATTCTTCAGGAGTTCCCGGGACCTGGAGACATGTCCGTCCAGGAACGCCAGCAACAGTGGCCTGCAGTGCGGCGTAGCCATCAGCTGTCCTGTCTCTTTACCTTCATAGATGTCTTGTCGCACACAGAGCAGAGAACGGACTCACTTCATATGCTTCTCGAGCGGCGGAAACCTGCCAAACTGGGCCTCTGCTTCCGCCAGGAGCCTCTTCCGCAGGTCTTCGACGACGATCTCAAAGCAGCGATCCGCTGCAGTGGGCCAGTGGGCCATGAATCGCTTCATCAGCCGCTCCTTTGCCTCATACGGGATGTTATGAGGGAGCTCCCAGCCGATAGATCTAGAGAGACCGTCAGCATCGCGATTTCGCACAAGAGTCAGTGAAGCCGGACACGCACTCTTCGAGCACCCGCTGCACGTCCACGAGTGTCATGGGCTCGTCCTTGAGACTGGGCCCTAGCATGTCTGAGTCATCGGCAACGAGGATGTCGCTATCGCCGCTGACGGATTCTCGAGAGGCTTCTCGCCAGGGAAGGTCCTCGCCTGAGAGGGCTACTGGATACGACTCGCTCAAGCGCAGGAACGGCCGAAAGTCCGGCGCCGTGCTCCTGACAGCACTCTCGAACGCCCGGAACCGCCGTCGACACTCGCGCACAAACGACTTGTCATCACCGTGTCCGTCGACGATCCTCAACATGCTCTCGCAGAACTGGAAGATGCACCGGACAACCTCCGCCGTCGCGTCCGAGTCTTCAGTCATCATCGAGGGCAGCGCAGCGAGCTCTGCGAGGCAGTTTGCGAGATGCTCGGCTGCCGCCTGCTGGATCTTGGGAATCCTGTGAGGAGGCAAGGTACATGCGTGAGATCGCTGAACACATCCTGGGGGGAACGAAGCTACATACGCTCCCTGGATGATGTCCATGAGGAGAGCGCTGATGTCGTGCACCAAGTTCCGGACACCAAGATGGGAACTATCGAGAGCTTTCCACGGCGACGTTTCGTGGAAGAAGCCACGTTCTTTGACCTGGAGGCGCTCACGAGTGGTGTTGTTGCGACGCTCTTGGTCACTGGGGAGACGGACACAGTAGTAGCCCTTCTCCAGCTTGTGCTGCAGCACTCTGCCTTCAAAGATGCTCTTCCAGCTCTCGCGTTTGCCGGTTGCACCCTCATCCAGCATGTCGGGCTTCGTAACCACCCCTGTCACACTTGTCAGTCATCACAGTCGTCATAACATGCGTGTCATATATGGGACTTCACCGATGGTGCGCTTTCCCGTCGGATCAGCCGCTCTCGCAAATCTCATAGCCTTCTGGTTTTCAAGATCATCTAACAACCTCATCAGTGCCATCGTGCAAGCGATAGTCGGCGTCCCAGAGCGGTACCTGTGGCCGGTAAAGTGACCAATATGATCGCCGCGTCGGGCTTGATGTAGTCTTGCACTAAATCCTCCACAAGCGCAACGAGGTGCTCCTCCTCGTTTTGGACGAGCCCTACGTACACGCTCAGAGAAGACGTACTCATAAAAGTCACTTCACATTACCTGGTAAGTCCACGAAAGAGAGGTCGGCGCCCTGAGGGTCCTCGATGTCGATGACAACGACGTCCCGCGTGAACTTTAGCACGGCGGCGTCCTTAGACGTGTCCGTCACGTCCTTGAGCTCGTCTCGGCTCCGATTCCTGATGCTCTCCAGAGGAATGTGAGGACACAGAACCGCCGCCTGAGCGCGTCGAATCCAGAGCTCAACGTCTTCGCGGTAGAGCAGTTTAGGGCTGAAGTCTGCTGTCCCTCGATCTTCACCATCGCTGACACGCCGCAAGGAGACCCTGCACGACCAGGCGGACCCCGAGGTTAGGATCGTGCATTCCATTGGGCACCTGCAGAGGTTGCGTGTGAGCTCACACGCACCGAACTACAACTTGGGCCTCACCTCGTGCAAGTGCCGCTATCTCTCGGGACGTTTATCTGTGCGACATGTCGATGAGATACACATTCAGTCGGCGGGCGAACGTCCGGTCACGTACCCCCGTTACCGCTTCGACCAGCGAGCTCTTCCCGGCTGTGTCCATTACAATGAGTGCTTAAGGAACGGCACGCAAAGACCGCTCACCAGACTGAGCCCCAATGACGACAATGCGTGGCATATCGATCACCGCCCGCGTGCTGAATGACAAGAGACAGTCAATGGGGTGAACAACGATGGGTGGAATCGTACAGTCCTACGTACCCGAGGTCTTCGAGGCTGCGCGCAAACTTCAGGAGCTCCCGACGCTTACGGGCATACTCGCTGTCCGCAATGCTCATTTCGACCTCGTCCGTGTCGCGGTCGTCGTGGAAAGCACTGCGAGAGCTCGACCTAGACGATCGCTTGTCACCATTGGCGCCGTTCGCCTTGGCAGACTTCTGAAGTTAAGACCAAGATCAGCTTTGGGTCTCCCGCTTGTATTAAGCGTGCTCTGGCCCATCAGACCTTCGAGGTTCTGCGCCTAATCAGACGGTGAGTGTGGCGGGACGGAAGGGACATGAGAACAGCACGGACCCGCCTAGCCAGTTGAAGCTACTTGACATTGAATGCTAGTGACAAAGGAGGAGAGAAGTCTAGGGACAAGACCTCCTCATATCCAAGAATTTATAGGACGTGGAGACGCCCAGGAAACGGGATGATCTCGAAATTGAGGACCTCCCACCATGACTGATCGCGCCGCCTCGAAGAAGTAACTGCGGTAAGTGCGCCTCATCGGCTGGCCTGACACGCACACTGGTATTCGATCCAGCAGGGAAGAGGGTAGAGCAAAGCCCATACTCCCGACAGCACTGGCGTCGCTACCGGTATCTGGACTTCGAGTTAGCGTGCGTGTCTCCTAATTTGGGACCTCGGAATGAGCTTATGGCAGCGATGCAGCCTGTCCTAGAACCGCCGCCCAAGCCTGTCGAAGAGCGAATCATCGACGTGTGAAAGCATGCGCTGGGTGCTGCGGTAGAGGCTCCTGATCCATGCGTCTTCCATCCTTTTTGCGAGCGAAGGAAGCGCACGCTGCAGGGCATTTGTGAACGGCGACATTAGATGGAGAGTCAAAGGGCAGAATGAGGAGGTTGCTTGGTGGCACCTATCTCATGCCGAAGCATGTGACCATCGCTGTCGAGTTTCCAGACGCATGCTGTTAAGACGTTCTTCACTCTAGCAAGGACCATCATAGTCCAGAGCCACGAGCTAAGAGAGATATACAGCCACGTCGCCTAAGCACGGATCTATGAGGTAGCCGCCACCGCCGTCAGGGTGAGTTACAGACTTGCGAACATGAAGCAGGCCGAAAGAACGACTGGACCTGGGAAAAGCTGGACGTGGAGCTCGGTACTTTAAGATATGGAGGAAGCCACGACGCTAGCTGGCGGTGCAACTTAGTGATCTATGTAGCAGATGGCACTACGTGCCGAACTTGGAAGACGAAGATGCTAGTACAATGTATGTTCACTTCGCGGGGCATAAGCGTCAGTAAACAAGCAGCAGTTTGGAGAGCTCTGGACAAGCATCCTTTCGGCTGCTCGCCTCAGGTCTGAGTGGAGTCTGTCGTCGAATATTGAATGGTGAACGCGATGAACATGAAGGTGTGAACGTCGGGGACGGCGACCAGCGAAGTGCAACCGACGTCAAACTATTGCCAGGCTCTAGCGCCCACCTTCCAGCTGCTACTTAGCAGTATAGTATTGTACGATACACTTGAACTTTTGCACCAGTGGTCTGCCCCCTTGTGAAGGCAAAAACGAGCCATCATAGGCATGCTTCAGCCCGTAGGTCAAGTCCTGCATAGTTCTGACGGTTTGTGCAAGAACAGCGCATCGGCGAGAACAGAGCATATCGCCATTAGGAAACCCGTCGGTGCACAGAACCGCGCCCCTCCGTCAAGCCACCAAGGGCTCGCGAGCATCGTATATGTACCTGGCTATTGCTGAGTCGCCTAGACGTTGCGGCCATTGGTATTGTGCTTACAAGGAGCCTGTTCAGCCCATCGAACTTCTCACTGTGCACAGAGGCAACATTAGTGAATTGATGCGCTCCGTCACGATGACGGTGGTAAATTCTCGCGGACCCAACAGATATCAGACAAATATAGACCCAGGTAGGGCCGGTATCATCAGAGCTGCCAATACAGATCCGGATCCGCGGACTGCGCGGTTTGACGCAGGTCCGATAGGTGTCGCACGAAGTACTCAGCTATGTGCCATACCTACTCATGAAAGGAAAGTTTGGGTACACGCCATTAGTCCCCAACACCTACTGACCTGGCAGCCGTACAGGGGGAGGCACGGCTAGTGGCATATGCCGAACCGGAGCGATGACAGCACGAACATCCAGCGCGTTTTAGTATAGACCCCGTGAGGGATGACACTGTTCTGATCGGAAAAGACGGACGGGCTGCTCGCCCTTCACGGTCTCATCCGGTGCAACGATTGACGCGGTCAGGATGCACATGCTGTAGGGGCGATCAAGGGGAGGGGAAGAGGAGTGTCGAGCTTGCATGTCAAACCGTACCCACCACTACGTGAATGTACGGAGGGTCCTCCTGTGAGCGCAGCTCGTCTGCAGAACTGATTTCCCCGCGCTAGACGCACTCTCCTGCTGCCGGGACACCGCCATCTCAACATTGCAGCATTGTGTGGGATGGGTTAGCGGCCACCCTCACCGAAGGGGAACGTACGAGACGAGGAATTTGCACCAATGGCTAGTAATTTGACCTGGTGCCTAGTGAAAAGGAAGAGCGGGAAGAGCAGTCGAGCATGCCCATAGGAGAAGTGAGAGATGACCTGCCTCGAATTACAATTGAACTATCTGAATTAGACGAGCATACCAATACATCGCGTGCCATATAACCAGGACCTCTATTGCTGCAGCTGCTGAAGACGGAAAGACGCGACCAGCGAATCCGATTGTTTCACCGGTCCGAATTTGACCGACTCCAGACCGTGCTTTTCGGTGCCGATCTCGCCCTTGCCCAAGAAAACCTCGTCCGGGATGCCTTCTAGACGCACGAGCTCGCGACGGACGTATTCTACAACAGTCGCCATAGTCTCCGGGTACGCGACGTACTTGTCCACCTCCGAAGGCGGAAAGTCATGCACCCCAGAGCCGTCATCGCGTCGCTCCTCTGCTTCGAGCCCGCCTTTTTTCTCGATCTTGGAGAGCTTTTCGACTTCACCGCCAAAGAGGTTGACCGTCCGTCGGAAGTACGGCTGCGAGGGGTCGATGGACGGGTCGGAATATGCGATTCCCCGCGCACCTCGTGCCCCGAGGAGATTACGCCAGACTGCGGCGGCGAGTTCCGCGTCCGAACGTACGAGGCCTAGGTCGAAGGACATACCCATCCCGGCCCACTGTTCCTTGAATATTTTCATCTGGCGAGTTACGAGGCTTTCTGGGGCACGGCCCCGTGCGCGCTTGTTTAACTTGCTGTTAGCGATCTGGTAGAATGTCGTTCGGCGGGTATAAGGGGCAAGGTTTTGGGGAGGCGCTCGTGAATCGGGAGAAACGGGCTGGAGGACGGCACGAACGCGGTCTTCAACGTCAAGGAAGAAATGGTCAATCAGACCTTGAACGAAATTTTGGCCATGAGGAGGAGGAAGGGAGCGGAGGCGAACGGTGAGGAGCCAGACGTGGAGGTTTGTCACTGTGAACCACGACTGAAACGTCGGTGGCAAATGACATTCTGGAGCGACACAAGATCAGCGAGGGTGCGGATGAAGCACATCGGAGATGCGAGACGATAAAATGACAGAGGAGCCAGGCTGCGCTCCAAGTTGCAAGAATATACACGCCATTGCGCTCTAAGCATAGACTCCCAATTGAGAAGCGGTACACCTGATATAGGGTAGCGACAGATGTAGACAACTGTTCAGACGTGCGTATATGCGCCAAAGCTTCTGCTTTCGATCGCACGGCGCGGAGGGCATTTCGTGTGATCAGGCAGAATCTTCAGTGAGGGCTCAAGAAACAAGTAGCGAACAAAATTAAGAGAGTGTTGGGAGGGTGGTAGAAAAGCCCCAGAGGCACGCACGCAGGCGTTAGGCATCACGCTTCAGACTGAGGAAGGTTTGGGATGAAGGCCGAATGCGTCAAGCATCGCCGGGGCGGCCGACGCACGATCTGCAAAGGTGGCGAGTCCCACTGAAGAAGTCATAAACCATACGCAACTGCGAGGAGGACGAGGAACACGCAGACGGCGGAGGAGCGACCGACTGAGAAAGCGCCTCCTCAAGAGGCAGATGGGCAAAAGGGGGAGGGAAAGGAACGCGGCGAGGAGGAGCCGACTGACCCTCTTTCCAAAAGGTGGCTTCGTCGTCGGGGCGGGTTATGCAGAAGTCGGAATAGATGTTGTATGCTCTCCTGCCCGCATACTGCTTGGCGGTGCCGTAGCCGAGGAGGCCTGCGAGGGTGAGAAATGCCTTTTTAGCAACAGGAGACTGCTGAATAGTTCTCGTGAGCCATGTCTGATGGGGCGGAGGAGGTTGCTCCTCTGGCGTGGATGGGGATGACGGCGAGGGGAGGGTTGCTGCTGCTGCTGCTGCGAGGGCTGCTGAGAAGTCAAAGAGCGAGCATGTCGCGTGGGTCGAGACAGAGGAGCGGGCGAGGGTCGTAGGTTTGCAGGCAGCGACCGACGAAGCATGGGAGGAGTGGCCGTCGGCGAAGAGAACGGCGACGAAGACGACAAGGGCGATGACGAGCACCTTGGCTTGTTTTGTTATCCACGCTGCTTACCCGTTCTCATTTGACTTGATAGCTCTGGTATTTGCTCGGGTAATGTCTGGTCTTACTGGACTTACTTACTTCCCGACGCGTTCTTTTACCCCGGGCGTGACTGTGACAGGCGTGATTCTAGACGTTTCTGTGAGAAAGCGACTTAAAAGTGCGCGCACCCAAAAATTCCGTTTTCCCCGTGTCGTCCCCATCCTCGTCGTCGTCATCGTCGTCGTCGCGCTCGCTCTTGCCGTCGTCGTCTTCGTCGCACTTACCATGCACCACCTGTCCGCAGCATCATCTTCTGCTGTTCGCCGCCAGGCAATCAAGGCCGCAAAAGCTGCAAAGCCCGTTCTGGCGCGCGGCGCGCACAAGGAGATCAAGTTCTCCAACGAGGGTCGCGCCGCCATCCTCCAGGGCGTTGACGTCCTCGCCAATGCCGTCTCTGTCACCCTCGGTCCCAAGGGCACGTTCCTCTCGCCAAGCATCATCCCCGCCCTTCTGTAGACTCACACGCGCTTGTAACAGGTCGTAACGTCATCATCGAGCAGCCTTTTGGCGGTCCCAAGATCACCAAAGGTCCGTCTCCCCATCTCCTCGCTTCTCACCTACCGCTCACTCTCTTTGCAGATGGTGTGACCGTTGCCAAGTCCATCACTCTCAAGGACAAGTTTGAGAACCTCGGCGCTCGGTAAGTCCGCTCCCCCTCACCCCCGTCGACCAACCTTCAACTCACCCCTTCTTTCAGTCTCGTACAGGACGTCGCGTCAAAGACGAACGAGATCGCTGGAGACGGTACCACTACCGCCACCGTGCTTGCCCGTGCCATCTACGCGGAGGGCGTCAAGAACGTCGCCGCCGGTTGCAACCCCATGGACCTCCGTCGCGGCTCCCAAGCCGCCGTCGACCGCGTCGTAGACATCCTTTCCAAGCACGCCAAGCGCATCACCACCACCGCAGAGATTGCTCAGGTCGCCACCATCTCTGCCAACGGCGATGCTCACGTCGGCAATCTCATCGCTCAGGCAATGGAGAAGGTTGGCAAGGAGGGCGTCATCACCGTCAAAGAGGGCCGTACCATTGAAGACGAGATCGAGATCACGGAGGGCATGCGCTTCGACCGCGGGTTCATCTCCCCTTACTTTGTCACTGACGTCAAGAACCAGCGGGTGGAGTTTGAAAAGCCGTTCATCCTGCTCTCTGAAAAGAAGATCAGCGCTATCCAAGACATTCTCCCTTGTCTCGAAATAGCCGCCCAGGCTCGTCGTCCCCTCGTCATCATCGCAGAGGATGTCGACGGTGAGGCCCTTGCTGCCTGCATCGTCAACAAGCTCCGTGGCCAGCTCCAAGTTTGCGCTGTCAAGGCGCCGGGCTTCGGTGACAACCGCAAGTCCATCCTGGGCGACCTCGCGATCCTCACTGGTGGTACCGTTTTCACCGATGAGCTCGACATGAAGCTCGACCAGGTCACCCCCGACATGCTTGGTTCCACCGGCTCGATCACCGTTACCAAGGAGGACACCATCATCCTCAACGGCGCCGGCTCCAAGGACGCCATTCAGGCTCGCTGCGAGCAGATCCGCGCACTCATCGAGGACCGCACGACGTCGGACTATGACCGCACTAAGCTCCAGGAGCGTCTCGCGAAGCTTTCGGGCGGTGTCGCGGTTATCAAGGTTGGCGGCTCGTCCGAGGTCGAGGTCGGCGAGAAGAAGGACCGGTATGACGACGCGCTGAACGCGACGCGTGCCGCGGTCGAGGAGGGTATCCTGCCCGGCGGTGGTGTCGCGCTCCTAAAGGCGTCTCTCGCGCTGTCGTCGACGTCGCAGGCAGGCCAAGCGTCGCCCCAGCCCGCGGCGCCAGATGCGAAGCCGATCCCGACGGCCAACTTCGACCAGGACCTTGGCGTGTCGATCATCAAGCGCGCGCTGACGCAGCCGTCGCGGACGATCCTGACGAATGCCGGCGAGGAGGCGTCGGTTATCGTCGGCACGCTGCTCAACAATTACGGCTCGGCAGACAAGTTTGCGTGGGGCTACGACGCGAGCAAGGGCGAGTACGTAGACATGATCCAGGCCGGTATCGTTGACCCCCTCAAGGTCGTTCGGACGGCGCTCATTGATGCCGCGGGTGTCGCATCGCTGCTCACGACGAGCGAGACATGCATTGTGGAGGTCGAAGAGAAGCAGCCTCCTGCAGGAGGCATGGGTGGCATGGGTGGCATGGGCGGTATGGGCTTCTAAACGCCTCGCCCGCACTCAGTGGCGTTCATCGCCGCACTTCAAAAACTCTTACCCAACTTCACTCCCCTCTGTTCTCCCTCACACCTGCTGTCGTATCGCAAAACATTGGTTCCGGATAGTGCAACATCTACATACGTCTAATTCACTTAGTGTACTCGCTCCTCAATCCTTCACGCACGCACCTCGCTTTTTGCAATATCACGACATCCTCCACTCAGCAGCTTGTTGTGCGGACGTGAGTTCGAGAAACGGACAAGACGACAAGACGTCGATGGATGCGAGAGAAATGATCATGGGCGCCTGCAGGGCATGCATTTCCGAGAGAGTCGGAAAAGAAATGCGCGTTGTCGGGTCGTGCCACACTCGATCCTCGCGTCTTGGAATAAGTCTCCCATCGATTGCCATTGTCTGCTCAGCACTTCTCTCCTTTCGCCTACCACTCACACTCTCTTCGCTTTCGCTCTGCTGTAGACAGCAGCCTCACACACCAAATCTCGGACAAGTCAAACATGGCCGACGCGAAGGGGCAGAAGAGGCAACAGTTCGAAAGCGTATACCCCATCCTCCGCGACGAGCTGCTTGCCTATCTCAAACAGGAGAACATGCCTCAAGACGCCATCGACTGGTTTCGTCGGGTGCGTCGTCTATCTGCTCTCGCTGAGCGGACACAAGCCCGAGAAAGTGCAAAGGTTGATCTGGCATGCGCGTTTTAGAACCTGGACTACAACGTCCCCGGCGGCAAGCTCAACCGCGGCATCTCCGTCGTCGACTCTGTAGAGATCCTCAAGGGCCGCCCTCTCAGCGACGATGAATACTTCAAGGCTGCGATCCTTGGCTGGTGCATCGAGCTCGTGCGTTCATCAATGCTTTCTTTCATGTAACTGTGGAGGTTGCGGGCTGAACTCACGCTGCAATACAGCTGCAAGCGTTTTTCCTCGTGTCTGACGACATGATGGACCAATCTGTCACCCGTCGCGGCCAGCCTTGTTGGTACCGCGTCGATGGTGTCGGCTACATCGCAATTAACGACTCGTTCATGCTCGAGGGCTCTATCTACTACCTTCTCAAGAAACACTTCCGCTCCGAGCCATATTATGTCCATCTCCTTGAGCTCTTCCACGACGTACGTCTCTTCTGCGTTCGGACTCTCTGTGGAGAGCACATGGACGGTGCTGATCTCTTCGTACCTGTAGACAACATTCCAGACCGAGGTCGGCCAGCTGATTGACCTCATCACCGCCCCAGAGGACCATGTTGATCTCAGCAAGTTCTCGCTAGAGAAGTATGTGACAGGTGGCTCTTATGGTGCATTCATGCTGAGCCTCTCTGACCCTTCTCTCACAGGCACCAGAAAATCGTCATTTACAAGACCGCGTACTACTCCTTCTATCTCCCCGTCGCCCTCGCCATGTACATGTGTGGCATACCGCACACGCCTGAGAACGACCCATATGCGCTCGCACAGTCGATCCTAATCCCTCTCGGGGAGTACTTCCAGGTGCAGGACGACTTCCTGGACTTCGCCGCGCCCCCAGAGGTGCTCGGCAAGATCGGCACGGACATCATCGACAACAAATGCTCGTGGTGCATCAACACCGCGCTCGCGCTCGCGACGCCCGAGCAGCGCAAGGTGCTCGACGAGAACTACGGCCGCAAGGACCCGCAGGCGGAGGCGCGCGTCAAGGCGCTCTACGAAGAGCTCGGCATTCGCCAGAAGTATGCCGAGTACGAGGAGAACGCGTACAAACGTATCATGAGCCTCATCGACACCATCCCCGAGCGGCCTCACGCGCCGCAGGGGCAGGTTACACTGAAGCGGCAGGTGTTCAAGGTGTTTCTCGACAAAATCTACAAGCGGCAGAAGTAATCGAGGGAGCAGTGAACCTCATACGAGACGGGTCGGATCTTCCTACGATCTGCAAGGAATCTGACATACATCTCGGTTGTACGCATATAGACTTATCATAATACCAGTCAGAGCAGTTGCGTCAACAGACCGCCCTGGCCGAGGGCATCCCGATGGTGCATATAACAAGAGTACCCGGAGACTCTCGCCGACCAGATGCCAATTGTGACTGCACCCGCTTGTCGTTGCCCACCAACTTCAAGTTGACTCACTGATTTTGACCCGTGCGCCAGTTCTTCACACTCAGCATCTGTTCCCATGCTCTGCAGGGGAGGTCAGGAATTCTTCTGCCCTCCTCAAACCCGCTCCACACGATGGAGTTGTAGCATACACGATCATGTCATGTAGCCCGGTAGTCGCGAATGAATGTAGTTGATATAGAATAGTTGGCACAGTGTTATCGTCCTTTACCGGAGTCTAGTTGGAGACCTTGCCTTCTGTATCTGATATTTGAGTCCGGTAGGGTAAAAGTGAAGTCGTCAGGGTCCGGGTGGACGTGCACTGTCTCCAAAATATGAGCCATAGAATCAATGCATCAAGTTATCAAGCTAAGCCCGACGCTTCAAGTAATCGGAAGCGTCCTAACAGGTGACCGAGGCTGACCATCAAAATACTCCGATACGGGGAATCGAACCCCGAGCTGCCGCGTGAAAGGCGGCAATGTTAGCCGTTACACCATATCGGACTATCAGTTTCGGTGGTAATATATCAATCGGATCCACAATCCACCACACCTTGGATCCCAACGCACAACCGTTCAGATTTTGACTAGTTGTCACATCTTTCAGAGAGAAGGGATGTTACAGGTATTTATTAGCATGTGTAAGTCTGCTACAAAGATACGCTTTCCCGGAGACCATGATCCGAGCCTAGTTGCGGACGAGAGCTCAATAAATACGACGACTTGCAAAGAACGTAGCGGAGCGGAGAAAAGCGAGTGCGAAAATTCCAGATGGGGAGCAACGAACGGAAGTGTGCGGGGCTTCACAGCACACAGCGATGCCATAGCAGCGCACGAGCGCCACAGTGTACAAGGGGAGAGCGACGGATGATAGCTCATGCTTCTAGGGTAGGAGACAGGTGAGATGGGAAAGTCGTCAAGCGCTCAGATCACCCCGACCTCCTTGCTGGAGGACGCCACGGAAGCGCGACTCAACCTCGACGCCTCGTAGAAACTCGAGTATCCGCTAGCCCGATACACCATGCCGGTCCCTATCCGCGGCCTTGGGCCGGTGCCCACCGTGTTGAGCACGCGCGTCGCAGAGGGTGGGGTGATGGGCGAGGCCGTCCCCGAACGCGAGATCTGCGTGTTCACACTCGGACTCGGTCGTGCCAGCGTACGCGCAGAGGGTGAGGGCGAGGAGAACGATGACGGAGAAGACGACCCGGAGGTCTGTTTTGGCGGGAGCGGGAAGTCGTAGATCGTGCGGCCGTCGTTCATGGGGCTGCCCCGCTCGTCCGCTCCCGGCCCCGCCCCGATCGAGGAGACGGACCGGGTGCGGATGGGCGCCATGACCGCCGCGGAGACCGAGCGCGGTGGGACAATTTTGGACGCTGTGGACCGGGGGAGGACCGAGCTGGCGGGTGCGCGGGAAGAGTTCGACAGAGTGCGCGTGCGCGTGTGAGGGCGGGGACCCGCCAGTCTGGACGCGCCAGCGACGGGGGGTCGGGATTCGGACACAGAGGTGGAGCGCGAGATGCTAGGCTGTATCCCGGCAGTCTGAGGCAGGCGTAGCGGGCGCGGGACGGACGAGCGGCCCTGCGACGTCTGCGAGGAGCTGGCGACAGACTGTGTAGGGCCGCTGGAATCGCGAGAGGCGGAGGACACGACCGAACTCGCAGAGGCATTGGACTGAGTCCGACCCCGGGTGACGGGCTCGTTCTCGATGAACATCACGCTCTCGCTCTCTGCGGCGCTGAGTCGGTCGCTTGAGAAACTCACGGAGGTCGAGCGAGACAGCGCACGAGCACCATCGCGCGGGGCTGGCGAGTAGGAAGGTGGCGGGTGGGAGAGGCTACCCACCGATACGGACTTCGTGAGCTGGGAAGTGACGCGCGAGGGAGTGCTGGTAATTGTAGGTTGACGCGCCAGAGACGTGGAGATTAGGCGACGCGTAAGTAGGGACGGGGCGTCTTCGTCCTCACTATGGTCAATATTAGTATATCACCATTGTAGGCGCCACATCCGACACAAACCTATCGCTCCAACCGAGGCCGGTAGTCAACCCCATACCTGCGCGAAGCAGTGTCTGATCTCTGTGCCTGTTCCGTCGCCGCTCAGTGTCTCGAGGATCGCGGTGAACGCCAGACTTGGTCATAGTAGAGGCAGCTGGTACGCCGACCGCGGATCAGGAAATGCTGTTCAGCAACAAAAGGATGGGAACGCACAAGATGATGCCACGCTGAGTACGCTGGAGGCTCGCTGCCCCTCCGCACTGTCGTCCAGGTAGAGGGAAAGGGTGGCAGTTCCTGTAGACAACAACTTCGAGCGTGGAGACAGCAGACCGTCGCGGAACATGAGATGTCTACCACGAACGCTTCAGAGGCGCAAATGGGCAACAAGACCAGAGTCACTCACGGCAGTGGGGTATGGATGTCGATGCTCGAATCCGACTCGCTCCCCTCTCCCTCGAGCTGCCGCTCCAAGTCACTATCGTCATCCTTCAACAACGTACCGTAATCCGAGATGACCGACTCGTCGTCCCCCGCCACCACCCTGTCCTTGCTCTTCAGCCCCTTCCAACTGGACGGCACGACCATGGCCGGGTTAGACTTCGCGCGCAAGATGGGCGAATGGAACGTGGCAGAGGGCTTGCGCCTCGGACGGGGCGTTCTGGCAATCATCGTCTCCACATCTGGACTGTCAGCTCGTTTCGAAGGAGCACCTCGAGACCGCTCATTGGACATGGCGGCGGCGGCAGAGGGAGGCGACCTTGGCGATGTTGGACCAGGAATGGGTGGCAAGGCCTTGTCTTTCTTCGCAGGCGTCGTCGTCTGTGCTTGCGTCGCATTGGGCAGCGTGCTCGGGGGCGACTTGGGCGTGCTGGGTCTGCGCGGACGCGGGGCACTGCCAAAGACCGCCTCCGCGAGCACTGGGCTTTTTGGGGAGAGTATGTGCTCCAGTTTGTCGTTCATGTAGACGATTCGTTCATCGGAGGACATGCTTTTGGCGAAAGGAATGGTAGGAGAGGGCGGACGGCAGGGTCGTAACAGCCTTCGGCAACCTTGAAACGGCTCAACGCGGCGTCTTCACTGTCACCGGCTCTCAGAAGCGAAGTGAGGACGGTCTCCGCCACCGAAACAGCCAGAGGAAGTCCAATCAGTAAATGAACGCAGCTGAGGAGTGGCGTGGAAGGGCAGCTGAGGCTTGAGAGCCGGAGAAGAGGCAGTGCGGGGCGGAGGTTGGCGAGCACTGAACGGGTGCGACTTTGAGCTTCAATTATCGGACATTCTTGTAACGCTCCAAACTCTCACACGCGCAAAGTCATACGTCGATGATATGGCATCAAGATCACGAGAAGGACGGGGCAAAGTTCTGGTCAAACGCTGAGAACCAGGACCAGCGCAGGATGTCATGCTGCCATGATACTGTCTCTGCATGACTGTAGCTATGACCGGTGATGGACATCACTCTGCGGACAGATGCTCGCAGGGGCGGACTAGGACAACCCTTTCGTACGTTTCCGACCACGTCGGGGGCAGCACGCGCTCAGGCTTGCGATAGAGCCCGAGACAAAAGATGCGGAGACGGGCGTGCAAGGATCATAGATGTCAACGAACTAGGGGATTGAAAGCAGGAAATACTGCTATAAGTTATTGACAAACGCAACCGTTACCACCGTAGACGGAACAGCCAATCGCCCGCAGATGGGCCGTGTTGAACCCTGATCCCCGACGTACCGACAATGAGTTGCAGCGATTATGAAGGCGCTGGTGATAGTGTTCAGCCGCAGCCTCCCTACTTTTCGACGACATGGTTCTTCCTGATGTGGAGGTGGTGACCATTCTGCTTGTCTTGAAAGGAGCCATTCTTCTCGAGTTGCGCGTTAGACCGCTCCTGATCGGCTTGACGACCAGCAGAAGACGCTTTCACTGCCCTGATGAAACCCCTAAATATGGACGTCCACAGCATTTTAAGCATCCGAGCCTTTCTGGATCCGCGCAAGGTAGCGAACTGACCGCTGGGTGTCATCGAGGTACTCTTCGCGGTCGTACCGCTTGTTGGTCTTCACCGAAACGCCATGTTTTGATACATCAACCCCTTTCGTTTTGAGCCTAGATTCCCATCAATGAGCCCGTTCGGACATCTGGTAGAGGCGCGATGGACTGACGCTTCTTTCGTTGACTGAACCGCATTGGAGATGGCCCTCATGGCGATGAAGCCACCATATACCAACACGCCGACGATGGACAACGTCTGAAGGGAAGCGGAATGTCATTTGGCGAACATGTACGATGAAGCCCAAGGTGAGCGTTTCGGAACACGTTGCTCATCATAACGTGCTGCCCCACGAATCACAATGGTCATGTCTGCGCGAGCTTACCACAAGGAGGGAGAGGTAATCGAACCTATGGAGCGCCGGTCGCGTCGGGATATCGTCAGTAGACGGACATTGAAGCGACCGAAGCTCACCAGTTTGCCATGATGCACTTTCCGTCGCGGTGTTTTACAATAGATCGTGATCAGGGTATGGAACGCTCAAGGCAGTCGAGTGTGAGAAGGTAAAGAAATGAGTTCTGCCACTTCGCGGGTCTCCTGTCAAGTTGCTGGATTCTTGCCCCCGACGTTCCAGTAGACGCCTGCGGAGCGATGATGTTACATACCCGCTGCAACTGTGCACTGCCTCCCACACTGCCGCAATTACTGTACGCCGGTTTCTTGTTCATGGTGAGCATGCAGAATTAAGGCTTCCAAGTACGGTATGCATGGTTCTTGCTGAATTTCAAGCTACAAGCGTACAAACGTGTATGCCTGTTTAACACCTATGAATGGGCAACCATCCCTTTATGGCAAGCATTCGTGGTGTAGCGGTAACATTGGGTCTTCCCATGGCCTAGCTCCGGGTTCGACTCCCGGCGGATGCACAAGGTGGTAGTTATTTTTGAGTACTCGAATCTCTCCTTCCATGCGGTGCCCCTTCTCCACCAGAAGTCCTTCATCGTCAACGTGAAGCTGAACGACCTCAGGAAACTGCGGTTTCGCGGCCAGCACCTCAGTTCAACCTTGTTACTCCATGCATGAGCACCTCGGAACGACTTGAGAGCGTGTTGAGAGCGTCCCAACCGCCCCGTGGGGAAATGAGTCAGTAAATGTTTCTCTCGAGACATGGGACTCGTAAACTAGAAATTACACGCGTCCGACGCTTGCGTCCCTGGGCATGACACGGTCCCCTGCATGGTCTCCCCTCTCAATTTCGGAGTGCACAGTGGGCGGAAGGTAGCCGCTTCTCTGTGATTACGTCGCTGTAGCTCTCAACGAGCAGTGACAGTCAGCGGCCATTAGATTGGTGTAAACTACCGGGCCGGAAAGCATTGACGAGCCAAGGGGACGGCGCCAGAGCGTATGCGACCCTTGCTTGCCATAGGATCCAGCCGGCTAGATGACAATCGACATAGTGTCGCGCAGTCGGAGCAAGTAGAACGACTGTGACTTGCAGCATATTGATTCCGCTGCCCAGCGAAATGAGCAAAGTTGAGCTACAGCAACTTGGAAGGGCGGCACGGCGATGAGCGCAACCTGAGCTACGGCTCGCTTCGACTCTCAGGGCGTGAACGTTAGCGATCATCCAGAGTCTAGAAATCGCCCACGTATTCAACAAACTAGAAAGCCCTATGATTCTTACGTGGCCCTGCACGACAGAACGGCGGCTGTCGGGAGAAAAGTACGGAGCTAAAGGGCATGGCGATGAAAGCCACACGCCATTGAACACGGTAAATCAGTGATGAGGACGTCGTAATCTTGTAGCGCCGCTGGTGGCACTAGGCAAAGCCACTAGCTGATGAGAAAGGCCAGAGACCAGAAGCAACGGGCCCAGAAGATTGAGATGCGAGCGAAAGACCAGTATCGCAACAGCAATAATCAGCGTAAGGGCCAGGCGTCCAGGCTGGCATCCAGGTTCTTGTTCAAATGTCGTTGAGTACAGACCTTTTGATTTTTCTAGATCAAGTGCTCGTGACCCCAGCACCCGAGTGTAGAGGAAGACTTGGAATGAGCTTAGACTTTTAATAGAATCCAGAGCAAGATCGGGGGAACAATCGAGCGTGTTCGCTCCGTGCTAACTCAGCACGTCTCCCGGCACAGATCTGCACGGGACTTCGGGAAGATATAGGCTCCGCGAATTAACTGGCACTGCCAGAGCGAGTTCTGTCCGCTAGATATCGCTGGGAACGGAGACTGATGCCCGAGCACACGATATATTTTTCGGCGGTAAAGCAGGCCCAAAAATGTGAAGCGGATCCGGAGGAGCCCGGCACGGAAATGGTAGGTTGTTGAAGACCTTGTAGACGCAGTTGAGGATGCATGGTGGCCGAGTGCAAGCTGGGCTGAAGCTGAAGTGGCTGAAAGGGGCCGCAGGATAATGTCGGAGACCGAATTGGGAAGGTCGCAGATGGACCAATTGTGGCGTGGTCGGCAGGGCGGGGCGCGAACCTTCTTTTCCTCGCCCACCAGCCCGACGAAATCTAACTCGCGGTCAGTCAACTTTGTTTCCAAACTTTGTTCGTATTTTTGCTGACGTTCAGGTCGTCCTTGTCGTCGTGCTTGGTGCTGTCGTCTTTGTCTGGGTCGCTGTCGTGGTCGTCGTCGCTGCCATCAACGATGTTTAGCCCTTATCTCTCCCTGCCGCAGTCATCTGAAGCCCCATGTCGGGTCACGACTCTCAGAACAACGGCCAGTGGACAGAGCCACCCTGGTCGGGCTGGATAGAGACAACCGGCGACGCTCTCCTCATTCTCGAGGCCGCTCGACGTGGCCTCATCCCACGCGTTACTCGACGACTTGTCGACTCTGAGAGGAAGATGATCACCTCCGGCTCCGTCTTCGTCTTCGACGAGGATGAGAGCGGCATCAAGCGGTGGACCGACGGCTTCTTCTGGAGTCCAAGTAGGATTCTAGGCAATTTCCTCCTCTATCGTGAGACGGAGAAGAGAGGAGCGGGGCATAGCCGCGCTCGCGCCGAGCCTGCTGCGAACGAGGAGGCCGATAGCACGAAGCAGGAGGGTCAGTCCCTCTCTAGGCCAAAGGGCGAGTCGAGTCGGTTGGGCATCGACAGACAACGGGAGAGGCTCCTTGTTGGGAGTCTAACCAACAGCTACAAGTTCAAACCGGGTGGCATGATGAAGAAGGTGCGTTATCTCTTCCCAGTGACTTCATCTACCCCTCGACCCTTCGACTTGTCACCCGGCCACCTTCACCCTGCGCTGCAAGTCGTTCCCGTCTGTACGCGGTGCGCAAGCTCTCAACGATAAGCCTGTCTTCGCCAACGAGGGGTGCTCTGCCGTTGGCTCTGTGTAGTTGAACATGTCCCAGCGGACATCACCGCGAGCGCCATAACTGCCTGCTATAGCGCGTTCTCGCGATACGGCGCGGGGTGTGCGTATGTTGCCCATGACCGCCGACTACAGCTGACGCCCAGAGCGACTGGACTGACTGTATGCGTTCCCTTCACTTCTCCTTCACCTGCACGATGGCCGATAGTCATTGTCTCTTGTCGGCCTGTTGCTGCTGGGTTTTGGGGGTTGGGGGGGGAATCTCATTGTGCATATGTTCGTGTGCGACGGGTTGAGGGTTCCCGCGGTACGCTTTCCACATTGAACGCCGGTCCGTGCTTCGCTGTCTACATTGACTGATAGCGCAGTGGAGCGGACCTCGTGCAATCGCTTTCCTGCCCATTTGTCGCGCCGCATGCGGGCACCAGACGCTGACCTTCCTCCAGACTTTTTCACTCACCATCGGTGGCGTGGCGCAACACCTGATCTCGTACTACAAGATTGAGGACGTCGAGCAAGGTCGCCTGCGGTCGCCATCCTCGCTTCCTGAGCTGGCATCGCTCACTATCAGCCCTGAATACCTCGATAAGACGCACTTCCGGAATCCGCCAAAGGTGGAGATCGGCGTCGACGGCATTCCGCGGTACCGCGGTGAAGCCGATGATGTGGACCTCTCTCCGCGCCTACTGCCTGCTCCGTTGTCTTCTGGCGGCTACTACGGTGACGATGACGCTGGCTCGAACAAGCGTTCTAAGCGTTATGACCCTTACGGGCAAAGCGCCAATCCAACCAAGAAGCCTAAGAAGAAGAACAACTCGGCTTCAAGTCAGCAGGAAGCCACTGGCAGCGAATCGCAGCCACAGCCGCTCGCGGTTTCTGTTCACCAGCCACAACCAGCATATGCCGACCCCAACGTCCCGCACTACGCCCCTTACGGTTACTATCAGATGCCGCCCAGCTACGTTCCACCTGTATACCCTTCCTCTCCTTATCCACCAGCTCTGCCCGCTCCTGCCACCACCACTCCGCCGCAGGACAGCCCTTCTCCCCCTGGTCCATCTGGGGCCGCTGGTTCCTCTCCCACATACCCTACCTACCCTGTTCCGGACGCGGCGTCTGGCACTCCAGCCATGTACCCTCCCTACTATCCAGGGCCGCCGCCTCCGCCTCACGGATATGCCGCCTACCCTCCCGTTCCTTGGCCTCCTTATGGTACTTACCCGCCTCCCGCTCCAGCACCGATGAGCGGTGCCAGCATCCAAGAGATCACTGAAAGCGACGTAAGGAACAGCAGCAGTGGTGGTGGTGGCGGTGGCGCAGGAGGAGCCTGAAAACCTTCTCGCAGTCGGTGACGTACTCTGCGGGCGCTGTTCCTGGTGTATCTGGCGTCTGTCTTGTGCCTTGTATGTATGCTCTCTGCTCTTTTCCTTGAGTTGCTTGTGACCGTTCTGTGCTAGTCCTTGCTCCGTCTAACCGACACCTGCTGGCTTGCCTACGTCTTATGTTCTCTGGCCCCTCCCGTCGCCGAGCTTCTGTACGATAGTGAGTGGTGGATGGTTGCTTGGGTTTTCCTCTATCGCCTTCCCCTTCGTCGTCGATGTTTTCCTTTGTCTGTCCATCGTGCCGATATCGTACAGTTGTCTGATACAGAAGTCGTAGTGATAGCAAAATGTACAGTATTCTCATCCGCCTTCCTGTAGCTAGCGTTGCTCTCCGTTGACCCCTCGACCTGTCTCTCCATCCCCGTCCCTTGTCCGTCATTCTCCGTATATCCCCCCGGACCTGTGTCCCCATATATGCCCCCCTTTTATCGCTACTTCTCCCTGTCCCCGCTGCCCATAGCTCTCTGCGCGTTGGATTCGTGAGCTGGTGCTCGGTTTTGCGGCGCTTTTCTGTCGGATTGTACGATAGCAGTTGGAAGTCGACTCGTATATAAATGTAGTAGTGTTTGACGACCTGTATGTATCGCGTAGCCTCTTTCATCTCGCTTGTCCCACCTTGTCTGCGTGATGGTGTCTGTTGAGGACCAAGCTTGAAGCTTAGCCCTCAGATACAAAAAGACAGCTGACTGTGTGTGTCAGGTCGTCTTCAAGAGACATCTCCCTGCTCTGGAATCGTGTTCTCGAGATTTCATCAAGTCGGGACGTCGCAGACTCACAAACATCTATCGCTTATAACTTGACTTCACATCTACTTTGTGCAGAATCGCAAAATATGCCAGGAGCGTGGATTGAACACGCGACCTCCAGAACTTCAGTCTGTTGCTCTCCCAGCTGAGCTATCCCGGCGACGAAAAAATTTGACTTTGAAAACAGTATGGAGGGATACTTTTGTGGGAGACCCAATGGCAACATGAGTAGCGGCAATGGCATCTGGAAACGGAAACTCAAGATCACTGTAGACTGCTTTAGAGGATAACACTGTATACAGTGCGTCGCGCGCAGCCAGCTTCTCGAAGCCTCACGAACTCACGCTACAACAGTGCAGACTGGGCCCGATAAGATGAGCATTCGAACCAGACTGAGTACTGTAAGGTGAGTATCGAGGTTTGCAGGTCATACTTTTGGCCGTCCTTAAACCAGTGGTACTTCATAAAGAACTTGCAGTCAGCGCGCCATTTTGAGAACGGCATATACGCTACGCAGGTCCAATCGCCAAGCGTGACTCAGACGGGTGGCAATTTGCGGCGGGTGAAGGATCAGATTCGTCTCCTGCATAAAAGTGCAGACTGAGTGTGCTTTAGCAAGATATCATGGTATATGAGGAGTCAAGGGTATCAGTCTGTAAGGCCACGGGGGACTCTACAAAATCATGTCCCCGTAGGCTTGCCCGATCAACGCCTAGAACTTCTCGTCTTGCGTGGGCTCGGCGACGCTCGGACACGGCTCGAGTACCCACTTGCGCGAGCTGACCTTGTTCGAGTGGTGCTGCTTGCTAGAGGAGCGGAACCATGTTTCCGCCGTTTGTTGGTGGTAGAAGCATTAGAGATCAGCGTTGTCAGATCTTCGTCGAGGTCCGAACATCCACTCTCCACCCCGTCAACGTCGAGAGGGCGTTTCTTGCTACCGACGCCATCTACCGCGCCCCTCTTCACTCGGCCGATGAAGACGGTGTTAGTTCTAGTTTTATCAGGCATAAAAGGTATGGCGGCGTCGTTCTCGGGCCAATCATCCCGAGCCAGGGCACGGTCGAAAATATCAAGGACTGCGTCGTACGCCAGCGGCTTCCGCTTTCCCCACTTCATCTTTCTGGTGGCTTCGGCGACGAGGTCATTGAACTCCTCCAGCAGATCAGAGAGGGGTTCGTTGCCGACGACCTTAAGTGGGAGGTCACGCTGGATCCACGCTTTCTTCGCGCCCGTTGCACGGCTGTCGTTTCCGTAAGGAAAGGCTATCTCGCAAGCCTTGGGCCCATCGACATGATCGTGCGCGGCATGGCGCAGCACGATCCAGAGCAAAACCCAGTAGAACGATTCGAGATCGTGACCGGAATGATGGACCGCCGCCTTCACTTCAGGATTAATCAGCTCAAGTGCTATGAAGTAGTACGTTCCCTACAAACGAGATCTGCTGTTAGAGGGTTTGCCTAGTCACAGTTGGAGTTTTGCGATGCCTACCGTCCGCTCTTTGAATGCGGAAACGTTTTCAATCTTGTCTGAGAGCTCGAGGGGGTAAAGCTTCGGCAGCTCAGAGGACGCGTGAGGTTCGGCGCCCTCTGAGGGAGGGAAGAGCGTCATCGAGCTGTAATCGAAGTCGTGCAGTATGCCGACGGATGCACGGTCGGGACGCGGCCGGTCAACGATCAGGATGTTTCCGCTGCTTACATCCCGGTGCAGTATCCCAGCGCATTCCATTGCTAATCGGTGCCCTGCATATGAGATTAACACATCACTCCTGCGAGGATTGGCGGGCGACAAGTAGTATACGCGCCTTTTATGGCATCCCGAATCGCGGTGACAAGCTCTTTGGTGCTCTTAAATCGGGAGAGGGGCCGGCCGACTGTGTCGACGACGAAACGCATGTGGCTCCGTTCGTATACTTGGAACGCTTCTCCGCGGCTGAGTCTCCAGGAGAATGTTTGATGCATTGGATGAGGAATGCCGGCTCGTTCGTTGGCATCGGCTGGTGGAACACCAGCAGGGCTAGTGTTTCCAGCGTTGGAGCTGCGCGGCAAAGTATCTAGGAGGGCGTCATCTCCAAGCCAAGGTCTCCCTTCGCAAGCAGCCCGCCAGCGTTCTACGTCTCTGGCACCAAGGTCTCCACCGTGAAGAATGTCGGGAAGTCCGACCCATTCGCTCTGCGGTATCGTCTCCCGAAGCCGACCATAGAACTTGCTCTCCGGTATCCTGATAACTTGGCGCCACGCCTCCTTGATGATGCGCAGCTCGGCGGGTCCTTCGGAATGGTTCTCTTTAGCAGCCCGCGTATCTTCAATACCAAGCCAAACCATCGTGGATCGCGAGAAAAGTCGTGCATTGACGTCGAGCAGCTTGAAGAGAATGAATGTTCTCGGATTCGCCGGATTCTCATCATCCCAAACCCTGACTGCACGGCCTTCACGCAGGTTGACGCCTCGAAGAATCTCCGTTGCTTCGTTTCCGAGCCTTTCAGTCAACCATGCCTCGTCGTTCGGAGTCAGCTTCCGAATTGTTGTGTCAGAGCCGACGACGGCTCCCATTCCTCCCTCCCAGGGGTGAACGAACCTCCAAAAGAAGTCACGGATGGCTTTAAGGCCTTCCGATGATTTGAGGCTGAAACGACTTGACGCGACTGCGCATGAACGATCGAAGCGGGCAATGCGAACAACATTGCCGTATATCCCAAGCACGAAGGTCGCCAGGAACCCATGGGCGAACATCAAACTCCTAGTACAGATGGCAAGTTGCACCAAAGTATCCGTTCGGGTGATGCTCTCGCCTTCGACGAATGGGTCCTCTTTCTCTGTATCTTTGGCCTCGATAACCATGGAAAAACGTGACCAATCCGGACGGTCCAACTTGGTAGGGAGTACGTCTCCAGGAAAGGAGACCGTGAGGTCTGGGCGCGCCTTGTGGTGGTGCTTCGCGAAGGCACCGAAGGGAAAGGACAGGTTTTGAGAGTGGCAGTCATAGAATGAGAGCCGCTTGTCCTCCGGAAAGCTTGCGACGGTAGTATTGAGGATATCCATCTTCCATGCGGTCAGAAACGACAGCCCAGTCATAACATGTTCACTCGCACCAATGGCCTGTAGTTATTAAATTCCTCGCCTTTCAGAGGTGTCCACTCCGACGACACGCTTGCGTCTGGGGCTTCCAGAGGACATGGAGTCCTTGATGGGACAAATAAATCGAGGTAAGAGTCGAGGTCACCCGTATAGACGTTGATTTTGCTCTGAAGTTCCTTGCGCCATTCCTCTACCTGGTTGACTTTGAGAGCTCCTTCGCGCGTGTGAATACGGTTGCTTGACTTTACGGATCGAGGCGTGGGATGACTACTCATACCTGAACTAGACGATGCAGAGCAGCTACGATGACTGCATATTGAGCTCGTGGAGATTGACATTTTTAAAGGTTCGAGTTGTGGCTAATATCGCGAGTGGCAGTATGGACAATGGCCGGAGGGCAAGCGCGGACCTGCAGCAGCGGCTCACATGAGCGTCACTATTCAGGATGTCATGTTTCGCTTAGCGTAAAAACGTGTCCGCACACGGTTCCAAATGTCCTCTGTCAGTGTTTTGCAACGGAACCTAGTGACGCTTGGTATGAATCTTGGTTACATTGTCGTACCCATGGACATGACAATCAGGGCAAGGGCGATTCAACGCATATAGAGGAGACAATTGCTGATATCAGTACTCCCACACTACGGGCAGGAGTGCTTGATCGGGGCTTGGGAGATGTGTGAGATATTGTTTGTACAGTATTTCTGTTTGGGTAGTATCACTGGTCTGCCCGGAGAATAAATAGTTTACCTGTAACAAGTCTGCACGACAGCTCTCATACTCCGTGATAGGAAACCCCGCCTGGAGCCCTCTCCGGTAGGCTGATAGTGGACAGAGATTTTAACTGATTGATGCATTTCTGGCGCCCGAGAGGAAATGTATTGCGTGCAAAGCACGCGTCGGGATAGTCCCCCGATAGGCATGCTGTTCCTGCCCTATCTGGGCCATGATATTACACAGTGTTAGGTTACCTATCTGACACCCAGATATGTCAGTAATAGAAAATATATTACCCATCACTAACCTTTCTGCACCTTGGATAGGTAACCTAACACTGTGTAATATCATGGCCCAGATAGGGCAGGAACAGCATGCCTATCGGGGGACTATCCCGACGCGTGCTTTGCACGCAATACATTTCCTCTCGGGCGCCAGAAATGCATCAATCAGTTAAAATCTCTGTCCACTATCAGCCTACCGGAGAGGGCTCCAGGCGGGGTTTCCTATCACGGAGTATGAGAGCTGTCGTGCAGACTTGTTACAGGTAAACTATTTGTTCTCCGGGCAGACCAGTGATACTACCCAAACAGAAATACTGTACAAAACAATATCTCACACATCTCCCAAGCCCCGATCAAGCACTCCTGCCCGTAGTGCCAGTACGTCGAGGAATGATCACTTACTTACGCCACACAAGTTGAAGTTCAGCTGTATCAGAGCCCCACTGGAGATTGGCCCACGCGTAGCCAAAATGACGGTTGAGTGCTTTGAGGCAAATATTCCCCATATACTATGACAATCAGCCTTCACACTCACCTCAGTTTAGCGTCGTTCTTGCCAGTAATCTGACTTCAAGCGTACTGTGAGGATACCACTGGAGTGTTACCTGCGATCGCGAGCGGGCGTAAACAGTGCCGGCGCCAAACAAGTTACACTGGAACAAACATTGCCCGGACCGGTCTGCCGTGGGCTGCGGTGCCGGACACTGAACGACACAACTGCGCCCAGCCGCAGGTTAGACTTCATCATGTTACTCATCACCGCAGTCTCGTTCCCAATCACCCCGTGGCGAATGGCCAGGATGAGTGTTAGCCGCAAGATACAGTACATGGACGTGCAGATAACATCAGGAGGTTCCGCGCTCATCTTCACCTGAGTTCGACTAGCCGTCCGAGTCGCTGCTCTATTTTGAGAGGCGCATCACACCAGCTGTCTTCGTCTCACTGAAGCAGGTAACCTGCTCCAAATTTTCGGACTACGGGTCGCAGTCTCGGCGGAGGGTCCTAAGCCAGGGAGTGAGGTGAGCCCACCAGCAGCTACTGACGTGCCATGATTTTAGCGCATGTCTAATCGCCAAGTCATGATGGCACTACCCATTGACCTCAAAGATATGGAGCTCAATGCTACCGTTGGTAGCCTGTTCATTGGATACACAGTATCATTATGGTGCTTCATACCTTGATCAAATCACACGATTGCTCATAAGGCCCTCACGTAGCCTGTACGGCGTCACCTTATCACAGGTCGCGTTATTCCTTCATCGCCACCGGGATGGCTCGAGACACCTGAGAGCACTGGTTAGTAGGAAACGAAACTTAATCCAGTTGATCTCTGCCTAATCTTTGTCCTCCATAGGTATGGGCTCTTTTGTAAGTATGTTCCCAATTCTCGTCGTGCTCCATCTTCAGCTCAACGCTCAATTCCAGCGTACTCGAGAACGCACAAACCATCTTCATCACCGAGGCCATCTGGTTGTACACCGTCTCTTACCATCAAAGACCTCTGGCTCTAGGAAGACCAGCTCGGTATACCCTTATTCAATAATCTTCTGGACAACTGACGTTGGTGCTCTTCTGGTCTGCAGATCGATAGGAGTGAGTGATAATTCAACAGGAATGCTACTGCATGCATTGCTGACTTATTTCTAGGTTGTGGTTTACATAACTGTGGGTGTTCTCGTCTTCGGTCATCACAAACTGTTCCTGATCCCATGCAGTGCGTCAACAATCTGCTCGTGCGATGGTGACCTCGAGCTGCTCATATATTCAGAGCAGCATGCTGACAGTCTACATAGTGTATATGCGTACCGAGTGTACAAACGTATGCAGTATAGTGCTTATGGCCATGGCTCTCTGTGTTGATCTGACTTGCAGTTGGATGCCGCCATGTACTCCTCCCGTTGATCGTGGTAGGCTATAACTCTCCCGAAGACATAACAGGGATAATTCACTTAAGTCCATTTAGGTATTCTTGTCTGTCGCCGTGGCTGGTGAGCATAAATCTCGCTTCACTGCTCTACGATCTCTCACCCATTCAACTTTTCACCCCAGCGTTAGCTATAGGTACGCAAGTTTTGTCCTAATGCCCTTGACTGCCTCTTGATCACTTCGCAGTGTACGGAACTGAAGGGTATGTACATCAAATACGAATCCGATTAGGAAGGTCAATGACTCGGATCTTCAATCCTCCCACTCACAGAGTGAAGATGACTCCTTGGAACGAGGGCCGAGAGTTCGCAGTAGGCAATACCCATCGCATATGCCCGAAATTGTTGGCGCGAGTTGACGAACACGATGTAGCCCGTTTTCTATGCCGGATATTCTTGCGAACTAGCTGCGGACTTGATCATCACGGTGTCGATAGTTTCCTTCTTCTCGCAAAGAAGCGTTCGGCGAGTTACTTCACCTTCTCTCCTGCGAAGTCAGCTCGTCTCATTCGGTATCTCAGGTCGGATGGTGTCGCTCAGAAGTTTCTGGCCTATTCGCTCAATTCCGGCCTCCTTGTCATGTCAGTAGACGCGGAGTCAACTGATAAACGCGATTTGTAACACTTACGGATATATGCTTTAACAGGATCTGCGTGATATGCAGCATCATTGCGGTCGGTATCTCGCGTTCTGTACCTTCTGCGCTTTCTGATGCGTCTGTAGTACGCTGCTCTACCTTCTTCTTTTGCATTCCTCGCATTTTATCTCGCCCTAGGAAAACGTGAGTTTCCTTGCGGTAGTAATTCTCCACCACAGAGCGGATCTCATCTCCGTCGGCAGTGTATGCCAACTCACTCCTTGGGGCGCTGAATGCTCGAGACGTGATGTTCCCCCGCGAACGGCGAGAAACCGTACCACCCTCCGCACCACTACTCACTTCTGTTGTTATCGTGGACTGCGGAGACGTGTCAGATACTGCGATACGCGAGGAGGGCGGGAGGGCGAGTGGCTCGCTCAGGTCTGGTTCGGAGACGCGTGTTCCCCCTCTGGCGACTTAACGCGGGCAAAGGTGAGTAATTCAGACATTATGTGTACACCTCTTCTAATGGACCACTTCTTATCATGGACCAGCCTCAAGTATGTTCCACTTCGCGTGACAGACGACTTCGGAGACCAGCAGATCTGGTAGTACAGACGGGTGTCTTTTGACGTACTTGAGACTGGGATGTACAGTGGCTTGCAGGTGACTGCACGTCAATTTGACATTGATGCAAAAATCTATGCCTTTCTTCGTCTTAGCAGTTGCGACAATTGCAGATATGAACATTTACAGTATCCAAGTCAAAGGTGGTGAAGTCCGTACGCCAGCGCTTGTTTGACACGACGCGTCTCGGCGCTTCATACGGCGTCTAATAAATTACGCGCGACGCGTCGGGTCGAGGGGCGCGTCTTCCCTCCAGCCGCGCCATTCCGTATACCATTACTGCGCCTGCCAGAGTCTTGTACTTTTTCATTTGTACCGCTTGACCAATTTAACAATGGCTAGGACATCTACGCGCTTTCAACGAGCACCACAACCATCGCAGTCGCAGGGAGGCAGACCGCGCCGCGGCCACGTTCCCGACGAGCCAGAAGAGGAGGATGTTGCGGACGACCGCGAAGAAGATGGGGAGGAGGACGTTGCCACTGAGAAGGTGCAGCAGGTGTGCGATAATGTTTCCCTGATGTCATGGATTCTGTCGCTGATTTGGATCATGCAGGAG
Source organism: Trametes punicea (assembly GCA_025528855.1). Lineage (NCBI taxonomy): Eukaryota > Fungi > Basidiomycota > Agaricomycetes > Polyporales > Polyporaceae > Trametes > Trametes punicea. The sequence continues at coordinate 177,899 of VICQ01000023.1, forward strand.
GCTGAGCGGAAGGCGAGAGATCTCGTCCGGTTGGCCTTGTTTCACGAGCAGCGACGTATACCCTTGAGGAGAGACGAGATATCCAAGAAAGGTGAGCGCGCTTCTTCCGTTCATTGCATTGGGCGCGCGACAAGTCTTGCGCCCGGCTTTCCTTCGCGAACAGTTATTGCTCTGGAGAAGGCGTTCCCCTCCGTGAACGCGTCCGAGATAATGGTCTGCAGATTCAACTACCTTATTTCCTGGTTGTCATTGAGGCAGACGGACGAAGCAGTTTGCGAGCAGGCCCAGAAGAGCGTACATACGATCGTTCGAAGCTATACGAGTATCTCATTGAAGCTCCTCTTCCCCTGCAGTCCTCGGTTCGAATTCGCGGTCCTTCAACGCTGTATTTGCCACCGCCAATGACATCCTTAAGCGGACGTTCGGTATGGAACTCGTTGAACTGCACTCAACATCCCCAGAGATGGACATCAATGAGAAGGAGGCAGAAATGCTCAAAACTGCAGGGCTGAAGAAGAAAAGTAGGTATACCCCGCACACGCTGCGTCCACCCGGCTCATGCCCCTCATAGCGGCATCGACGGGGACGAAGTCTTACATCCTCCGATCAGTGCTGGATCCAGCTCTTATCGAGAAAGCATCTACGCCAGACGCGGAGATCCGCGAACTGGAGCAGGCGGAGAACCCAGATGACAACGAAGAGTTCGCGGAAGACGATAACCCAGTCGGCACTCACTCAACGGGAAGCATCTTTGCATGGCATACCGCCGACCAGCTCGCCTCGGTCGGCATCCTCTACGTCATTCTCGCCCTCATACTCGTCGAAGGCCGGACGATCAACGATAGTGAGCACTCCCTCCTGTAACGTCATTTGAGCTCCAGAGCTGACACGCGCACAGACGACCTCCGTGCCATTCTCAAGCGTCTCCAACTCCCCTCCAACGCGCCCGTCCCCCTCAGCAGCCAGTCAACCAACCAGAGCTTGACGATCGACGCGTACCTCGCCCAGCTCACGCGGCAAGGCTACCTCGACAAGCACCGCCTGGGCACCGCGCGAGGTGCACCCAAACGCGCGCGCGCGGCCCAGCATGGCAACACCCAGGCCGCGGCGGGCGCGCACGACGACAGCGTGCTCGCCGCGTACGAGTGGCGGTGGGGCCCACGCGCGCATGCCGAGGTCGGCGAGCGTGCGGTCGCACAGTTCGTTGCGGAGTTCATGGCGGTGCGTCCTGGGGCAGAGGAAGACGAGGAGGAGGACGCGGTGGGCGCCCCAGCAGACGAGGGGACGCAGAAGAGGGTGCAGATCGTATTCAAGGGTATCGAGCGCGCCGCGGCGGGGGCGCCGCTCGCGGATGTGCGATGATATTCGTTCTGTGCTCCGGAGTGCAAGGTGGGTGGGTATTACGGCTTTGTGTACGCTACGTGGTCATCTCTGGCTTTGACTACCATAGCTATTGCTCGAACTACTAACTTCAATGGGCAACTTAGTCATCTTAAGTCACCGGCCACGAGTTGTGAGATGTTGGAAGACCTTCAAGGAGTTGATGAGTGCAGCCTGCCTAAGCCTGGGCTTGCTCCTCTTCCTCATTGACTGTGGGATGATTTGTTTTTCCGTCACCTGTGGGTCCACATGTGTCCAACAATGGGCCAGGAACCAAATGGCAACGATACCTGCACGATCGGGGCGCGACAGGACGACGTACGGCCGCGTGACCACCGTCGACCAGAGCTCCCGCATCCCACGTCATTAGGGTAGAAGAGGCACTGGTGATTAGATTACTACATTAGATGTTAGCTAAGGGTTTCTTCGGTTCATCTATCGTACAAGTGTCGGATCTGAATCCTCCAGAAGAAATTGCATGCGAACGAGGGGATATGATGATGGTGTCGACGGTGCGCATATTGAACCAGACGCCAGAAGACGCAACACACAAATCAGCCGCGAGCTTATACCGCACGCGCGCCACCGTCCGCGGGGCCGCCTGCCTTCTCGAACCGCGTCTCCTCGCCGGCGCCGGCCTCGAGGGGCTTGTGCATCTCCGCCGCACGGGCCTGCTCGATGAGATCCTGGCGAGAGCTGAACCCAGCGGGGGCCCAGTTGCGCGACGTCCAGGGCTTGCAGGCAGGGTCGCAGTACATCATGTCGACGGACTCGAGCGAGAGGTCCGAGGACTCGTACAGGAAGAAGTAGACGATCACCGCGCCGGCGAGGTTGCAAGCGGCGAAGATGAACCCGTACTGGAAACCGATCGCGGAGACGATGAAGGGCGTGAAGAAGGCGAGGAGGAAGTTCCACAGCCAGTTGGACGCCGTCGAGAGCGCGGCTTGCCGTGCCCGCGTTCGCGTCGGGAACGTCTCGCCGATGAGGATCCAGATGCCGCTGAGGTGAGCCGGTCAGAAACAGAATGAAGATAGATGGGGGTCGGGTAGGACTTACGGTGCCCATGTCATGGCGTATCCAAAGATGAACAGACATGCACTAACAATCATCACTGCTCGGACGTCAAGCAGCAGAATGACGTGGATTGGGGGAAGTCACACGTACCCTTGCCGATGCCTTCATCCTTCGTGGGGTCCTTGGCCGTACCAGCGGCCGCGAAGACGAACAGCCAGATCGACTGCCATACACCTCCGATGATCAAGGGGAAGCGACGACCAAACTACAGAAAGCATGAAATGAGCGCACGATCGGAGCCACCGGAACGCGTGAAATCGTAGCATACCCGTTCCATAACGTACATGCCGCCGAACGTGCAGCCAAAGTTGACGGCACCGAGGATAATCTGAGTTACATACGAATCCGAGATGCCGACGGAGGTAAAGATGGTAGCGCCATACTGCGGATAGCATCCCCTATGTAAGACTCTAGATCCGATTACGGCATGACAAAGATGCACGTACGTAGAAGAAGTAATTAGCGCCAGTAAGCTGCTGGAACATCTGCAACGTCATGCCGAGCAGCGTCCGATACAGCTGCATGCGCCCGGGCTTGAAGCAGTCGAGCCAGCCGGCCTTGACCTTGCTCTCAAACTCGATGGCTGACTTCATCTCCTCGAGCTGTGACAGTCGTGGTCAGCGCTTAATGGCTCCACCGGTCCGAAAGACGCAACGTACCTCGCGGTGCACGAAGAAATGGTCATCTGCCTCCGACTCGGGGATCCCGCGAGTGACCGCAATGGCACGACGCGCCTCAGGGAAGCGATTATGCGCCGTAAGCCACCTACAGGAGGCGATACTGTCAGAACATCACGGAGAGCATGTGGGCGTGGAGACGTACCGAGGACTCTCGGGCATGAACAGGATCCCGATGCCGAGAATGAGCGGCCATAGGAGGCCAATGCCAACAACAGTACGCCATGAGCCGGAGCCGCTGATGTAGCGGGCTCCAATAGAGATACAGTCTGCAAAGGGGGGGGGGTCAGGAGGACAATTTGGCGCAGAGACTCAAGACGTACAGGCAACAAGGATTCCAAACGTAATGAAGAGCCTGCACAGCATATGTACGTCAGTGCTCCACGGCGTTTCACGATGTCAATTGCGATCGCCTACTGATAGGTCGCAGTCAGGGTACCACGAATTTGGGGTGGTGCAGTCTCTGCTTGGTACATCGGCACGGCAGCACTGAGAGATCCGACGCCAAAGCCGCTGACAAGGCGGCCGATGGCGAACTGCACCCAGGAGTGGAAAGAGGTGATCTGGATGATGACGCCTAGCATGAAGACAATACATTCCACCGTCATCGCATAACGACGGCCCAGGAAGTCGGCCGTTCTGAGTGGACCACAGTCAGAGGGGAGTGACACTACAATGCGAGGACGGTTACTCACGGTGCGCCTAGCAGAGCGCCTACGAGAGTGCCGATGGAGAGGAGGGCAACGATAAGGCCTTCCCGGACGGTAGAGAATTTGCATGTGTTGACATCGCCTGGAGTACCGCATGTTGAGAAGCGGAGAAGGAAATCTTCCATGAGGACTATATCTGATATTTGGCCAGTATCATACTGTGATGGAAGGTAAGGATTCTCTACAATGAAGCGACAGGGCATGCATGGACGTACACCGAAGATGAAACCTCCCATGGAGGCGAGAACGGCCAACATGACGGCCATCCACCCAATGGGTAGACCATCTCTGCTTGACCATGAGTTGAAGCTCAAGTATTGTAAGTTGCAGAGGACCTACACATAGAAGAGAGCCATGTTGCGGAAGCAAGAGCTAGGCGCCCGTCGGGGTATTCAATGGCAGACGCGTAGAAGTCGTCTAAGTCGTCGCGGGCGTGGGACCAAAAGAGAGCGGTTGTCCTCGATCTCGGCGAGAGACAGAGCAATTGAGTGAGGACACGGATGCGAAGGCTGCAAGTTCTTATATTAGGACAACCGCCAGGAAGAAATGACATCACCCGCCGCGCCTGTTTATCCAGCAATTTTCTCGCGGTCGGCGGCGGGTGGAGTCGGCCAACCGCCCTCTCGCATTCCAAGGCCGACGCCGACTGAATCGTTGTCCCGCCCACGAGCTCGCGTTCGGACGATGGTCGGCGCGGGCGCGCCCGGACCCCGCCTCGCCTCGTCGCACGCCCGCCGAGACAGTAGCGGATCCGAGGGCTTTATACCTCAGGATGCACTCCTCCACAACGTTCGGGAAATAGGTCCACATGCACGGCAATAAGTGTGTCTTCGCGTCCAGACACAGGAAGCCGGAGGGCTGGTCCCAATCGGGGGAGGAGGGGGATTTGTAAGATATCGCTAAGCACGCTCACGAGCGTCGAACTTGGGCGAAATACCTGCATTTTCGGCTTGCGATGTGGGTTCTTCTCAGCTGCCGAGTGGCGAGGCGCATTTCCGCGAAGCGTCCTCGATGGTCGCCATCGCTGACCGCAGTCTTCTGCCAGAATGTAGAGAGATGGAATCCAGCCTAATCGACTCGGAGTCCTCGTGTCTACCAGACCTTACCTTGCAACAACGCAACGTCAACTCGAGCATAGGCCGTACTACTATCTGTGCAGTGCCACTTCTCAATTTACAACGTTCAACGTACAGTGGCCGAAATCCATGGTGAGCTCTGGGAGGATCGAGGAGGAAAGGAGAGAACCACAGCGAGCGTCAAAATATAGGTTCTGCCCTTTACTTTATCCGGTGTACTGCGTATACAGCAGTGTACTCGTGCGCACTTGGTGTTTGCGCTCAGGAGCACCGGTCTGCTTTGGCACTGAGACAGCCTGAGATAACCTTGCGGAATACTGAGGCGATGTCTAGTCGAAGTCCTGATGCGAACTACAGTGCAACTTCGCGTAATTTCTCTCAGGGATGCATATATACCAACCACATCTTTGACCAAATGAACTGTTAGGCTAGAGAAACGATCATGTCCTCTCCGTTGCTGAAGGGAGTCAGTGTACTGTCATGGCCCAAAGTTTCCAGCAGCTGCGATGCGCGACGAGCCAAGGGGACAACGTCAACCGACGGTGTGACAAATCCGTGACAGAGGATGACTGAGCGTGACACGACCCGAAAGAGGCTACAGAAGCGCCCACTGTCGGGGTCGCCGGTGGCTGAGCTCCGAACCTCCACAGCTTGCGCTCAAACCACGACGACGTCTACGATGGCCGACGTGAAGGTCGCTCCGAACAAACTCGCCATGTCTCGCGCACTCGGCGCTGCGTTCCTCAACCACCAAGTCGAGCAGCTGGAGAAGACAGTCCACACCGGCGGTCACTGGCGCGGCGGGGGAGGCAGAGGAGGACGCCGCAGCCCGGAGACTTGGCGCGGTGCGGACACGAAGCGTGGCTTCTCTGGGCCCGGTCCCAAGGTTATGAGGAGGCGCAACGATGATGCAGAGGCAGCGAAGACGAAGTCGGAGGATCACAAGGGGGAGCAGGATGAGAGGCGGAGCGAGGATGGCAAAGGCCACAAGGACGCGGATATCGTGGTGATCGACGCTAGCGTCCTCGTCTACGGCCTCTACCACCTCAAGAGATGGTGCAGAGAGGGCAGGGAGGAGGTCGTCATCGTACCCCTGGAGGGTGAGTTAGCTCTGCTCTGACATATATTCCGCGCAGTCACACTCAACTTCCCTATAGCGCTCAACACCCTCGACCTGCTCAAGAAGGGCACGAGTGTTCTCGCCCAACGGGCCCGCGCGGCGTCTCGTATCCTCGAAGCACAAGTTGGGACCAACCCTCGCATCCGCGTGCAGCAAGACGACGCATTCGTACCATGGGACAGCATCCCGTTTGACGACCAGACCACATCCACCTTAAGCACCTCTCCCGAGTGGGTGCGCCGTACCATTTGCTGCGCCCGTTGGGAAACCGAGCATGCTGCCGAAGAACTTAAAGACGACAAGATCGCCAAGCCCCGCGTGGTGCTCGCCGTCCTCTCCCCTCCCACAAGCGTCCACACCGAGTCCGCAAACCCGACGCCGGCCTTGGTGTCGCCCGTCCCCCTTCCCGCGCCTCAGCCGAACAAATACGAGTCACGCCTCTCCGGAGACCTCGTCGCCCGCTGGGCGTCCAAGGCCGGAGTTGATGTCCTCGAGGTCTCGTCCGCCCCGCCGCAGACTGCGGGCGGGAATGCTAACGGCGGCGACGCCTCCCTCAACAGGGGCCGTCGTTCTGGTGAGGGGCGTCGCTCGGGCGAGGAGGAGCGCACGAAGCGCGGGCAGGGTGCTGGACAGGCCGGGCGGGGGCGGCGCAACTCGCGCGGTGCCGCCCCTGGGGCTAGATCGCCGCCGTCTGCGGGGACTGGGCTCGTCGAGCGTCCGCCTGCGGTGATGGCGATGATGGAAATGGTGGCGCAGCCCAGTCGCGTCGTCCGCGTCCTAGCGCGCGGCGAGAAACTCGACCCTTAGGCGCAGGCGATTCCGCTTTACGAAAGATAACAGCAAACAGGTAACTGCTTGTAGCTCTGCGAGGTGGCGAAGCCATGCTGACGCTGGGCGCAGATGACTGATTCGTCTCTGGGCGACGAGCCCGCCCGACATCGTTAGAGGTACCCGTGCCGGATATCGTCTCAAGTGGTGGACATGGTGCGTACCACGCATCGCTGCCCATCGTTAGCCCCTGCCCCAAGCGCGAGTGGCATTGCCGCTGCTCGCTGAGAGGGCGGATCGCACAGATCCGGACACGATTTGACTGGCATGACATGGGACCCCGCGGAAACACGTCGCAGAGATTCGCACGTGCGTTCCCACAGCAGATCGAGGTCGCGAGCTTTATGGTATGTAGGCAGTACGCTCTCCTTCCCCATCTCGTATGGTCGTGGCACGAGTTCTGACGGTGAGGACGATGGCGGCCTGGGCTGTTTCGTCCTTGTTCGATGGTTGCATTTTGCAGTCGTTTTCGTCTCGGTCTCGCGGTCCCCATCCCCCATCTCGTATGCGAACTCTTCCTCCCTCTCGATATGACGTCCCCGTTCTTCTTGTCCCCCTCTGTAACGTGAACTCGTTCCCGATGTGTCTCTGAACGTGTAAATCTACCCTTGTCTCTTGCCTACTGTTACACCATAGCGTACACGAGAGTCTGAATGAGCTGCCCAGTCACCGAACGTCAGCGACGTGCGTGCGCGGACTACATTGGCGGACTTACCGTCGTCACGGAAGACGTTCACCCCGCCTTGGACTCCTTCCCGCTGCTCGCTTGTTGCTGCAGTTTCATCTGAAGGACGTTTATGAGGTAGTTCATGTTCTCTTGCTTCTTCTGGATCGTCTCCTGCAGCGCCTCGAGGTTCGTGCGGATGTACTCAACCTTGGACTCGTAGTGCTTCATCGCCTGCGCGCGCGTCTGGATGCGAAGGACGCGAATGCAGGATCGCCGGTGCTGAGCACTTGTATTTCGAGATATGAGCGATGCGCAGGCTTACCTTCTTGACATAGTACCCCGTTCCAACGTCGACGATGACGTGGTCCGTCTCCTGCAGCTTCCCGGGGACGTAGAGAGAGTTCGTGAGAGGCACCAGGATAGTCTTGTCTGTATCTGTACATTCAGTAATCACGAGCGAGACGAGGGTAGGACTCGGACGCGCCTTTGTTCTCGGGCTTGACCTGCGCGACGTTCTCCATGCACGCGCGGAACTTGGCCTGCGCCTGGCGGAGCTGCGCGTACGAGTTCGACAGGTGGGTGAGCTCCTACATCGCGGGTCAGTGGAGAGAAGTACGGAGGGGGTGGATGGTACGCACTTCTTCGAGCTGCCGGCGGACGTCTGCGAGTTGCGGGACGTCGAGGTCCGTTACGTTTATCTGCTGCGGTGCGGTCGAGCTCGATGCCATGGTGGATGTGCCGTTCAGTAGGAGTGGGAGTCAAGAGGTCCGCAAATTCACAATTCACTGGCTCGCGGAGGACGACCGTTGCCCTTGGAGTCGGGATGAGTTGGCTAGGGGTTGGGGTGGTCGTCCGTTTATTAGCCCGGTGGTAGGGCGTCCCTCTCCTGTTGTTTGGGCCGGTTGTTCGATGTAGCCGATGCGTAACTTTTGTTCATGAGACTAAGAACAGTCTTGTGTTCCAAAACCCAGACCTGGCCCAAAGAGAGTGAAGCATAAAACTGCTCCAATTTCTACTACACACAATTGATCCTACTCTGATGTAGCCGATGCGTAACTTTTGTTCATGAGACTAAGAACAGTCTTGTGTTCCAAAACCCAGACCTGGCCCAAAGAGAGTGAAGCATAAAACTGCTCCAATTTCTACTACACACAATTGATCCTACTCTACGGGCGCAGGAGTAACATATTCTAGAGTTCCTAGAAACCCTGAGGTACGTTGGCTCCCATCTTCTATATATCGCATCTCGATCCCTCACTATTTGCGCTCATGTAATGATGCACGGAAGATAGTATTTTCTGATAGCACTCTGGCAAAAGCCTTGCAGGACCGAGAAAGGTTCATAGCCCCGAGGTGTACCATGTGCAGTAACTCACAGTGCATCCCTTTAGGCCCCCGAGAGTAAAAGAGTGCCCATTGGCTGGATTGAACAACCGACCTCACCATTACGAGTGGCGCGCTCTACCACTGAGCTAAACGGGCCTGGCAACTCTCTGGTACAAGGTAGTATAGAGTGTCTATTTCTCTCTCACCCATGGGACCACGGCTGGAGTGCGGCTCGGTGCACGTACGCGTCTTACCTACTGTCCACGATATCTTTGCAGTCAAGCATAGTACTATGGCGGACGAAAACGAAAACACGCGCCGTAACCGAAGCCCATATAGGCTACCCTCGAACACTGGTCCTAGAATCGGCCGTGTGGGTGCATGGGGATCGACGTCCAACTCGTCCTCGAGGTGCGCCACTTTACATCCTCGCTCCCATGCCTAACATCTCATTGAATGTTCGTTTTGTACAGATCAAGCAGCACAGGTGGAGGACGTCGCATCGCGACTCTCAGTGACATCGCGAGCGGCGGGGGACCTATGATGGGTGCCCATCCGGTCCCTCGGGGTGGACATGCGGATGATGACGACGATGAGGAGGAAGACGAGCCCCACGGTGCTGACCAGGGAGAAAATTGGTATGCTGGCGGTGAGCGGAGGTACGTACATGAGCCGTGCCTGGACTCTGGGGCTCGACGCTGACGCGTTCCCAGCGGTATCTCTGTCCAAAATCCAGACCGGCCTGCCGCGGTACCCGGCGGGAACCTCGTACGCGATCTGCTGAGAAGAGCTGCCGAGTATGTCCCGCTATACCCCTATGTCAATCTGAAGTTGTTGACCTGCTCCGTTGTAGGGCGGGCCCACCTGCACCGCAGCCTGGCGGAGCGGCGCCTTCCCAGAGGCGCGCTTTCTTCGGTGGAGGGCACACGTTGGGGAGCGATGATGTTGAGAGTCAGTATGTCCCGGACCCGGAGTCTACAGGCGCTGGTCGTACGTTTCATGGCACCTTGTAGAGCCTCTCTTTGAAGCTGACGATCTACAGACTCTGAAGAGGATACCGCCATCCGCCATCTGACGTTCTGGCGCGACGGGTTTACGGTCGAGGATGGCGAGCTCATGCGCTATGACGATCCTGCGAACGAGCAGATTCTCGCCGAGATAAGAGCTGGGTATGTTGCGGAAGCTTCCGCCTGTTCACCTGGCCGATGCTTACCCCATGTTTTCACAGTCGCGCCCCACCGCAGGTTCTCAACGTGTCTCCTGGGCAGCCCGTCGAGCTTCGCATCGTGAGGCGCTTAAATGAGGACTACGTGCCTTCCCCAAAAACCCGACAGGCCAAGGTCTTCTCGGGTCAAGGTCACCGTCTCGGCTCGCCTGTCCCTGGAGAAGTCAGTCCTGGAGCGGGCGCAAGCGCAAGCGGAGCGACGATGCCTGGCGGGTTCCCGACGGGGGTGCCTGGCGGCAGCTCATTACCGACGCAGCGGAATGTGGACAGTATCAACACTCGATTCGAGGTCGACCAGACTAAGCCGACGACTAGCGTCCAGATACGGCTCGCAGACGGGACGAGGTGCGTGTGCAGTAGTTTACTCGACACTTCGCGGGTGCGTGTTGACCCATTCGATTGGACAGGATGGTCGCTCGTATGAACTTGACGCACACTGTCGGCGACATCCGGAGTTTCATCAACGCGTAAGTCGGATTGCTTTGCATTGACTCACAGCGTTTGCTCAACTTAAATGTGATGCAGCTCGCGGCCGGAGAACAACGCCCGTCCGTACGTGATCATGACGACTTTCCCTAACCGCACTCTGGAGGACGAGACTCAGACGATCGAGGCGGCTGGTCTGGCGAACAGCGTCGTTGTACAGCGGTGGGTATGATGGAGTCTGTTCCGTGTGGCCATATTTTGAAGTCAGCAAACATGGACGGCACGATGCGTTAGACCCATGTATCACTAGACGCTGTTCGAGTAGCTTTGCCTTTGTCCGACTTGCATGGTTTCTGGGATGTTGTCTTCGCATAGTACGAGATGCAAATCGCCCCGCGCCGGATTATCGGGATCTATGTTTTTTGATCTGCCATCAGCTAGCCACACATTTCTGATACGACAAATACCTGGCGCCTTCAGTTGCCCGTCGCTGCCGTCGCCGAATGCGGTTGGTGGCGAAGTGCGGCCTGCGACGAAAACGGACAGCGGACGCTCAGATGAATTCTCGGGATTTCATTTTCCCCCCATTTTCGCGACCTTCGCTCTAAGACTCCCCGCCGTCTTGCGCAACCTGGAGACCTCGTTTGGTGACGCTCCGAGCGTTCGAGCTCACCCTGCGCGTCGACGAGCAAGGAGCGACGACGAGGTCCCATAGGACCGCACTCCGCACCGAGTGTCCGGAGGCATCGTGCACATAGGAGGCGTAGAAGGAAGCATTGCCGCCTGCCCGGCACAACGTCCGTGCTGCTGGGGCAAGTCAACTCCTTTTTTCGCGTGTTGCTCGAAGGCACGCCGACGCTGGAGACAGGGGCGCAGGTTTTGTTCCGTCGTCGAGGTCGCTGCGTCGCCCAGCATGAACGCGTCTCTTCTCGCGGTCCACGCGCCGCAGACCGACGTGCAGGCGCCGGCACTCTCGCCCACGGCCACTTCGAGCGCGAGCTTTAACGACAGCTCGCGTACGAACGCTATTACTACGCGCGGAAACGCGTCTCATCCGCAGAAGAGGCGGGTCGAGGTCAAGGGATGGGCGGACTCGGTCAAGACTATGCGTACGTGTTCGGGCAGTCAGTGCGCGAATACCCTCGCGGCCGAGTGGCCGTTGAAGCGATGTCCGAGCTGTGAAGGTGCAGCGGCGCAGAAGGCAATGGTGAGTGTCGTCCTATCTGTGTACATGACGAGAAACACGCCAAAGGCCATCCCCTACGATATCTCTTGCGTACAGGTTAGAGCGCATATGACCAGGGTTTTCCTTGACATACTGTCCCTGATCCGAACTAACTGCATGGGATTAGTCTGCAACAGCTTGCTACACGTTACCTCTGGACCCAGATTATTCTGTCAGACTTTTTACTCACCGTCGTTCTGTCCAGACCACTGCCTGTTCGTCTTGCCGTTCTCCGGTAACGGTGCACATACGCCCGACGAAGGCTGGACAACCGCTCTATTGCCGCTCATGTCGTGCAAATGCCCTCGTTCCCCCGACCCGCACGCCCAACGAGCTGCAGCCTCGATCGACGATGGGACCGCCTCCACCGCCCAAACACTTCAAGCGGAACGTGGCGGGAGTAGCGCCTACAATGCGGTTCGAGCATACTGATATTCTGGCAGCCGCCGCCAAGTTCGTTCACCCCGATCATCTGCACGTCCTCCAGCAGCATGCTCCTCACCCTCTGCAGGCCATTCCTCATCGGCACGAGCCGGCATACCGGTTACCATTCCACCCTCCGCCTATTGGGGCACCTCACTATGGCCCTCATGGAGAGGTCTTGGCGATTCTGCCTGCTTATCTGAGGGCGCGTGACAGCAATGCGAGCCAGAGCCAGAGCCTTTCCGGAGGACTTTTCGTCACGGCGCCTTTCGTTCCTGCCCACACCAGGCGCACTCCAGCCGAGAGCGTTGTGATTAAGGGACGCGATAACGCTCTTGCCTACGACAAGGTCTGCTCCAATATCGAGCATATCTCGACACGTCAACTGATCTGTATACCCAGGCAGCTGAGAAGCAGGGCAAAGCCAGTGCGACTGTCGCTGAAGGTGGTGTGGTGCGTGCAGCGCGTATGCGTCGCTGGCTCGCGAGGTTGACAATTGTGACTAGAAGATCAAACTGAAGGTGTCAGCGAAAGCGGGATCTACATCAGCTGCGGTGCGTGGTTCCCATAGCGTGACACTTCGCCACCCGCCAAACGATTCCTCAGGAACCCAACACGTCTCTACCAGCCACCCGCGCACATGCGGCGCCTTCTCTAAAACGGAAGCGAACGCTTGCGCCTTTTCCTAGCGCGCCAACCGAGCGTATATGCGTCTCCTCTGGATGCGGCCGCCAGATTCCGCCAAATGTGAAGGGCGAATTTTGTTCTGACTGCGGCTTCATCCTCTGGCGAAAGCAGTTCCGTGCGCGCGTCGCAGGTCTCAACACCTCCTTCTCCGCTGAGGTGGAAGGGAGTCAGAAAAACGGGGGAAAAGAAGACCAGCGACATGGGAGCTCCAGGGAGAGCGCAGCTATACCGGGCAAATCTGTCACCGGAGACCCGCCTACGGTTCCGTCTGCAAGATCCAGTACCCCGTGGTCATCAACAGTACCTTCCGAAGACGCCATGATTGTTGACGACGATGTTCCGTTGTCTGTTGTGGTGTCGCGCAAGCGCGACTCTGCCACGAGCGAGAAGCCTCTTTCGGCAAATGCTTCCAACATTACCTCAGGTGTTCCAGTCGAAGCAACCTCGAGGCATACAAGTCCGTCATTGGCAGGCACGGCGTCTCGTACATCTCGATCTCCATCGACCGTCCGCTCTGACGACGAAGATGAGATTATGGAGGGTTCTCAATCTCATTCCTCTCCGCGTTCTTCGTCGCCGGCCCCTGATACCTCACATCCGCCTCTGAAGATACGTATCAAGCTGCCTAAGCGGACCAGGAAGAGCTCACTGGAGCGACAGCTGATGTGGGACTCGGACATGTCTGAACTGACTCCATTGGAAGACTCGATGGATGAGGACGAGTCGGAGCTCGACCCCTGGGACAGCGAAGACGAGCCCCTTGCTAACGTAAGGCGGGTTCAACCTGTTACCGAAATCGATGTTGATTCTCCGCCATCTACAGCGCATCGCGGCTCTGCCTAGGGAGCAAGACGGACCTGAGGAAGCCGCACCGCCAGTGTTGCTTCCGCTGAAGCATCGCGGGATATGTTGCGTCACGAGTTGTGCGAATTTACTCGTGGAAGGAGCACGCTTGCGCATATGCAACTTTTGTCGGTCGCGGAAGCGTAAATACCAGCGGCGCCCGAAGCTTCAAAATCTCGTCGCACAAGACGAGGTCGATGGGAACGATATGATCTTCAAGGTAGGTCAAGTATTCTGGCCGACCGCTAAGCTATACCTGCTCACTGGTTTGTTGCACACAGATGCCGCCCGACGTTGACTTGACTGGTGAGTAACCATTGGCCCTTTCTGGAGTGATGTGGCAGACTCAGTTGCGTGCAGGGTACCGCAGGTGCCGCCGTGGTCGCTGTCAGCATATGATACCTCCCGAGAAGGACTACCGCTGGAAGTGGTGTCCTCGGTGTCGTATCGAGGCACGCAACCGTACTAGGGTCATGCGAGCAGCGGCGTACTGCGCGTCTGATGATGGCGGCGACGAGGATTCTCCACGAAAGGCGCCCCCTGCTGCTACAGTCGCGCCAAGAGACGATGATGCGCATAAAAGACCGCCGACGGCGGTAAAGCCTCCAGATTCCCCTGGGATGCCGGTGCAAGACGGAAAGCAGCTCCCCTACGTGGTACGTGGCCTTGTCCAACCTGTCTTCCACACCGAAGTACTCAGTAATCGCTCTCGTACGCGCAGCCTGCGTACCAGCACTTTGCCGCGCTCTTGGCTGCGTTCCATTCTCGCTTCGCCGAGTTCAAGATCGCGCATGCGCAATATTTGCGATTCAAAGCCCAGCAGGAACAGCATCAGGACGGCGACGTCGATATGGGCAAGCCGTACCGGAATCCCGTTGTGTTCCGGTTTGACGGTGAGTACTCCGTTGTCGCTGATCCCTCCGGCGGGCTCGTGGATGCCGTTGTGCACTGCGTAATGCGCAACGTCCAGGCGGCTCTTGGTCTCTCCTTCGCGTACGCCCTTTCCCCTTCGTTGTGTCGACGCTCAATCAACTCAGATGCATGCCGCTCGTCCACCAGTCCTATCGGCGTCAATCCAGGCCCTGAGAGCTCTGTGATCGCCGTTCTTCGCTGTGTGTACGGTGCCCAGATCCCCCTCTGCGCTCCTTCGCCTACGACTACTGCCACTTCCACCGCGCTTGCAGCTGAGAACCCCTCACAAGCGGCTGAGGTGGAGACTATACCGCCCGAGGAAACCCCTACCGCTCTCTTGGTGAAGATGGTCGGAGAGCTGCAGATTTGCGTAGCTTGGGACCGCAGGCACAAGTTCCTTGCCGGGCAAAGGATTTTGGTGCTTTTCCGTCTTGTCGGTTGAATCCGTGGGCTCTCTTCCGTATTGCGTGTCGGTGCTTTCTCAGCATTCATTTGCATACCTGTTGGTGTTGGTCGTCGCTTCGCGTTACAGTACACCTGAACGCTCTACCTTATGAATTTGTGGAACCGATTACACGCTTGTGCCATATACTTCTGTGCAGTCTGTACCTATATGCAAGTTCCTACTCGCCGATATCGTACTCTATACAATGCCTTTGATGTATACATGTTCTAGTGCCGATAATACGCACTAGCAAGTGCTCGGCGTTCCCCTTGGAGGAAAAGATCTAGTTGTAGGTGCGGAGTGATATTTACCGAGCCGGGACTGCTCATCCCACTTCAGAATTTGAACTACAGAGCCCCCTGTAGTTGCAGAGCTCAGAACATTGAAACCGAAAGTACGGTTTGCACGTATGGTGTCCGGGCTTTAGGAAAACTATGGGTACATTGTGCGGTGAATACAGTGATGCTAGCAATGGATGAGAATCTGAGGAAACAGTGCGAAGGTATGAGAGGACGAATGAAGGATGCAAATGGGGTTTGAAGAACTCGCAGGTCCGTCTCATCTTCTTACCCCAAGATTCCGGGGTAATCCAGACTTGACAGCCCTAGCAGGCAGGCTGCTATGGCAGGTTTGGTAATCGAACATCGACATGACCTTGCGACGCTTGACCGTGCGCGAAGAAGCCCCTTGCACCTGGCCCACGGGATACTTGGGTTGGTAGTCGTGGGGAACGCGATCGCCGACTTTGTCTCCTGCTGGCCATCGTGTGGAATGGATCGCTTGCGACAACACCCCGACCATGGACTTGTGAGAAGCAACGCAGGCGGCTCGCTTCTCCTCCTTGGGAGTAGGTCGCGGTGGTCCCTCTGGAACCTCCTCGTCGTCAGAGTCGGACACTACGGAAGGGTCCAGATCATCCACGACATCCAACTCATCTGGCGTAGATGAGAGTGGAGCCAAGAAGGACTGAATACTAGTTTCGTTGCCCCTCGAAGGGGAAGGAATTTCCGACTCCTTCGTCTGGTATGCTTGCACCTTGTAATGTGCTTTGAACCAAGGCAGAAGCCGTTTGAAGACAGTGTCCAACGGGGAGTGAAACTTGAGAGGGCTGTCGTCCTTGAGCTCCAAGCGGCCGCATGTCTTGACGGAGGTCAGCTTCTTGAGTCCGCACGTATAGATATCGTCGTGGAGTGTGTAAGACTCGAAGAAGCTCTCGATGTACTCCGCGACGTCCTGACAGTTGGAGTGCAGGTAGCGGACAGAGTAGTACAGGAGCACATGCATGAACGATTCGAGCTCGTCCGGTATCTCCACTCGTTTGGCATGACGGGACAACATGCCGACAGACAGAAACTGCCAGGTACCCTGCAATTCGTAGTCAGTGGAGTCCGGTCACCTTACTCAGGATAAACACTCACAGTCCTTGGCGGTTGACGGGGCCGCAAGAGTTCTTCATTATCCTTCACCGACTTCGACATCTCCCAATCAGCGAGCAGTCCCGTCCACCGGACTTGCAACGCGTTATCCGTAGCACTATAAACAATTCTAGGGTATATCAGGACGTTTCCACTGCTGACGTCCCGATGGATATGGTTCGCCTTGAGCATGGCATCTTTATGAGCTACAATGCCTTGTAAGCCAGCGATATATGTCGTGAGGAGCTAGTCGATACGTACCGCGAACGCAATCCAATATAATCCATACCAACTGCCGTCCGTTTTGGAATTCGGATAGAGGGAGGGCGACCTCGCGGACAACGATCCGGTAATGCATGTGCCGTCGAAGAGGGCACTCTTCCCGGAAATCTATTGTATCGGTCGACGCAACCTCTGAATGGGATCGCTTGCGAGGCGTAGACGGAGGTGCCGCTTGATTGTTCACCAATGTCTTCGATGAAGAGGAGAAGGGGGAGCTGAGGAGCAATGGCGGAGCGCTGGCAGACTTCGGAGGGTTCTTCTGTTCCCAGACGCTAGGACTCTTCGTTGTCTGATTCCTGATGTCACCGTGGCAGACAAGCGTCGGTACATTGCGGACCTTCTTCTCGTTCAACTGCGCAAGGATGGTTCCCTCCTTCTCCACGAGTTCGTAATGGACACGCCAAGCGTCCTTCAGCCAGACGAACCTCTTCGTTTCGCAGTCGAGCGCCACATAACCGCGCGTTCCGCGTCCCGCCATACCGCTCGTACACCGAGGACATTCACACATATTCTCACCCATAAGATGTTGAATACATAGCTGCAGCCCGAAAAAAATTTATTGGTAATTTGCATCTGAGGGCATTGAAACACTACGGGCCGGGCGCTTAATTGGGGCTTGGGAGACGGGTGGCCATTCGTCAGACAGTGATACCGTGACAGTGGACAGCACAAGTGCATTGTGCGGGTTGAATCTTCGGTGGATCGAGTCCGAAATGGCCATATATTCCAGTTGAGTATATACATGGTCAATGTTGGAAGACGAGGGCGGACGCAGACGTGAGGGAACAGAAAGTCACATTTGTACTGTGTTTTCCCACATAAATGCCTGAAGTACACGGTCGCGCATGGACGCTATATACATACATGAGCGGCACGTAGTCAAGTGAGTACTGTAAGACAATGCGAGTGATGGACCGGAGAACGGGGGGAGGAATGGCCGAAGAGCAGGGCCCGCGCGGCCTTGGCCGGTGGCGAGTACGATGATCAGTATGGTATCTATCTCTAAAAATGGCACCGCATGAGTGGCGGAAACCCAACTGTACTACCGTTACTTTTACTTCTTGGCCTGCCCGAGCGACTTCTTGTACGCCGCCTCGAGCTCGGCCTGGACTTGCGGCAAGACGGGCTGGTGAGTCTTGTACTCCATGCTGAATTCACCTGTGCACATCCAATTCCCGGTCAGCATGATGTCGAGAGCTACGCTGGCCTGAGTCTCAGCAGCGACGGACCTTTGCCCTGAGTGATACCGCGAAGATGGCTGGAGTAGCCGAACATATCGTTCAGCGCGACTTCCGCTGTACATGTGAACTCGTCCTCCCGGACTTCGCTGTCCACAATTGTGCCGCGGCGCTGGTTCAGCCCGCCGATAACCGCACCTGCGATTCGTCATACGGTCAGAACTCGCACTCATGCAAGGCTTGGAATGAGAGTGACATACTCTGGAATTCGGAGGGCGCGACCACTTCGACGGTCATAATCGGTTCGAGGATGATCGGCTTCGCGGCGCCATACACTTCGCGGATGGCACCAATAGTCGCGAGCCTGAACGCCAGCTCGGACGAGTCGACCGAATGCGCGAGACCGTCATTGAGCACGAAGCGGCAACCGCATATGGGGTTACCGGAGAGCGAGCCCTTCTCCAATGCCTCGTAGAAGCCCTAAGTACAGCGCGCACACTTTCATGAGCGATTCGCACTGTATTCGCCTCTTCATATGGACGCACCTTCTCGCAAGCAGGGATGTAGTTCGAGGGGATGTTGCCGCCCATCACCTGGTTCACGAACTCGGTGTCCTTGCCCGTCTCCTCGTTCATGCCCATCGGCTCGATGAACCCGATGACTCGAGCGTACTGACCTGCGCCGCCGGTCTGCTTCTTGTGCGTGTAGAAGAAGTCCGCGCGCTGGGTAATCGTCTCGCGGAACGCGACGCGCGGCTTGCCGGTCGTGCACTCGACGTTGTACTCGCGCCTCATGCGCTCGACGTAGATCTCGAGGTGCAGCTCACCCATGCCGGAAATGATCGTCTGTATCACAGCATCACCTTGATGAGCTGACGCTCCAAGGCCGGAAAAAGTTGATGGCCGTACTCACCTCCTTGCTCTCCTTGTCGATATGGACGCGGAACGTAGGATCCTCCTTCTGGAACCGGTTGAGCGCACGGGAAAAGTTGGGACTTTCCGTGCCGACAGGCTTCAATGCAAGTGAGATGACCGGCTCGGGAACGTACATTGACGTCTGACAGATTATTAGAAGAGAGCATACAATCATCCAGGTGTGTGACTGACCATCGAGAAGCTGGTTGAACCATCCGTGAACGTGTCGCCCGAAGCACAATCGATACCGAAGATAGCGCAGATCTCGCCAGGGCCGATCTCTTGAATATCCTATGTACACTGTCAGCACACAGCGTCTCACTTGTACACTACGTCCAAACTTGCCTCCATCTCGTTACTATGCATGCGCACCAAGCGAGGAACCTTGACCTTCTTTCCCGTGCGGGCGTGGTAGATAAACTGGCCCTTGCGCATCGTACCCTGGTACACCCGCATGTACGTCAGCTGACCGAACCGGCCCTCTTCGAGCTTGAAAGCCAACGCGACGAGCGGCGCAGACGCCGCGGGCTGGAGCTCAACAGGAGGCGCCGACGCCGGCATCGACGTGTCGTGCGCGACCACCTTCGCCTCCGAAGGAGTAGGAAGGTACGCGCACACGCCGTCCAGGAGGGGCTGCACCGCGGTGTTCTTGATCGCAGAGCCGAGGAAGACGGGGGAGAACTTGAGACTTATGGTCGCGCGGCGGATCGCGTCGGCGAGCTGCTGCGTATTGGGCTCTTCGTCCATGATGAGTAGTTCACCGATCTCGTCGTCCACCTCCGCGAGCTGCTCAATGAGCTCGCGGCGCTTGTCCTTGGCGAGCTCGAGGACCTCCGCGGGAATCTCGTCCGACTCGACGACCTTGTTGCCCTTCTCGCCCTCATTGTAGATGGCCTTCCAGCGCACAAGGTCGACAACGCCACGCAGGTCATCCTCTACGCCTATCGGTACCTGGACCGCAGCAGCGCCAATCTTGAGCTTCTGCCGTATCTGGTTGATGACACGCCAAGGGTTGGCACCGGGTCTAGCAGTGACGAATTAGAGTCGTGCTCGACACATAGAATGGTATACGCACCTATCCATCTTGTTGATGAACGAGATTCGAGGAACGTTATATCGCCGCATTTGCCGGTCAACCGTCGTAGTCTGACTTTGCACGCCTGCCACAGCGCAAAGAACGAGAATAGCACCGTCCAGGACACGGAGAGCCCGCTCTACTTCTATGGTGAAATCGACGTGACCTACGGAGAACGCCAGCACGCAATTCAGTGGTCGTGGACGTCATTTACAACCACTCATTTGGATCGTCTATGAGCCGGTTCAGAAAGGAACAATAACGTACCTGGGGTGTCGATTATGTTTATAGCATACTTTTCCTTGTCACCGGTAGCCGGCACGGTCGCAACCCAGTCGCAGAACGTCGCAGCACTCTGGATGGTGATACCCTTCTCCCGCTCAAGCTCCATGCTGTCCATCTTCGCGCCGACATTATCGCGTCCGCGAACCTATATAGGGTTAGCCGGTTCAATGGACCAAGAAGAGCACAGAGCAACAGAAGTCAAGCAAGGCGCACCTCATGAATCTCCCGGATCCGACCGGTGTAGTACAAAATCCGTTCCGTCAAAGTAGTCTTGCCAGAGTCAATATGCGCCGAGACACCAATATTCCGCTGAAACTTAAGACGTCTCCTGTCCTCGTCCGTGAGCTCGAAGACGGGGTACTCCTTGACTGCGTCTGCGGTGGTTTCCGCGGGCTTGACAGCAGCAGCGGTGGCAGCGTGTCTCCGAAATGGCAAAGACCACAGATTGAACGGAAGCGCAGACGAGATACGAGCGTGTGGCCGTGTCCGAAGACAGGCCTGGAAGATGGCCGAGCTCAACATCCTCGTCGTTGAGCTCGTGGTCGCCGAGGGTGGGTAGGAGTCCCAGAAGCAGACCAAGCTGAGAGTCGAAGAAATGCGAGGAGATCGGAAATTCAGACGCCCAGCGATCGAGATCTCTTTGCTTGGTCTTGTTGATGTTCTGTGGCTGAAGGATTTCTGAGGCGACCTCTTCTGTCTCCCAGCGCTCTTGGTGACTTGTATCCAGATAATTACATCTCTGTTCTTCAAGCTCTTCAGCTGGCCTGTCTACCGAGACGGGAACCCATGCTGCTGGAGCATCCCACTGAATCTGGGGCAGAGGTTCTGCAGCGCTCTGGCGGACCCGCATGAGTTCATCGAACGTGCTCCTCGAGAAGCGACGAGCCCGCGCGAACGATGAGGGACATGTGCTTCGCTTGTATGATTTATTGACCAGGAGAAGCAGACACAGACAGCGAACCGTATGGATGAGATGCCACTTGGACGTCGCGTCCTTGATTGGGATCCTCGCCATATGGTACCCCGGGCATGTTCGTTTCCCAAACTATGGTTCTCTTGGGATATATAAACCATTGTGCAGTCAGAGAATCTGCACCTAGGCACTACTCTCTGTTACCAGCGATATCTTTGACGCGGGCCATTTGCCATGTTGTCTCGCTTCACCGTCGCGTACGCCATCGTAGCCTGCGCCCAGCACGCTTCCGCATGGGGCACGCTGGGCCATCAGACGGTCGGGTAGGTTACCAAGTTTCTCATTAAGCATTTGTTCCAGGTCTAAGACGATGACGACAATGCAGGTACGTTGCTCAGGAGGTCAGTCTTCTCCATCAAAACCCCTACGATTGCAGGGTATAACCTTGAGCAGTTCCTGGCACCGAAGGCCCTCGCATTTGTTCAGTCGTCCCTCGGTTCCGCTTATAACGAATCCCTTGGCCCTGCAGCCCCGGTAAACTCGCCAATAATGGCGCATATATCTCACGATATGCAGCATAAGCTGACGTATTGCTAGTGGGCGGATAGTGTCAAATACGAGAGCGCATATAGCTGGTCTGCGCCGCTACACTTTGTTGATGCTGAAGGTCGGTTCAACGACGCAATCGTGTCTCGGCCTACGTACATGCTCAATCGTTCACTCTCACATGAACAGATTCTCCGCTTTCTGGCTCATGCTCGGTTGAGGAGACTCGTGACTGCGGTGATGAAGACTGTATCCGTGCGTCCAGGCTAGAGGCCAGATATCGATATCATGGGTTGCAGTAGCGCTGATATGGTCTGTTCCAGTGACTGCGATCGCGAATTACACCACTCGCGTCGCCAAGACATCCCTCAGTGCCGCCCAGAGGCAAGAGGCATTGAAGTTCCTCGGTGAGCCTTGACTGGCGCTCTGATATGAATTTTACTGACGTTTACAATGAGTAGATCATGTATGTGCACCTCAAACTCTCTTCTCTTTTGACCCATGGCTCATCGTGTATCTAAGTTCCTTGGAGACATCGGACAACCTCTTCACGTGGAGGTCGGCACCGACTCCTTTGAATGTGTCTCCAGGTGATTGACGCGACATTAGGCATATGAAGTGGGCGGCAACGACATATCGGCGAAGTGCTCCGGGTCCAGCACCAATCTTCACGCTGTGAGTTTCCCTAAGGATTCTCCTATACGTCGATCTACTCACTTTCTCTAGGCATGGGGTACGCTGCTTCCCATACGAGAACACGTAGGTGCATGCTGATCTCGAAACAGATACGGGCATGGTGAGCAAGAACATCGACGACAATCACGGAGGCGACGTCAAGACCTACGTCGCGGACCTCATCTCCGAGATCAAGGTCCGCCGTCTCCCGTCTTTCCTCTACGGCGTGCTTTGTACTTGGGCACTGACCCCTACTCGATTACATCCAGAGCGGCGCCTACAAATCGCTCACGTCCGACTGGCTCAGCTGCACCTCCATCACCGAGCCCGTGTCCAAGCGCGCTCTCGACCTCCCGCATGGGGTCGAGGACGACGTGAAGCGCTTCCTCGCGCGTGCAGAAGACGCAACGGAGGCGGGCAGCGCGTCCATCACGCCCCTTGAGTGTCCACTCGTCTGGGCGCGCGAGTCGAACGCATACTGCTGTGTGAGTGCCGTCTTGCTGACGTTACCTCTTCCATGATGCTCAGTCATGCGCGGGGTCTGTGGTTGCTGTACAGTCCGTGGTCTTCACGTACACGACCGGCGAGGACCTCTGCACGAGCGAGTACTACACGCAGGCTGTACCAGTAGTAAGTTGCTCTTTCTGTGACCTGTGCTTCTTCATCTTCCCCGGCGACGATCGTCTAAATCATGTGCACGCTATCGTAGATCGACCTGCAGCTCGCGAAGCAAGGTTACCGGCTCGCTGCCTGGCTGAACGTCATTTTTGATGGAGCGACGAACCTCCCTTGAGATTAAGTGGCCTATCATCGACTCGTACATCTGGCCCTTTGTATGGCTCATGTATGAAACCTTAGCGAGTTACGACTCTGCCTTGAAAGCGCCATCTGTTTCGGGAACTTTCCGTCTCTCCATGCTTCAAGGTCGTGCGAGGGATCTTGCTGTCTAGCAGGCTAGAGATGCGGCGATCAACAGCTCTATGACTCTTCAGGCCGAGGAGCTTCCAATATACAATCAAGATGAAGTGCTCGACCGAAATGTGAACAGGGAGAATATACAAGAGGCGAATGTTACGGCGTGGATGAGACTGCCGGAGGTGGAAACGCGAAATCGATAGACATTCTGTATTGGGTTGTACCGGCTTCTGGCATCGGGGTTTCATGTGAGGATCACCGTCGGCTATGTGTTCGCTGTATCTCTGCGACCACTTTCTCCTGGACCTGTATGCACATGAGAATCAAACGACTTTGTACGGATGTTCCATCCGCTACAAGCGCGTATTATGCTGAGGTGTAGATGCACACGCAGCTCTGATCTGCTAGAGCTTACATTCTCGCGATGTTGATTGTCAGTGGTAGCCACTCAGCGAGAAGCAACGCTGTCGGTATGTTCTACAGGAAGCCGCACAACCGTCGAACGATTAGGGCAACGGGTCGCGTGTTTGATCTCTAGATTCGATATCGTAGCGCAGGCGTAGCAAGTCAGAGGCAGAGCGTTCCTTGTGTTCCCAATCAGTACCTGCATTGAGTCTCCGACAAGTACATGGGGGAAGGCTGCTTAGGCGCATGGTCCCGAGACCCCGCCCGTACAGCAACGCTAGAGGCAGCTAATGCAAGGGCTCTAGACCTTCCACCACTCAGTATCCAAGCACATGTCTGAGCCGTTCACGCACTAGCATAGTGACTTACGCTGATAACCAGGTCTCCTTGTGCGATTATGAGAGGGCTCACGAGTTCAAATGGCGCTGTGGTCCATGGTTGGGGATTCACCCTGACATCTACGATGGTCTGACCAGTCAGGAAGTCCGCATCCCCTTTGACGAGCTCATAATCATCGTCGAAGAGAACTGACGCTGGCCATAATGGCGGAATTTAAGGCATGCTGTTAATGGTGTTGGCCATCTCTCGATGTTCAAAAATGTGCCTTTGAGCAACCCTACCTAGTCGGCTCAACTGGGATAGTCGCAGACGCAGCCATCCTATCCTCGCAATGCACAAGTCACATGCGCCTCTCAGAGTCGCAATCAACATGCGTACGGCGATGGTGAGCGACGGCAAGCAATGAGTCTGCAGGGTCGTGCTCGCCTTGATTGGGAGGCGCATAGACACGTGACGTAAGTGACTCCTCCAAGTGAACCAGTTCGGCTCCATTGAGAGAACTGAACCAGGATCCGACGTCCTACGCGCCATCCACGTCGCCGCCTGTAATTCCACTTCCAATACACCCCGTCAACACTACCGACTTCTCGTATTTCCTTCCACTCTCCTTTATCATCCTCCGCAATGGTGAGCCACGTTGGCATTGCGAGAGGATCATGAACTTACATGTGACATCGTCGTAGCCGTCGACAACGGCCGGAGAGCCTATTCCTATTGAGACGTCCCATGAGGACATGATCGTACGTCTCGCGAATCGGGCGTTCAAGACGCGTATTGACCTCGGACTAGCACGATGCCCAGCTCGATTACTACGGGAAACGCCTCGCGACGTGTTCTTCAGACCGTACGGTGAAGGTCTTTGATGTCGTGGACGGGGAGGCGCAGCGGAGCACAGGGCATACTCTCAAGGGGTGAGTACCGACCATAGGCCCGCTCGTACGCTATGATCTGGTTCTCAACCGGAGATACATGCAGGCATACGGGCCCCGTCTGGCAAGTCGCTTGGGCACATCCCAAGTTCGGTCAGATCCTCGCATCATGTTCATACGACGGCAAGGTCTTCATCTGGAAGGAGCAACAAGGGCAGGGTCCCAGCCCAGGTGGTTGGACAAAGATCAAGGAGCACACTCTTCATAAGGCCTCAGGTGCGTCCAAGATTCACGACTTCCTCGCCTTGCGCTGTTCTCACCTGCCCAGTGAACTCCGTTTCTTGGGCACCTCACGAACTCGGAGCTATTCTCGCATGTGCATCCTCGGACGGCACTATCTCTGTACTCACCTTCAAGAGTGCGTATCCTCCTATACTGTATGTCCGGCACCTCCGGGACTTTTTCTGACTCGTCTCTCTTCCCGTGCATACAAAGACGATGGCACCTGGGGCGCCGACGTCTTCGAGGGACATGCTATCGGTTGCAACGCTGTCTCCTGGGCACCCGCCGTGCAACCCGGCTCGCTCATCGCCCATCAGCCGAACAACACCGTCCCCGGCCAGCAGCCTGCCACGGTGCACAGCGTGAAGCGCTTCGCGAGCGCCGGTTGCGACAATCTCGTCAAGATTTGGGCATTCCGCGAAGAGACACAGGAGTGGGTCAAGGAAGAGGTGCTCGAAGGCCACACGGACTGGGTCCGCGACGTCGCGTGGGCGCCGAACATTGGTCTCCCAAGAAGCTATATCGCGACTGCGTCTCAGGTGAGATTTCTGCGTTGCGTCACCTAACCCGAGTATTGGGAGGTCATTGACGCGTGCACGTACAGGACAAGACGGTGCTTATCTGGACAAAAGACTCGCCGACCTCGCCATGGGTCAAGACCGCCCTCGATCCGTCCGGGACCGCGTCGACGACCGGTGGCGCGCCAGCACCGGCGGGCAAGTTCCCTGACGTCGTCTGGCGTGTGTCGTGGTCGCTCGCAGGAAATATCCTCGCGGTCAGCTGTGGCGATGGGAAGGTGACGCTATGGAAGGAGAACCTGAAGGGTGTGTGGGAGTGCGTGAGCGACATGACGAGCTAAGCAATCCATAGTGTACGCATTCGGTTTGACTGAGTCCTTTCACGGAATCAAGCGGATCAGGGGTCGAACAAAAACAGGACCCAGAGGAATAGGCTTGTCGAGGGACGGTGCAGCCGAAGCACGTCTCTCTAGCGCATTTCACGTCGCCGGCTCTGGGTTGGGGAGAGGAGAGTGGGATTCGCATGACATGCTCTGCCCGGAGACATATGGTAACGTTTATCTTGAATATAGCAGTAGTCACTGCTCGAGGCTTGTTAGACCGCCTCGATGAGCACCTTCGTGGAATCCTGGAGTCCCGTATAGCGGGAGAAACAATCTGTGTGCACTGAGCATGATGATCAAGGCCGGTTGGGAGTGATGGAGACATGAAGCGAGTGGGAGGAACTTGATAACTATCCTTCGACGTCAGCGCTGCGAACACGATCTTTTGCGAACCGTACAGCCGTGCAAAAACACGTCGTGCCCTGCACTCTGCGTTGTCTTGCGTCGAGACAGAAAAGCTAGATCCGATACCCACTATACAAGTCGTCCATACGTACATTTCCGTCAACAACCGTGCCGAGAGCCAATCATGACCCCAGCGCGCGAGCAGGCACGTCAATGCTGCTGACTACGCTCCCTCTCCATCTTGTTCTTCTCATAGCATTCCAGGGTGACACTCGCGAGGAAGCCGGGTATGCACTGCTCCTGCTCGACCCAGTAGCGCATGAGCTGCGGCAGGTCCTCGGGGCCGCCGTCGCCCTGCGCGACAAGCTGCATCTTCATGCCCTCGCCGTTAGCGCCGGTAGGTTGGAAGACGAACGCAGCGTTGAGGTCATATTGCGAGGTGACTCGCACTTGGCCGTTCGGATAGAACGCGAGCTTGACTCCGAGAATCGATGCTATAGCTTCGCGGAATTCCGTGCTCTTCGCGGTGAAGACCTGTTCCGCATGTGCGAGTTGAGACAGTGTGACGGACCATATTAACACGAAAGACATACTTGCTGTAAGCGAAGCAGCCGCTTCTCTCTGTGTTTGAGCTCTTCCTCAAGCTTCGATTTCTCCTTGGCTACCACTTCGTAGCTCTCCCGGGGGACAAGCTCCTCGCCGCTCCTGCCTTCGCCCGACGCGCGCGCACCGCTCTCCTCGAGCTCCTTCAGTCGCTTGAGCAGAGCTTCATTTTCATTCTTCAGGCGGTCCATCGCCGCTCTGCTGAGATCTTCCCATTGCTGTGCGGGATTGTCGCGAAGACAGAGCACACGCGTACCCGGCGGGACATGTCTGCCCGCACCGATCTCACCGCGGAGCTCGAAAAGAGTCTGCTCGAGCTCTTCGATCTTCTCGAGATGCTGCTCCCTCTCCGCGTCACTCTCCTTGAGCTCTGCAGGGTGTCTTCAGTCGCTGAACTCAACAGGCGACCCTGAGGCTTACGTTTCTCAAGTTCACGTTTGGCTATGCGTTCCTGTTCGATCTCGTCTAGAAGCTGTTTCTTGGCGGCCTCGTCTTCGGTGACCACGGGATTGCCGCGAGCTACCTCCAGCTGTTTCTCCAAGTCCGTAACGGTGGCCTTATAGTCTTTGACTAAGGCTTCGAGCTGTTGAAGGGGCTGTGTAGGTTGTTCTTCGACCTTGACATTGCCATGGGCGGCTTCTTCCGCATTGAAGCTAGCCTGTTGCGTCCATAAGAACCAAGACGACCGTGCAGCTGAAGGCACCCACCAACATCGCCTGCAGGAAGCCGATCTCGCGCTGTGCAAGCAAGTTCTTGTGCTCGCTGCGCATCCACTTGTCCTTCAAGGAGCCCACTTCCGAGCGTAGTTTCTTGATGGTGTTCTGCGCTTCCGCCTCGCGTGCCTGGGACTCTCTGAGCTCTTGTTCACGGTGGCGCAGAAGAGCAACGTTCGATCCATGCTCCTCAAGCAGACGCGCATGCGCGAGACGAAGGTTAGACAGACTCTGTGTAATAGAGACTGGGGTCTTTGATGGAGTAGCTGGTTCGGCGGATGATGACGCCCTGCAGCAGGCATGAGCGGTAGGTGACGGTAACGCGAAGGGACAGCTCACCAATCGTCTCTCTCCTTTCTAGCTGCATCCAACTCCGCCTCAAGCTTCACAACCTTCTCTCGAAGCTCTTCTGCACCGCGCAGCTTGCGCTCTAGATCTCGCTTCTGCTCTTTGAGCACTTCCACGCTCGTCTGACGCTCGCGGAGGGCGTTGAGCTCCGTGGTCATCTTTGCATTCGCGCTCTCAAGCTGACGCATATACTTCGCTTGCCGGTGTAGCTCCTCGCGTACGACGGCCCAGTCCTCGTCCTGCGCGTTGGTCTGCGTGAAGCTGCTCTGTGACGCGCCCAGCTCGTCGAACTGTGCTTGAAGATCCTCGAAAGCGCGGGCACGGTCCTCCGCGAGCTGCTTGAATTCGGCCAGCTCGTGTTCAAGCAGGGAGACCTGGCGGGTAAGGGTGGATATCTGCGACTTTTGAGTGGCGATGGTCTGGGAGGTGGTTCGTGCGAGTGAGGAGTGCTCCTCTTCGAGGTCGACATATTGTTCTCTGAGCGTTTGGACTGAGGTCCGTAGGGCGCGAATCTCATTGTCTGCCTTACGCTGCAAGGGTTTGCACACGGTCAGTTCGTCCTATAATAAGCGATTCGCTCTCAGCGTACTTTGTCCTCGAGGTGTTCTTCCCGTTCACGCTCTTTCTCCTCCCTTTCTTCCTTCTCGCGCTCGGCCAACCAGCGCCGGTCGCCTTCCAGCCTCTCAATCACCAAGTCCTTCTCGCGAACTTTCGACTCGAGTTCTAATTTCGCGGCCTGCGCGGCCGCAAGCTGCCGCTCCAGCGACGCTTGCGATACATGTGCAGAGAAGGCTTGAGTACGCTGTTGCCGCTTAGCAGTCGACAGTTGTGGGTCTAACAATGCGGGTGAGTGTCACCGATCGCGTCGAACACGGCCTCCATTGCTCACCTCGCTCGAGCTCGGCCGCGAGAGAGTCGCGTTTGACAGCGCTGCTCCGTGGGATGGAGGACAGGACTCTGCTCGTCGGATTGGTTGGCGTCGTGAACTTGTCGCGGTTGCTCATCGTCGTCGTCGTCGTCGCGGTCGCGATCGAAGAGCAGTGGCGGCTCGACCACGCTGCAGGCGGACGCGACTCGCAGGTGACGCTGAGCAGCGCGGTGCGCGTCGCTTGGGCGTCTACTGCTCTTGCCTCTTGCCTCTTGGCTCAGTACTGTACTCGTAGTTTATTCGTTTTCCGCTCGACGACCATGTCCGACGACCCAATGTCCTCTGGCTCTGATCTCACTGACATCGACGACGACGACGATGATGTTGCGCTCTCCGCGCGTAGCAAGGCAAAGGCCAAGCCCAAACCGGCCGTCGACACCGGTTACCGCATCCGAGGAGCGTTGAGAGTCCCGAGAGCCACGACATATACTTGCCAGGCCCTGTACGGTATGCACGCTTTGCAAAGAGCCAGCATCGCCCCATTCTCACTTGTGAACTCGTTGTGTAGACCAGATATATGTTGGAGATATCGACCTGCAACCCGAGTACCAGCGCGGTGAGCGCTCCTCCTGCGTCGACTCAAACGTGTTCTGACTTTTGAGGTTTCAAGACGTGGTCTGGCCGGATAGCAAGCAGGTTGGTGAGTATCGACTTCCTCTCTGTATCTTTGCTTCCAGCTGATGCCGTCATAGGTCTCATTGATTCCATCTTTCGCAACTTCTACGTTCCGCCTGTGATATTTGGTACGTGACTTCGGCGCATTTTGCGGCGGCACCACATCATCAATCGTCGTCGTAGTCGTGCATACTCTGGATGATGGTGGCGAGAGGCGGGTGTGCGTTGATGGGAAACAACGTCTGACCTCTATATACCGGTACGTGCGTAGGTGCTCTGTCGTTGACCTTGGACTAACGCGTTCCCCGGGTCCCAACAAGGTTCATCGCTGGTGAGGTGAGTACCAACTCGTTGTATAACGGATGTGAATGCACACACACCTCATACTCGTCTCACCACAGATACCATGTGCGTCTGGTCTTCTCGCAATTCCCGTCACCTCAACTAAACAGTGCGACTCTGCAGATAGAGATCCGTGAGTGTTGGCTCGTCCTACTATTGAAGCGTTTTCATTGATGGCGATCCAGCTTTTCGGGCGAGAGGTTCTACTTCAAAGATGACCCGAAGGGTGTCAAGCGCCAAATCCTACCTGAAAGATATAAGAAGCTGTTTCTAAACAAGCAGATTGTGTGTTGAACTACATATTTCTCTGAAAACATGCTAATCAACTTCCTGTTAGGTTTGCATGGAATATCAGGATATCAGCCCTGAGAATGAAAGAGAGATCTTTCAGGTGTGCATCCCCAACCTCACATAGCTAGTCAGTTCTGATGATCTCATACAGAGAGTCCAACTTGGCATGGCCTTAACTCCTGCTGGTCTGCATATACTTATGTCTCATGACAAGGATCCTATTAACAACATGACAGAGAGGTTACAGGCTATCAGCAGTCCCCTCACAAGCTTCATACGACAGCTGCTTGACACCTACATTGCAGACGGTCTCGCTGTTGACATCGAGTGGGACACCTCTCGTGCCAATGACTTCCGAACTCTCGCTACGTCTGTCTACAGCATGGCCAAGTGGCCAAAACTCAGCACTGCTGCTTCCATTGGAACCGTTGAGAAATGGCTCCATGACACCAATGAGCTGGACAAGGGCTTTGAAGATGATGTCAAGAATACCTTTGAGATCTTCTGTCGACTTGCCAAGGATCCTAAACTCAAGAAGTGCTTCTGGCTGCCAGGCGTTAAGAAGGTTGCTCCTGTGGAGATGCTTACTATCTCCCTCCTGATTCATGCCTTCAAGAGGACAATGACTTTGGCCCAATTGTCTGAGGCAATTACACTCTTGAGGCAGGAGATAAGGCAGGTAGAGAAGGATATTAGGCTCAATTCTAGAACTGTGAAGGTGGCTCTCTCTTTTCTCAAGAAGCTCAAACCCTCTCAGCTCAAGGCGGAGGGTGGGGAGCCTGCAGCTGCACAACATCATGCTGTGAAGAGGAAAAGACCGGCCCCAACAGCTTCAGAAAGGGAGGGGAATCCTCCTAGACCTTCTCCGAAGTCCCAACCCAACCCCTCCATGTTTTCCAAAGCAGCTCAACCACCCCACGCCATCTCTAGTCCCGGTCATGCACCTGAACCTCCACAACCCCTAACACAACCTCCTCGTCCTCCTGCGCCACCCGCCTCCCCTCAAACTGCATTATCCCCCGCTATGCATCACCCTCCATCTGCCAATCCACCGGGGCTCCCAAGCGGACCGAATGGCATTCCCACGGTGCCTTCAAATGCTCAGCCCACTTTCGCGCCCCCGAACACTCCGGCTGCCCCCCGTCAAAGCATGCCTCCACCGTCCCTACCTCCTCGGCCTAACTACACACCAACGTCACCACGTCCTGGGGATTCACGACAGAACTCCCTTGGCGACTCCCTCATGGCGCGAATGTCAACAGCGCCCCCATCAGCACCGTCTGCGCCTCGCCGTGCCGGATTCCCCAGCCCGTCGACGCCGTTCCAGCCGGGACCGAACGACTACCAGGCGAATCGCGCCTATGACCCAAGCAGAGATCCACGTCATGCGGCCTACCAGAGTGACGGTCGGGGCGGGTACGATCAACATCCTTCCGGGTCGTCTTATGGAAGGAGGTTTTGACAGGCTATCTGACCCGTACGTGACTCTTCTCACGACACGTTGCACGATGGTCCTCATGGCGTTATGTGATTTGGCTTCCCTACTTAGCGATCCGCGAGCTTCCTCGCTGCGACCTGCGGGCGTCAGATTCACTTTGACTCTGACGTCCCCATTGCCCTGTTCAACCCAAGTCCCGTTACAGAAGAGTGGTGCAATGTAATGTCACGATCTTATCCGTAGCCATCTCTCCACCAGTTCCCCTGAAAGCGCAGTTGCATGCCGGTGACGTCCCGGATACGTCGCACGATCGTAGTCAGAGGCGTAACTAGTCCGTACGGACCTCGTTCAGGTATAGCGCAGAGCATGGCCAGCGGCGTCGTCGTCCCTCCTTCGCCGCGTTTGTCTTCTAGTACCGATGTGACGAGTGCGCCGGCATCGCCCCGCGCGGCGAACCGCACTCCCTTCCACCCTGGGGCAGGGAAGACAGCCCACTCTCGGGCGACGTATCCGTCTATAACGACGCTTGCGGGGGCGCCGTTCACGACGCCGTCTCTGTACGGCCCGAGCGGCCGCTCGAGGTTGGGATCGCGGACGTGCATCGCCACTGCGGCCCCGCGCTCGAGCGTGCCCGGGTTTGCGTGCAATGTGACGGGGTTGTCGCTCGTCTTGGATGGCGACATGCGGACGAGCGTCCATGAGAGCAAGTGCGTGTGGTCGTTTCCTTTGTCTTTGCCTTTTCGGGAGAAGTTGGAGGAATGTCCGCGGTCTGAACCTGTTTCTTATCAACGTCAGACGCAGCGGGTGACGGGTAGCTGTTGTAGACGTACTGTTGCAAGGACGGATGATCGCCTCTGCCGCGCAGGCATGTCCGACGTCGTATTCGTGCGGCTTCATCAGTGAGTCGTGCAGCGTGGCACGCTCTGCGTCGTGTTGCCGCAAGCGCGCGACATGTCTTTGATCTGCAGCTGGACTCATCGGTCGGCCTTCTCTCTCGGCGCAAAGCATCTCTCGTTCGGCATCTAACTGCTGGATGGCCCGCTCGACGACCCTGACGGTGGGGTTGGAGAGGGGCCGCCCGAGGTAGTGCAGGGCTAGCTGAGAGCTGCGCATCCTCCGCTGGTGCCTCTCCGCCCGTCGGAGGAGGCGAGGGTGAGGCAGGAACCCTGCCTGGGGGACGACCGCTTGTCCGGCGGTGAGGCCGTATAGTGCGCTGTCGTCTGGCGAGTGGAGGTATGCCGCGAAGATCGTCACACGTTCGGTGCTCGAGCAGAAGATAGGGTCTCCTGACGCAAGCTTGTCAGGAAGTACCAGCTTCTCGGGACTATACACGTCCAAGGGGGTCCCCGTTGTGAGAGGGTCCCCGATATACAGATGGACAGGAATCTCGCTCTCCAGGAGGTGCAGCATCTCCATCACTTCGACGTGCAGCGTAGTCGCATGCAAAACGACGGAGAGCCCGTCTTGTCCATCGGATTGTGGACGATGCAGACACGGGACGAGCGATGCCCGCCAATCCTTCATTTGCGCGAGGACGCGAACGATTTTGTCCAAAGCCACTTCTGCCGCTGGGAGAGCATCATGATCAGGGGGTATAGGCTCGTACCGCACGCGAACGGAGCGATGGGTCGGGTTGTGGATGAACCTGCCGCGAAGCACACTCAGCGGTCGATGACACCTAGCTCGTGATGAGAAGCACGACGCACCAGTTGCGACCCAAGGGTATGAGCTCATCCTCAACGCTTGTCGATCCTACTCGCGTCTGCGAAGGCGACCGGGACATGGGAGAAGCTGAGAAGGGCGTCGGAAAGCCATCCGCCCCTGACCCCTCTCGTTCTGGAGTTTATGGATGCCGCGAACAGGGCCCTTCGAAGACGGAGATATCGATCGAGGGAGGCCACCACTCTCCGCTGCGCCGTCGCATGCCTCGATCGGGTTCACTAGACCAGATGCGGGCAGCAGGGCGCTAAGCCGTTCCCCGGGATCTCGCGTCGCGAGCTGGACAACCCCCGCCGGTCGGGTCGGGCGTTCCGTATGCCACTTTCCCCACCAGGCAAGTCGTGTTTCCGTCGCGGGAGCCAGACCACAGGGGTTCCAATTCGCTTGCTACTCCGCGACCGGAGTCCGCGTCGTCTGTCTGCTGACGATTGCTCGGCCCTGAGCACTGCGAGATCCCAGAACGCAAATGAGGCGGCCGGTCTCGACGGCTGATTTGAGTTGGACACGCGTCCATATGCGTTACTGGAGCGTTTGAAGAGCGTTCGTCAGGCGCATTTGATAGAGAAAGCACCGCCACCCCGTTCTTATTGTTTGTGAGATCAGACGGCGGGGATCCGGCTGGTCCGGAGCGGCATCTGTTTTCCGTGCTCTCTACTTGCTTGCGTCGGAGCCGCAGCTAACAACCTCGACTTCACGAAGGCTTACGTTCAAAAGAGCGAATCCATAGTACTTCAGATGCCTCCTCCCCATAACGTCGTACTCCACGTATACAATTTGCCTTTGAGCTGGTGCGCAGGAACTCAGATGTCATGCCTTTTGCGGTTATATAGCGAAAGAAGGAGGCCATGCTCAGCTCTGAAACGTCTCAGCATCTGCACCTGGCGGTAAGTGCATGAACAGAGAATAATGACTCATGCATGAGTCGATGTGGACTCGGATGGGCGCTGCAAAGTACGTGACTTCTGCTATCATGCGGTGCACGGTAAGCTATCCCTCAGCGTGAGGTCGAGAGTAGGCTTGGCCAAAGCTGTATGCACCTCCTTGACAGCCCTGGAATTTATTATCTCTTGCTTCAAAGGAAGGGCGCGCTTCGTCTTGACGTTGTTGGCGTCGCGACACCTGCGGGTCAGAAAAGAAGGCTACAGCAGACCCTGGAAGTTTATTTGAGGTATGTATACCGTATGGGAAGGCTGATCCGCACTCCTTCTTTGGTCTCCAATAATCGGCATGACCAATTGCGAGCTGCAGCTGGCCGCTGGAGTCTGGTCAAAGCCTTAGATCTCCGAGTCAAGAGGCGGTGCAGTGACGCGGTCATGTGACTTACTCGGACGGCGACGCGCTGAGCGCCGGCGCTTCATCCTCTCGCTGGCAACATTGCTTCCTATCTCTATCTCTCCGTATCGTTGCCGTTGCCTCACACATGACAAAAAGCAAGGGCAAGGGAAGGAAGAAAGTGGCTCAAGCAGCTCCAGTGAGGCCTCCACGGTCTACAGCATGCAGCTCATATCTTACCATTTGCAGAAGTCGAGTGGCGCCGCTTCGAGTGCTGCCGCACAGTCATCTACCCCCACCAAAGCCAAACCCAGGGTGTTGATAATCTCTCTAGAAAAGGAGCCATATACCGAGGAAACGTACGAGCAGCTCTATTGCGCTCTCCGTAAGAATGCTTCCGTAACGGAAGCCCTTACGACGAGGGCTGCACACGACGCACTTTCCTCCGTTCCTCGCTTCTCAGCTGTGCTTGTGTCTGACGCAGCCATTACTTTGGCCCGGCACTCCAAGCTCCTTGCGCGACTCATCTCACTTGCCCGTTTTGGCGGGGCACGTGTTGTGCTTGGAATGCAGCTGAGCAACCACTTCCGGCTGGACACCGTCGGCGCATTCTTCAGGAAGTGGGGCCTCAATTGGGATGCAGGGTCGTACCACCGTACTACAGTCGCCCTCAATCCAGCGGGTGTACCGCCTCCTCTCTCAGCCCAGGCCCTTCTCCCATCGTACAGCATGAAGGGGCTGCATCTCAAGAATGTCCAGCGCGAATGCGCCGTGTACCTCCCTACCCCTGCGTCACGTGTTGAGTCGATGGTATTTGCACCAACTCCCATAACTGGTGATAGGGCGAACGAGAGCCCTGCGGTATTCACCCGCATGGGCGCAGGGTATCTGGGCTTTGTCGGGGACGTGAACGGAGAACAGGGGTCAACTCGCCTCACGCTCGAAATGTGTGGGGTGAACATCAATCCAGGGGATATGGGTTCAAGGAACGTCACGACTGGTTTGAGGTTCTATCCTGGTGGACGAGTAGAGGCGACGAGGGTTCTTGAAGAAGAGGTGCAGTTACCAGCCTTTCCCGCTAGTGCTTCTACTAGTTCTGCGCCCGCTCCTGTGATAGCGACATTGACGGGAACAAACACCGACAGTCCATCTTCCCATAACTTGCATGTCTCTTCCTCTACGGCTGCTTCTTCTGCATCTCCGGCCGTGGCGATTCCACAATCGCCCCCGCGCCCCCGAGAAGCAGAGGTTATGGCACGTGCGGCTCGCAGAGCCGGAGTCCGCGAGCAGAAGAGGAAGCGTGCAGAAGCTCTCAAAGAAGAGGGCAACACATACTTCAGAAAAGGCGAGTGGGCAGAGGCCGCCGAGCGGTACCATGATGCCGCCATGATCGCGGGACCCCAACCTGTGTATATGTCTAACCTTGCTGCTGCCCTCCTCAATCTGGAGTTGTAAGTCTTTTCTCCTTCGCACGCGAACCTTTCGTGGTGCTGATCCGCTCTTCCGATAGATGGTACATGGCTGAGAGTGCCGCGAGTCGAGCTCTGATGCATGACCCTGGGCATGTCAAGGCGCGTTTCCGTAGGGCGGTCGCTCGAAAACGATTGCGCTACTTTGACGCGGCTGAAGCAGGTCAGTCTGACTTTTTCAGTGGTCGTCCTCACCCCTGCAGCATGCTGAAGCGAAACATCGTAGATCTGCAGCGCATCCTCGCGAACGAGCCCTCGAATATCACCGCTCGCACAGAGCTTGAGAGCGTCCGCACTCTGAAGCGAACAATGCCCAGCGATGAGGGCTCGTTAAAATCGAGCGAGCTCTACGATGATATGAGCTATGAGCTGGAGGAGGAGTCAGACTCGGAGGACTTCAATCACATTGGGAACGGCAGGCCATGCAAGTTCTACAACCATGACGGCTGCGCTCGCGGGACGCAATGCCGCTTCAGCCACGCTCCGGACGGGAAGAGCGTACGGGACGAGCTGTGAGTGCTCTCGCGTGCAAGTTATATACGCTAGCTCACCATGCGTCCGCCTTTGCAGAGGTCGGAATGTCTGCATTTATTGGTTGCTGGGCGAGTGCCGTTTCGGCGACGGGCGATGTGTTTACGCGCACGACAGAACGTATCTCCCAGAGCGCGGGTGGTGGACGGACGAGGAGTGGATTGCAGGTCTGAAGGATGCGATACGGGCCTTTATCCACGAAGAACCATTACTCAGCCTTCCCAAGGCGTTCCTAGCCGAGGCCGCCAAGCCCGACTGGAGAGAAGATCTGTGGGTCGGCGGCGGATACCGCGAGGAAGCAGAGATCCGCAAGGAGTTCGACGATGATTATGAGGACGATGACGACGACGAATGGGTTGATGAAGAGGAATGATTGGAGCAAGAGATGGAGGAACGTATGATGTATGCTGGACACACGAGGGCAGACTTTGAGGAGCTGTTATGCCAGGGGATCAAGCCATGGGATTACTGGTGATCGGCTGTGAGTCAGGTTCACCCGCACTTTTCGAAGCTTTGAGCTTCATTTTTACACAGGTCTAGTTCAATGTCTTTGTGATGCCCCGTCGGATTATCATGGAGATGTAGCGTCCTTGATGGGAAATGCGTTGCGATCGTAGGTCGTGGAGTGCGCTTCTCCTCGCTCAGCCCGTCCTCACGCTTCCGGTATCACCTATTCCTACCTGATCGATCACTTTACTGTATATCGCTTCATTTAATGTTCCTATTAGCGTAGATGATCATCCCGATGATTCAGTAATTGACTTTCAGTCCGCTTGCGCACTATGCAATGTACCGCAGTGGCCATGCTAGTTGAGCGTTATCATTGCCTGGCAAGGATGGCGAATCTAATCTAATCTAACGACTACGCTCTCCACGAGCTTACTACTTACGGTGCTGAGTCGGCCAGGTTGTCCTCGAACCATCGTCTCCAAGTTACCCAACAGCCACAAGTTCATGTCCGTCCTCGCGCTGCCGACTGAAGTTGTCGAGCTTATCCTTATCAATGCTGCTGCAGCTGGACATCCCGAGTCGATAGCAGCGTTCTCAAGGACATGCCGTGCTCATTGGGAACTTGTGTATGGCCCTTCCGACCAACATCTCTGGCGAGAAATCTTCCTGACGACCTTTGACGATCCTCGCGTGACCGGAGGCGGCCCCGGTTGGCACGACGCCATCGCGCAGAGAGGGACACATCATAAGGACCTTTTCGTTAACTGGGGCCAGGAGTACCGCAGACGCATCTGGGCAGCGCGCTTCATCCGTCGCCAGACTGATCCAGGTGCAGAGGTTTGGATCGAAGGCCGACTGGCCTTCGTTTCTTCTTTGGAGAGAGACCAGGGAAACACCCGCGCCTTGGACGCCCTCATATCCGTTATCGACACTGCTGCGCCCTGCCAGCCACGATTGTGTTCTCTTTCATTCCGCCGGGCAACAGTCCGAACGCCTCCGTTGCTGTCGCCTCTAGCTACCCCACATTCCCACCACTACCACAGGCGATGGGCGGTCCTTCGAATGGCATCGTACCGGTCGGCCCGTTCGACGATACCGGACGTGCGTTCGGACAGGCTCTTAGCGCACGCAATATGGCTTGGTTGCAGTCCGTCCTCGAGCGCGGCTATCCTCCAGCCGTCACTGTGCGCTTCTCGGGAGAGAAGTGGGAGGGCGGCATAGCAGGCCAGTATCTCGACGAGGAAGATTTCCGCCAGATTCAGAGCGCAGGTCACCTCATCGCATGTACAGGCTTCATACCTGTGCCACACCGTGAGGACCCCACCGCACCACCCGCCGACGATACCCCGGCCGACCATCTTCCACCTCTTGACATGAGCGAGGAGAAGCAGCGGAAGCGCGCCCGTCGACTTGCGCGCATGCGGGTTTACAACATGCGCTACTTGGCTCGGGAACGACATTGGGGCCCTTACTTGCCGTGCGCAGAGAAGAAGACACACCCTTCGCGTCCGTCGATCGATGATGACGAGCTCCTTCAGCCCATCCTCGCACTCTTCCGATTTACACCTCAACACCCTGGGGCTGACGGCGAGCACTTGCAGTTGCATTTAGAGGATGAAGAAGATGAGGATGGAGAAGACGGAGAAGATGGAGAAGACGACGAGGACGGGCGGGAAGACGGTGCCGAAGAGGGTGTCATGGAGGACATTGCAGGCACTCAATTCCCTCCCCCAGACCCACCGATTCCTGCACAGCTCCGTCCGGACTGGGCATACCTCGCCGCGGTGCGCACGGTCGTCGAGGCGAACCTCCGGGAGACGTTCTCGGAAGAGAATTTGAGCGGATTGCTGTCGTTGGATGGGCTCAGACCTGGCAGCGCACCGTGGGATGCTGACCAGTACAGGGACAGTGTAAGCGCTATAACGGACAATGCAAATCCGAGCGGTAAGGGGAAAGAGAAGGCCGACGACCCAGATGAGGTAGAGGGATGGGACTGGGCCGGCGTAACTGGTATCTGGAAGTGAGTTGGCTCATGAGCAGACGCGCCTGATCAAAGACTGACGACAGAATAGACGCTGCGTATGCTGGATGGATTACAGAGACCTGATACGTGAGTTCCACATCTTCATGTCGACGAGCGATCTGCTGACACAACGACTTTGCAGTGCACAACGTGGGCTCGCTCCTCTAGCTTTTCGTGCCCTTAGGCCGTTGCCGACTCACGCCAGTACTTCTTCCAGCTCTCCGGCGAGTTCGAGGACCCGCACCTTGCGGAAGCGGTGAGGATAGTCGCAATGCGACTCCGCGTCAAGTCCTACTCACCGTCAAATGTGGCCGGGTATGAGCACCTACCTACGATTCACGTCGTCGGCGAGACCACGGGCGCATCTATCGCGGGACAGCCGCGTCAGCTCCGCGGCACGGTCGGCGTCATCGCGGACGGGAGCGTCCGGTGGAACCTGGTGGGTGTTTCATCCTGAACGCAGCTGCAGGACTTCGTTCTCAGTGTGAAGCTTGGTTCAAGCAGTTCTCATCCGTCGAAGGTGGAAGTGAAGATGAGTGGGTGTCAGAAGGCGTCCAGCTTGGCGGCGTCGCTTCGGCCATGGGTGTCCTTGGGATGTGGACCGGTGCGCGCCACGAGCGTATGGATCCGTTAGGTAAGGATATCGTGGATTCCAAGTCTATCGCAATTGTGCTGCTGCTGACGCGTTGCATATCGTTGTAAATTAGGTCCCTGTTGGGCTTGGAAGGTTGGTTGAGGCCGGTTGCGAAGGCCGTGATTATCCAGATGAGATCTGCTTTGCTCTATCAAGTCTTGTGCTTGAGCGATTTCCACGCTCCTTGCTCGTTTGGCCATGTATGACTAGGCTCCTGTACAGTCAACTTGGTATAATTGCTCGTGTTGTCCAGGTTCGACCACTAGAGAGAGTCCTGCATGCGAAGGCAGCTCATGGTGTTCTGGCTGAACATGTCTCTTACGTCCTCCTATACTCCCTTGAGATCTTCCTTCCACAGCGCCAGCTTCCCGTTGTCAAAGCTGATGTTGTGCGCTAGCCACACGCCAGAAGACGTCGAAGAACTTGCCCGCCGATCGTCGACGCGTACGCGGACGGCCCAGGGGCGGTCTTGACCCACGGCGAGGTTGCCAGAGAGTCTTCGGTCCAGATGTGCCCAGCGCACGGTCTTAGTTCGTAGGTGAGTTGATGACCTCCCAGCTAGAGGGAAAGATGAGACAGCGTGTAAGGCACCCTTTACGGTGGCCGTTGCTGGACCAACCGCGGCTATGTTCTGCTCCAAAGAGGTCTCCTCGACCGACACGATGAGTGCTTCGAGGGATTGCGCTTCACTGACACTGCGTGCGCCCGGCCCGTCTGGCGAATCACGCGTAGCTAACCACTTTCCTCGCATCCAAGAAGACTCAGCGTCGACTGCATCATACATAACACACTATTTTATACCGCGCGCTGGTACGCTCACCCGAGGAAGATGCGGCACAGAGTCGAGAGATACACACTGATCCCAACATGGCAGCCTCCCCTTTGAACTGAAGGGCCCAGGATTGCAGGCGAACTGCCAAGCGACTACTACTGGCAGACACCTTCGATTCACAAATTCGCCTGTAACCTCCAGGGCCATGACAGCGCCGTCTGGTAGAATGTGCTCAGTATGTACCAGTTGCCCTGCGACTGCTGGAGCGGCGTGCAGAGCTCACTGGGATGGTTGAATCCATTGCAGACTGTGAGTACGGGATCTGGTCATCTGGTTTCCATAATCGCCTGCTGAATTAGCCGTTCGGCTTGACCTTCAGACAGGTCTTCATGAGACGCACATCCAGGAGTCAATCCTACACGGCGATGTGAGCGACGCGAACATTATGTGGCGGAGACGACCACACGACGACTCGTCATGCTTCATCTTGAACGACTTTGATTCTCCCGTCGCGCAGCTGGAGCTAGAGGATGGCTGTAACGCAAGGATGCCAATCACGGGACGTTGTGTGGGCACGTTGGCGTTCATGGCAGTCGATGTTCTCGACGAGACAGCGGAAACCTCCGGGTTCGCCCATCGACTGCGCCATGACTGCGAGTCTCTCTTCTGGGTAGCTGTATGGTGCACGATGAAGGTAGACCACGACGATTGAATGGCAGCGGAGAAGAAGGATATCGACAACGCCCTCTCGCGCTGGGAGAAAGGTACCTATGCCCATCTCGGAAACCACAAGGGTCGTCTTTGCAGGGGAGCATTGCTGGACCTTCCCGTCTCGCCGCGTTTCGAGGTCCCACAAGTGGCACTGCTGCTTGAGATGCGTCGACTTCTGCGGCGGGCTGAGGATGCAGCAATGAAAAGCCGTGCCGCTCAGATACTCGGAAAACTTCCGACCTACAATTGAGATGAGATGCTCGACCGGTATGTGAACAGGAAGAAGATGAAAGAGGCGGTCAACGCGGGAGGTGGAAACGTCGCGCCAATAGACATTGTATACTATGTGGTGCAGTCATTTGCCATCATAGATATTTGCGAGCATGGTCGCGGGTTACGTGCCAGTGTCGACGACGTCCCCCTACACCTAAGTTCATATGGGAACTCAGCGATAGATAGGCACCTTTCGAATCGCCGCAAACATGGAATACGTCAAGCTCTGACTACATACAGGCACGAGGTGATTCCAGTCAAAGACTATCAGACAAACAGAACTGAGAGGACACTGCAACTCATCTAAGTGCCCGCCTCCCTGACGGGTTGAAGGCTGACGGTCAAGGTTGTATCCGGCACTACTCGGGAGGTCACTCTGGCTGCAGCTGAGGCACAGCGTGCCCTCACTGATGGTCGCTGTACGCTCTTCCATGTTGCCCACGCTAGCCTGGCGTTCGTCGACAACGATGCCCCGTGAAGGCCATAGGCAAGCTATCACATCAGGTCGTCACGATGATCGCCGAACACGAAATATACGGAAAGCGCATGATGTGCGGGTTCCCCTTATCCCTATCATGCATCACTTCTGCGAGCTCTGTAACGACGGTACAAGATAGCGTACGCAAGCATATGCACCAGCACCTCGACGCGTTAACCTCGTTCCGAGGATAGGGTGGCGCGGGTCATCACAAGTGAACGATAAGCTCGTGTTCACTCACCGTTTTGGCAGCCAGAACAACTGGGAGGCACCAGCATAGGCAGCCGATCTCGAACGGCAGGTGCAAGTCTGCATGTTGTTGTCTCTCTATGCGCGATGCTCGTAGGGATGCCATGCCAGTGTCGCAGAACATCTGGGCCCTCGGCTTTCGCTGGGCAGGGTTCGCGCAGCATAGTTCATATGGGCAATCGCCCGTGCATCATCTACCACAGTAGATGCTGTACACTGCCCCGCGAGCAACAAGGTGTACTCGTGGTGATGCGATAACCGGGGCCGAGCGTTGTGGCATACTGTACTCTCTTTCGAGCCCACTACTTACGCGTTCTCAACACAACCTTCAGGTACTCGGTTCTGAACCATCATTCTCACACTAGTTAAGACTAGACCATGCCTTATAACTGTTAGTACATATCATCACCGTGACCCGTACAGTGGTCAGAGTAGAAAACTCAATTTCATCTACACCTAAGACGTCGCGCCACGCGAAGGTTCTGATGATTATACGACAAGGCATACGTTGCTCACCCTGTATAACTACCTCGAAGCATGGCACCGACCTTGTTATGAGGCTGCTTCCCGCGAAGGTGATCGCATGCGGCATCGCAGAGTCGACATGTTCTTTCATCTGCATCGTGATGATCGTGCCTACTTTCCTTAGCGCCCATTGCGCCACATGCCCAGCGCTTCTGCAGTGAACAAGCGCGCGACTCTGACAGTGACAAGCATGGCTCTGACCTCCGGCCGACGCTCGCGAGCGCATTTGCCCCCAGCTTCATAACTAACGGCCAAGGGAAGTTCGCTGATCGCATACACGGATTGCACAGAGCTGCAGCAAGACGCGATGGGGCCTCTCAAGCTGGCCATAGTGGGCGCCGGCCCGTCTGCATTCTACGTCGCCTCGCGTCTGCTCTCCCTGATCCCTCATGCAAGCCCGCACGCCGCGAAGCTGATGATACATATGTACGACCGCCTGTGGGCCCCATACGGCCTCGTCAGGTACGGCGTAGCTCCCGATCATCCGGAGGTCACGGTAAGCCCGTCTACATTCACGTAGCTCAGGCTCCTCTGTTCACTGACGGCGTCCGTAGAATTGCACCCACAAGTTCGAGCAGGCCGTATACGACGACAGATTGCGCTTCTTCGGCAACGTCAACATCGGTACACCACGGCCCTCTTACAGCTCGCTCTCCCTCCCTCTCGACAAACTATTTTCGCAGTACACTCACGTCCTGTTCTCCACCGGATGCACGGTGCCGAACCTCCATCCGGCTCTTCCCCCTTCGAAGTACTGCCTGCCTGCGCTCTCGGTCGTGCATTGGTACACCCTTCATCCGTCGAAGCCTGCGCCGCCCCCCATCGATCGCGTATCCCACGTCACCATCATCGGCCACGGCAACGTATCCCTCGACGTCGCGCGCTTCCTCCTCAAGGACCCCATCGATCTGAGAAGATGCGATGTTCCCACTCCGGTCCTCAAGCTCATCGACCGTTCCAGGGTGAAGCACGTCTCGATTGTTGGCCGACGAGGCCCCTTGCAGGCAGCGTTCACGAATAAGGAGCTGCGCGAGATGGTGGAGCTGACCTTGGCGAATATGGACCCCATCGACCCGGCGCTCCTCACTGTCCCAGAGAGCGGCGCGCGTGCCCTTACCCGGCAGCAGTCGCGGATGTTGGAGCTCCTGAAGAAGGGTTCTCCCAAGAAGCTGCTCCCGGTCCCAAGGTCCTGGTCGCTCGAATTCTTCCGCTCGCCGACGGGACTCACGGTATCCAGCGA
Organism: Trametes punicea; assembly: GCA_025528855.1. Taxonomy (NCBI): domain Eukaryota; kingdom Fungi; phylum Basidiomycota; class Agaricomycetes; order Polyporales; family Polyporaceae; genus Trametes; species Trametes punicea. Next base: position 221,906 of record VICQ01000023.1, read on the forward strand.
CGGAAGCAAGGAGAAGGTGCAGCTCACGCTCGCGCACACGACGCTCGATGAGAATCAGCGCGCGGTTCCCACTGGGGAGACGTCGACGCTCGAGACGGACCTCGTCATTACCTCGCTCGGACACCACGGCGAGCCGAGCGTGCCATGGTACGACCCTTCGCTGGGCCACCTCCGGACACTCAACGGGCGCGTGGTCGACGCGCAGGGTCGGGTGGTGCGCAACGTGTACGCGAGCGGATGGGCCGCGATGGGTGCGCGGGGCGTGCTCGCGAACACAATGATGGACGCGTATGCGGTGGCTGACACGATCGTGCGCGATTACTTCGAGGGCGATAGTGCGCCGACGACCCCGATGAGCGAGGCGGACGTGGCGGCTGAGCAGAGTCGCGAAGCAGCTGGGCCGGTGGACACGATTGAGGTGCTGCCGAAGGACGCCGACGTCGATGTCATCCCGCCTGAAGTCGAAGCGGCCTGGAAGAAGGGGCTGGTGACGGACTTCTTGGACTGGAAAGTGGTAGATAAGGAGGAGCTCCACCTAGGGGGGATACACGGCAAGCCGCGCGAGCGGATGGCGTGGAAGGATGCGCGCGACATCATAGTGCGACGCAGGCCGAGGCTGAGCTTAGCGTAGATGGACTTGCGCCATCCTGGTTGGAGACATTCATACTGTAGCTTCTTGCTTTGCATTGTGCGTAGTGCAGTGGTTCGGCGACGTGCGCTATCGAGTCGTTTTTCCTTTGCCTTGAGCTGCTCTGCTATTCGCCGACGAAGCCCCATTAGTTCCGTTCTGATCCCGCAGGTTGACGACGTTAGCCGCCGAGTTGACAGTCGTGGAGAGTCCTCCAGGAGCAGAAGTGCCTGAAGTGCTGGCAGGTTCACGCCTTCGTGCAATACTCGGCCTCTTCTCCATGGCCGCCTCGCGCAACATTACTGCTGGAGGGACCCGAATGCCATGAATGTTCGAGAGACATACGGCGCCGCGCGAGGCTGTGGACTAGCAGGACAGCATCATCATTGGCCGCTCCGTTCCCGCGTTCGGCGAGAATCCAGGAGCAGTCCAAAACACAACGCACCCACGCCGCCAGAACATGGCCGCGACCGCGGTCGCGCGTCAGACCTCAGGTCCACCGTTCAAAGACAGAAAATATCTTTCTCCTCTTCCACCCCCACATCCCCTCGGACACGCCCTCGACATATACCCTGCTCCGTGCAGCTGTTGTGTGCTCCTCGGTGCCGCGTTACGTAGCGACGAGCGATCATGAAGGCGAGACGTCTCAGATCACAACTGCTTCTGGCTGGTGGCTGTATCTTGGCTGCATATTCGGCGGGCAACTTCTTGCCACACGCGCGAGCTCAGACCCTGACGGAGGACCAGCTAAACGCGGTCAAGGATCGACTCGCGGAGGGCGCGACACACAGGTGCGTTTGGTCGCATCCTCCTCTGCTTACCGAAGCGCGCTCTCAACGGTGACTCACCTTGAACGCGCGTGGTGTACCGGGTGTCACTTCAGCTGGGAGATCGGCACCCGCGCTGAAGCCCTCATCGAAGACGACACCCCGACGTACTCCGTGCTCAATAACACCTCCCTGCCTCCCCCTCAAGGCCAAGCCCCCTCCTCGCTCGATGAGGTCATCTCCATCGCGCGCTCAGTCGTCCAGGCCCGGGCCAAGAGCAACGTGCAGGGCCCACAGCCGCTGATGGACGCGACCGGCGGGGCCGCGGGCGATCCTCCGAGTATAGGCGTTGCTGTGCTGCTCGCGAACTGGACGGGCGCGGGCGCGCAGGACGGACTGGACTACGCGGGCGCGGCGAAGGACCAGCTCGACTATCTGTTCGAACAAGTGCCAAAGACGAGCGATGGGGCGATCTCGCATCGGCAGGAGCAGGTCCAGCTCTGGTACGTCCCACTCGCATCGGCTGTGCTCGGACCCACAACTCGCGGTTCCGAGAGGCCTGCGCTTGAGAGGCAGACCGTCTGCCGCTTTGGGACGTGTCGGTGTTGACAGTGTATTCATGGCATCCACTGGCAGGTCCGACTTTGTGTACATGGTCCCGCCGTTTCTGGCATACTACGGCGTGCTCACGCAGAACCAATCCCTCGTTCAACAAGCCTACGACCAATGCCGACTCTACCGGCAGTACTTGGTAGATGAGAAGGCCGGCGGAATGTGGAGGCACATCGTGCTCGGTCAGAACACGGACAGCGGCCATTGGTCAACAGGTACGCTGACCAGGCTGTATACTGTTGCGCTGCATCCTGAGACATGTCTGCTGGGGTAGGCAATGGATGGGCAGCCGCCGGCATGCTTCGTGTCCTCGGCACAATCCAGCACTCCCAATATGCCAAGAGCATGAAAAAGCAGGCCAAGGATCTCACGAATTGGGTCTCGGAGATCCACGGCGGCATATACGCTCACCTGGTACGCGAGCTCCGTCTCTTGTGCTCAGAAGCGCTTCTGACCGATCCCGATGCAGCGTTCGAGTGGCCTATTCGGGAACTACGCGGACGATAGCTCGACGTTCGACGACGCGTCCAGCACGGCGATCCTCGCAAGCACGGTATACCGCCTTGCACTCCTCGCCGGCATCCATACCCACCTCCCCCAAGCGGAACAGAGCCGCAAAGCGCTCTTCGCCCCCGCAAACGGCTCTTCATCGTCCAATACCCCTTCGTCTTCCATCTCGTCCGCCGCCTCCACGTTGTCCGCCTCCGCCTCCCGCACGGCATCCTCGAAGACCACCGCGACCGCGACCTCCGCCTCGTCGTCCGTCTCCCCGTCCGCGACCGCCCCGGTGGGGCCCGCGCTGCAACACTTCACCTCGGACATGTGGCTCACGCCCGTCGTCAACCCGGACTCGTTCGGGCAGCAGGGCACCCAGAGCCCCGAGGGCCAGGCGTTCGTCGTCGAGCTCTACTCCGCGTGGCGCGACTGGGCCGCCCTCGGCTCCCCCGGCGCGAATGCTGCTGCGAGTGTGATGGGAGGTGCAGGGGCGGGAGAGGTCGCGCTGTGGGTGTGTTTGGGCGTCATTTTGACGCTGTTGTACGGCGTATAGCAGTGGAAAGCAAGGTGAGGGAAGTGGGAATCTCGGGGAGAAGTGGATTGAGGGTGGATTGAGTTTTCGGAGAGACGGAAGTTGCAACTTCGCTTTCCGGACAGACTGGGACTCGAGACGAGCCGGACATTTTTCTTCGAGGATACCCTTCGTTTGTTTCACCTTCATACCTCGGGGGAGACGGCGCACTAGTCTGTAAGTCTTTGTTTGTTTGTAGTACTTGACCTTGCTTTTTTGACTTAGGCGTATTGTACACCGTGCTATAATGCTGTAATCCGGTTTGTTTGCTGTCAAGAATCTCGCAACCTACGAAAGTCCTCGCCTGAACTTGAAGTCTTTCCACGACGGCGTTCAAAGCATTTACGCGACTCGGAGACGGGAATTCTCGTGCAACGGCTGGCATCGCAGCCAATGGGCTCGCTGATTGATGCCCCGTCGATATCGTGTCTGCGATACCATACGCATGCGAAGAAACGGCCGCCATATACGATCATGCATCCTCAACATCACAGCAACATAAATTATGCCAAGCTCAAGTTCGACATAGCATCAGGCCACAATTGATCCACTCAATGCGTAACGGTCACCGTCGTGCGCAAGACCTTCGCCAGACCGGTGTAGGGTTGCATCGCCGGCTCCTCCCTGATACTCACTGTCATCTCCCCCTCACATTCCACCCGGTATGTAGCACTGGAGGCGTTCGAGTACGGCTGTGGTCTGGATAGGACGGACTGGCAGCAGCAAGGGACAGCCACGGTGATAACACGTCCACCTGGACTCCTGGAGACCTGTGCGTCTCCCAGCCTGAGGGTGGGATAGGAGGTCAGACCACCTTGCGACTGTTTTTGGATGTACAGGAGGTCATTACCTGACGGACCCGCCGACAGCCAGCACGACCTCGTGCAGCTTCTTCATCACCAGCCCGTCATCGAAGGCCATGTTGGGATCCTCAAGGACGACCCACGTCCCATTGAAGACAATGTTCGCAGTCTCGCTCTCATCGTCGTCCTTCCCGCCTAAGAACAGCAGCACGCCAGACGGGGCGACCTTCAGCCCGTCCTCCGTCATCGGCCTGCCGGACTGCGCGAGCTTCGGTGTAGCGGCCGCTGCCATGAGGGCTTTCCTCAGCGCAGTGAATAGCATCCCGTTCGTCTGATACTCCTTCGGCTCGCCAAGACCCGCGCCCGCCCTCGCCCTCGAGGGCGATCGCTTCTTCGGAGATGCGGAGACAGACCGGCTGCGTCGCTTCCACTGCATGGTGTTTAGGTCCAGATAGTATGCGGGAGAGGCGACTTGGGCCCCCACAGAGGTGGGTAAAGCCGATAAGCTGTTCCGCCTGGTGTGGCTGCGCCCTCGTGAGCGAGAACGAGGCATGGAGGGTCCGGCAGCACGAGGGTCTTCGTCGGGGTCTTTGAGCGGTTCGAGGTAATCCATTGTACCCAGAGATGGGAAGGCAGACGGCGCGCTCTTGCGAGGACGTCCGCGAGGGCGCCTGATGGGGACAGGCGGGAGGGAAGACCGTATCGACTGGCCGGCGGAAGCGGCGGGCGAGGCGCGGCGAGAGTTGGAGGGTGCGGTAAGCAGACGCTGCAGTCTCGCTGCGCGTGCCTCCGCCTCGCGCGCGAGCGTACTCTTGTTCTTGCTGCCACGCGGACGGCCGCGAGGTCTCTTGAGAGGCGAGGCGGGGGGTGCTGGAGGCTCCGCTTCTGACGCATAAACAGCCTCATCCATAGCCTGGCGCTCTAATGCGCGTGCGAGCGGGCCGATGTCGATGGACTGATACGCGTAGTCGCCCCGAGAGGGAGAACTGTCGCGCGCATTCTCGGGAGAGGGGGAGACGACACCTCGCAGGAGCTGCTCAACAATAGCATCTATATCGTCTCCATCCTCATCTGTAAGCGGTCGAGCCGCCCTTGCCTTGCTCCTTGACGGACTGGAAGATCTGGCCTGGCGCGGGGCGTTCGCGGAGACAGGATGAGCTGGAGAACGTGGAAGAGGGTGTTTCCGAGGTCGGCCAGGTCCTCGCTTGACCTGCGGTGCAGAAACAGATACGTTGTGCGTTTGAGCGGACGCGCCAGCTGCGTTGGGTTGACGTGAGGTGCTGACTTCGCCGTGAGCTATGACAGGGCCCAAAGCGGCAAGACCACGACCACGGCCGCGCGGTCTGCCGCACTTGCGCTTTGGTGGAGAAGGACTCCGACGTTGGTCGGGTAGATGCTTCGGGACCACGGAGCGAGGTGACATGGTGGCGAAGGAACGGTTCAAGGCTTCACTTAGGAACACCTGATCTCGCGAGTAGTATGTAGGGGTAGCTTCTAAGGCAAAGTCCTCATCAGAAGGGGGCGGAGAGGGAAAGGCAGTTGCTTTCTGTTCAGATGGACGCCCTCGTCCGGGATCGATTTCTATGCCACGCTTCGAAGCCTCAGTATGTCTCGCAGAAGCAGCTCCCGTGACCTGTCCTCTCCAAACTGCAGGCCGGGGTCGCCGGGGTATCTCTACGTACGCCACAAGGTGCTTGCGAGGTTTACGCTGAGAAGGGCCCGCGCTCCGTGGAGATGTCTGCGGAATGGCGACCGAGTGACCCGCGTCCCCCAGTATAAGCCTGGAGCTATCATCAGTATCTTTGGTTTTCACTTGTTGCCAAGATGGATCTTGGTATTCTGAGTCGTCTTGGACGGCTAGATCATAGTTCAAACGAGCTTTGCCTTTAGGTCTGATGGGGGAGCTTTGAGGAGTTGAGGAGCGAGAAGCTGTAGATTTGATTAGCGAGGAACGTGACGAAGTCTGGGTATGATTGCACGGCGTGCAAAACTGGTATGGAAGGTCGTGCTAAAGCTCAATGTCTCGCTGAGCACCGGCCTGGAAATGATAAACCACACGCGGACCTATGTTCACTCCCATGATCAGGAATACATAGACGTCATGTCCATCATCCTAGTTTTGTGTTCATGGACGGCTCAAATACCTCTTGAAGCAGATAGATCAAAATCCAGAGATAGACACTCACAGTCCTTGAGAGCGTCATCTGAGCCATCCTCGAGGGCAGAGCTTGCGTAGGAGCGAGCGCGTTTATGCGCATAGGTCTTCTTTACCCGAGCAGAGTGATTAGGCGTCCAAAACGCGTCCCTTCTATCCGGTGTCGGAGGTTCAGGGTCAGGAATAGCGGGCGAAGGCTCGCGTTGTTTCCGCTTTCTTAGATGAGGAGGGGGAACACCGATGTAGGCAGAAGGTCTAGCCATTACTTTGAGCCAACCCTGAGCAAGAAAATCCTCGGACAAGGCAACCAAGAGGACTCAGCAACAGTGAATAGGGTGTTCGATTCACGACAAAGTCGGACGTCGTGGCTGATGAGTGGAAAGTCTTGAACTGGGGTCGCGTACCGATGTCGACAAAGCCCATCGCGCGACTACAGCTTCCCACGCTGGCCGTCGTCATATGACCGTGTTGAGCCCCTTTTGGCGCTCAGAATTTGCATACCTATAATAGCCAGTAAATGCATTCTAAGCAAGCCCGCCTAGCTCAATCGGATAGAGCGTCAGACTCTTATCCGCACGACCTGGCTCGTCGGGCAATCTGAAGGCTGCGAGTTCGACCCTCGCGGTGGGCTAGTTCTCTTTTTCCCTCTCGCTCATTTCTCCTGCACAAGTAGGTCGAAGCTCCCCGCTGAGCTGCCGGCACCATGGATTGGGTAGATTGGCCGTTCAACTCGCTGTATTCTCTCCCATTGGACGCTCTCAAACGTGTGAGAATTTCAAGTATATTGACTGTAATCTGGAACAACCGACGACAATCGAGAACAGTGCAAGTCCGTTTCAGCAAGGTAGGGCATAGATCCGAGACGGGAAAGTGCACAACATAAGCGGGAGCCAAAGACGGAGGACATATGTATTTGGCAAGGGGAGGCACGAGGCACGAAGCCGGGCAATCGGGCAGTCAGGCAGAAGCGCAAAACTGAAAAGAGTCAGACGGGAGCGAGGGAGCGAGGGAAGGTGGTGAGGAACCGCAACTCAGAATGAACGAGTAGTAAGTTAGCCGGAACCTGGGCGGGCCCCGTGGTATCGTCGCGAAGGAACGGAAGGGATACTATGTGGCTGTAGCAAGATAGAAACATATGATCGAGCCAGAACAGAATATTTGTTGGGGAACCGGACCACGAGCTATACGTTCGAGCACCTGCCTAGGCATGCATTTCGCGGTTCCCGGTGAGCGACAGGACGGCGGCGGCCTCCCTCATCGGTGCTGATTAGATACGACATTTCAGAGCGAACCGACGAAGGGCAAATGAAGGGGTAGGGAGAGCAAGGGGCAAAAGAGAAACCGTCGCGAGGGAGCTCTGCACTAAGCCTCCTCTTCCTCCGGTTCCTCAATCACGTTGTGAAGGGGAGCGCCATGGACGTAGGTGGTGGGAATATCAATCGGAACGTCTTCCTCGCTCACCTTGTCGTCAGCGGGCGCAGGCTCCCGGATCTCCGGGAGGTCCGCGGCAGGGCCAGCGGGCGAAGACGTGCGGGGAAGCGGAGAAATTGAGCGGTCCTTCGGGACAGGAGGAGGTGGCGCCTGCAGGGATGCCTGACGCACAGGCAGGCGAGAGGACGGGATAGGGCTGCTGGAGTTGACGCTGCGCTCGCGCTCACGATACATCTCAATCAGCGCCGCAGTCTTGCTTGCTGTGAGCTTCGGGTTAACAGCAGGAATGTCGGGAATCTTGCTCGGGGAGACAGCGGGTATGGGCTTGCTAGACCCAGGCTTGACATCTCGAGGAAGGGACTGCGAACCGACGTGGACGGGTTCTGGGTCGGACTCATACTCGGACGCAGTAGACGTCCTATTCGGGGCAGCAGCAGCATCCTCCTCGACGGTGAGGTTGTGGTTCCCGCTTCTAATAGCGACAGCTGCGTGTGGCGTCTCCGCCGAGGTGTCACTCTCGTAAGATGGACGCTCAAAACGCTCACGGGGGTCGACGAAGGCGGGAGGACGGCGTTCAGGGTGGAGGTCAAAATATCCCAAACGCTTCTTGGGCAGCGACTGCGACGAATCCTCTCCTTCGTCGTCACCATGCTGGTCTGTGCTCTCCGGAGGGTGCTCGAGAACGGAGTCCTGAAGCGTCGAAGTGTCTGCTTCGCGGTTAGGGCCAGCGACGGGTTCCATCCCTTCGTCTTCTTCATCAGAGAAGTGGCCACGCACAGCCGCCAACACCTCAGAGACCTCCTGGCTCGCGAGCTCAGGATCCGACCGGCCGCCCTTAAGCGTGTTGCGCATCTCGGCATCTTGTCCTGCCAGTCGGCGGCTACTGTTCGCGACGAGGATGTCTACCCACGCATCGTCCTTCGAACGACGGCGATTGTGCTTCTTTCGTACGAAGTCGTCATCGTCAAAGCTTGCAAGTCGCGTGTCGAACTCCACAGGGTCGTACTCCGTGGGCGGGAGACCAGCTTTCCGCGGCGGAGCAGGGCTCGAGGGGAGTCCGGTCGGGATGCGGAACCGCGAGCTCTTCTTCAACAGTGGCGAGCTGCTGTCGTCACGCGGGCTCGGCGGTACCTTGGGGCTGGGCATAGGCGAGTCAGTGCGCAGGGGGCTCAGGAACTGCGGGCTAGCAACTTGAGTGGGAGTGGTGACGGGAGCAGGGCTAGAAGCCTTCGTGAGAGGATTCACGGCAAGCTCGTGCCCAGGGGTAGCGATGACACTTGGAGAAGTGAGCGGGGCGGGAGGCCGCTCGCCCTCTTGGCTTCGGTTCAATGAGATGACCTTTGTCGCGCTACCGTTGGAACGGAGCAAGCCTTCAAACTCGACTTCTCGATAGTTCGGGCTGTGTGGGACATGCCCGACCACGTAAGGACGACCGTTCAACGTCGTTGCCGGCTTCCACTGTTTGGATTTCATCGTCCCGGAAAGGAATGACGGTAGTCGGCGGCGGCTCGCGCCGGAAGCGGCGAGCTGCTGTCGGTATTCGGCTGGGACGAATTCTTCAAAAAGAATGAGAGTAGTGGAAGTGCGGGGATCTGCCGTGCCTGAGACCGTGTTGGTTCGCGTAAGGGGCAGAGATTTGAACTCAACCTAGAATAAGCAGATAAAAACAAATCTCCACACTCGGGCTGTCGGCTTCACTCACCAACGCCCAATTACATTCTCGGTCCGTCTCCTCGCGTCGCTCATCATCCATCCAACCGCCACCATAGATCAGATCGCAAAACACATCAACGAATGCCTCCTCGATGACCTCTTCTCCGCCGAGAACAGGCTCTGTGTCCCAGCCAAATGGAGGCAACGCCTTTTGGGTCTTCTTGAGTTTGCGGTGCATCTCTGCGGAATGAGTAGGCCACGAGGTGATGTGGTTGGTCACAGGCGTGCTAAACTGCAACGTTGCGCTCAAATGTGCATCCGTCCGCGAAAAGCCGGTCGACGAGAAGTCCTGCCAAGTCAGTGTCGCACGTTTCGCTGCGCGAGCCTGCGACGACCGCAACAGGATCAATGAATCGATCCTCGAGATATGCAGTTCGCTAGACCTACCGCACGCGCGCTTTCTGTGAGATCGAATTGCAGCTTCTTCTCGTCAGCGACCAGACTCCCGAAGCCCATCGCCTCAAATTCTCCCCACTTCAGATCTGTCAGACTGCGGAAACGGTCCTCGGCGCCGGTAAGGCCATGCTCTTTCTCGTCGAATAGAGCTGATCCGATAGACGATGCCGAAGAAATTGACGACGTCAACGATGGAAGTATCGTCGACGTCGAGCCTGCTCCTGTATCCGGGTGGAAGTTTGGCGGCAGGTCCATGCGCTTCTTGTATGCGTCGGAATACCTTGGCGGCAGCTTCAGCGTCGGCGGAGCGATCCGCTCCCATTCTCGAGACCCTGCGAAGGCACGTTCTCCGGCATTCGAAACGGCGCCACGAGGGCGCTGTCCCCAAGAGGCTGCGCTCTTGACCAAGTCGGGCGAGTACATGCGGACGTTGCGACGAACGCTGAGGACTCGTACCGTACGAGCACCCCGCCTGGGCTGAGGACGTTCATGCTTGCCAATCGTAGGCAGCATCGCCGGATAACCCTGGATCCATGCCTTAAGACGAGTCGGTACGCCTAGCGCGGGTGTTGAAGCGCTAGCTTTATTGTCCTGCCAGCGGATGAAGGCAAGAATCAGGTGCTCAGTCGCTGTCGTTGTGCGGAGATAGTGTATATATGCATGGTGGAAGTTGAGCGTTGATGGTCCGAGCCCGAACAGCAGGGGTCCGAAGAGCGGCGACAGGGTGGGGGGTGTATGCCCAGAAGACGCAGAGTGGGCGGTGAAACGGCTGAGAAGAGTGAACAGCCCGACGAGGATGGAGCGCAAGAGCGGGTCCAACGGGTCAATGAAGGCCGAGAAATGGAGACCGGGGTAGTTCAGGGCTGCGGAGAGTCAGACGCGTGGTACGGCGAGCACACAACGAGCTACGCACCGGCTTCAGATTCTCGCCATTCGCAGTAGGCATCGTACGAGACGAGCCCGCGCACCTGCTGGCCGCCGACCCAGCGCACAACCCGCGCTAGACCCCATCGCAGCGTCATCCCGAGCTCGTGCGGGCCTGCCAACCGGGCCTCCTCTCGCCATTGCCGGTCTGCCTCAGACGATGGCTTTGTGCAAGTGTTCAGGAACGTCTGGATGAGCCGCTTTACAGCCGTAGCCGAGACATCGAGCGCGAGAGTCGAGAAAATGAAAGGGGTCGTCAGGCCGCGCGTGCCCAGCTCCTCCCCGACCACATCGACAAGCCGTGCGACCTCCTCGAGACCAAGGATGACATGCCGTCCATACGAGAGATAGCCGTAGTCGTGCGAAGGCTGTTGCTCCTGCCTCGGGTCGTCGTTGTTCTCGTACAAGGGTTTTTCCAGGCTCAGGGGATGAAACGAGCCATCAGGGGGGATGAACTCCTGCTGCTCATCATCCCCGGTGGAGGAGCGTCCCTTCGCAGCGCCCTTGCCGTCCTTCTTGCCCGCCTTCTTCGCGGTGACGGAGTTCTGCTGAGCGGCCTGCCGCGCTGAGCCTCTGCTGCTGATACGCCCAAATTCGTCTTGTACGCTGAGGTCAAACGTCGATTTCTTTGTCGGAGTCGATGCGGTGCGTGCGCGAGAGAACAAGCTCGGCATTCAGATACAAGAGAATGACAGGGCGGCACAGAGTGCTGAGCACGACGAGGGGGACGGTGGTGGTGGTAATGGAGGTGGTGGGCGCCGACAGGGGAAATTGATGGAGGGAAGCGAGCCACGCGGCTACAGTATTCACTCGTCCCCCCGTCGTCGTCAACGGCCGAGACGCCCTTTTCGCTGCTTCCTCCCGCGGAACAAAGGCGGCATTCTACCTCTGAACCTTCTTGCATTCGTACCACACGTCACTCTGTATCTCATCGAGCAGACGAATGGCACCAATGCCATTACTAGCACGGAGCGCATACATCGCGGTAGCATCAACACATTCCGAGATATTGAGCATACCGCCGCGAGCAACTACGTCAGACTCTCTGATTGCGATGAATCGGTCTAGGCGGCCTAAGCGCTACACCGCCTCCTTCTGCTCCGTGGCGGGAGGGTGACCAGGGGGAGGGGCGTATTGCGGCAGACCACCTTGGACAGGCGGCTGGCCAGGAGGGGGAGCATACTGAGGTAAGGTACCCGGCGGCGGATTGGGCTGGGAGCAGAACTTAGTAATCATCCATGAGTTGGCATCACGACCTCTTGACTGACCGAAGCATACGGGCTTTGAGCGTGGTACAGCTGCGGAGGATACTGAGGCGCAGGTCCCGGATTTGGACTGTAGTAGCCATTGGGACCCAACGCCGGGTAGCCAGGAGGGGCCTGTCCAGGGAACGGCACTGCTCCATTAGCAGGCGTTGTACCGACGTACATGAGGTTACTTCGCCGGGTGGCGCGAGCACGCAGAGTGCGGATGACCACGAGGAGGACTAGAAAGACGACAACTGGACAATGATAGGTGAGGCGTCGGCCTATGATGAGTTGGGATTCTCATGGACGCACTCGAAGCTATTGCGATTCCGACGCGTACTGCTGTAGATAAGGTGCAGCGTTCCACAAACCTGATATAGCACAGTTAGTTGTGAAAGATGTACGCGTAACGACCGGCCACGAAAACCGATGCAGACCATGCTAAATGCGAGGGGCTCCGCACGTACAGCGAGGTACAGACCCCATAGCGGCAAGGGCGACTGGCGCGGGCTATCATCACCTCTATGGTACACTTCTAGGTGCAAATGCCGAGCCCTGAGCTGTAACGCACAAAGCGGCGATTGCGGATGAATGAGTCGAAGCCTCGCATTAGCTGAAACCCTGCCATAAGCCTGTCAACCAGAAGTGTGCAAAGACCCGGAGCCCCTCATTGTCGGAACCACAGAGCGGAAGTATTGCCGAAGCACTGAGTCTGCACGGATACCGCAGCACCTGTACTAAGGCGCACAGGCCGGATACAGAGACTGTATGCAGATCCTTCCGTGGCTTGAATGCGAGAGAGAGAATGCTCGAGGAGCCAACCCTCCGCCATATTCTAGCTCATGATCCTGCTACTTCGGACAGGGAGATGGACTTACCCATCATTATAGCAATATGCTCGTGCTCCGGGAAGCAATGATAGTCCGTACAGTGCTGTTGCTAAGCACGAGAGTAAGCCGGAGTTAGAATGGTAGGCTATCAGCCGCTCTCGTTAGCAAGAAGCAAGACATGGTGGCATTGAACTCACTGCGTAGCATAGCGAGGCGATAATGGACGATGATGAGTCCGTTGGTGTACCGTCAGACCTCTGGGAACAGAGATGAGAGTCGAATGGTTCGAAGAGTGACAAACGAGCAACCTGAGAAGTCTTTATTATTTATATGATCGGTGTGCGTCTGAGGGCTCGTGGTGTCGGTCCCGAGATTCAGATCAGTTACAGATGTACACTAACCAGTGCGCCACACCTTACTGTAGTCTCGAGGCTACCGTACTACCAACTTGAAATGCTGCTGTTCGTGAGGGAAGCACTCGCCTAATATACACTTACCGATCTACGTTGCAACTGGCGAAGGATTTTCTCTTCCTCAAGCTGCAGTTTGCGACTTAATTCGATGAAACAATGTACGTGCTGTATGCCAAACAGACATCGCACTCTCTCAACCGAGTCATAATACTGAGTACAGTCTTGGCAGGCTGCTTGGCATCGTCGACCCCTGTGCACCGTACGGTGTTTGACCCTGGACAAGTCCATACGGTCGATTATGATGGACTACACCCGGCCCACTGGCATGGCCAACTAGAGACAAGCGGAATTCCAGTCGAAGCACCGTGATATCCGGTCCTGAAAGGCCACAGGGCTTTGATCACGATGAGGCCCGAGAAAACCGGATATTCGCCGCGACTTTGAAATAGGCTCGGTACGGCTCATTGGGTCCTCTGCTAAATTCCGCAGAGTCCTGCGTGACAGATGCACAGGCACGAGTGGAGCCCGCGTCTTGCCAAGCGAATCAAACTCGAGGAGAGGCTGTCATCAGAAGGCATTGGTCCACATTGGCTAAGGTGACATGCGATGCTGCGCTTGGAATGATTTGCACACGCTAGCGGAAAGGGTGAGGACGAGGCAATAAGCTGATGGGAACCATGGACCATACAATTTGCCTCCATCCATCAGCGTTAGAAAGGCCATGTCAAGTGCAGAGGGCTCCAGACACTGTATCAGTGTCAGTACGGAAATCACCGAGACTACCGCAAAACAGTGCCTCAGGCAGGTAGACTCGTCAGCCCGATCCAGTCGTGGTGCGTGCTGCGTACTTGGGCCTCTTCTCATCATGGCTCCAGCAGAAAAGCGGCAATAATTCGCGGTCGAGTTATGATTGGGTGGACGCTGCCTCTATGATAGCTTCTCCAGTCGTGGGTCGGGCAACGCGGCGTCAGGACGGATAACAAGCGTAGCTAAGCTTGTCACGGTGCTCAGGCCCTCCACATCGCGACCTGATTGCCAGAAAACATAACAATCCCACCTAACTTACACGGGTCATTCTAGACGCGGCCGACGACGCGTCCGTAATGGTGTTCGTGACCACGTCTCTGACTATTGGTCGCCGGGACCAGGAGACCAGGCAGGCCTCCATTGCCGTGGGCGGTGGCATAATCGCCTGCGTATCTCCCACTCTGTCTCCTTGCGCCGCCTTATCGATGGAGTCGCCGGCTCGTCCCGCCCTCGTTCAAGCCAGTTCTACAAATTGCAAGCAGGTCGGACCGTCCCGTCCTTCGCGAAGGTGACCGCTGCCGAACTGAAGTGGACGCATCTATCGACGTGCCGTTTGGTGTTGCGTGAGGGGCTCGCTATCTCCGAAACAGCTAGAGTACGAGGTGGGTCTACACAAGGTACCCGCGGCGAGTCCGATTGGGATCGTGTCCGGCCGTAGTGGGTATCGGTACATCAGCAGCTACCTGATTGCTGAGGACATGCGACACTCATGGGCCCTATCCTGGCCTCTGCTGTGCAGTCAGACCTCAGTATGGGATTTTTGTCATCTATGGTCCTCACCTTCCCTGGAACAGACCCTCGGCATACTAAGTGCCGTTCATTCTGATAGGGCGTCGTTAGTCAATCATCCTATCAAACGATGGCTCTCTCAACATCCTCTCCGGTAAGCACCAGCTCCTCGCGTGCTGCTGTCGCAATTGCAGTTGCTAGCACACCCGCCGGCCTTTTCCCCCGGCCCCGTGGATTCATGGAAGCAACCCTCAGGCTACTGGGCACATGGGGTGGGAAGCTCCCGTATACTCTCATCATACGTGGTTCTGTGCTGGGATCGTCGCGCTTCTACGCGGCAGCAAAACGTTTCATCGAGGGTTCTAACGCGTGGAGAGACATGCGGTACGAGCTATCTACGACCCCTGGCATTTCTCAGAAGACCGGATGCGGCCTGGACTCTCGGCCGTTAACGACACTCTGCATGTCGTGAGTCCCGTGCTTCTCTATGGCTCTCCGTGGTTCTCATGCCGCCCATTTAATTGTATTCTCTTAGACCAGCGGTGTTCTCCCGAAGCCGCCACCACCTCTTCGCCTATCCGAACGTCCTATCTCTTGAACTCGTGTTCAGAGTTCAGCAGCACTCGCCATCACCATAGACGCTTCTAGGCGATGTTGTCCTTTCGTTCCACTATGGCGGACATGAATCCTCGTCGTACTGAAATTGTCCTGGCCGCCCACGTTCTGTCCAAAAGCGTATCATCTCCTCGCACGGTGCCGTGTAGCGCGGTTCCCCGAGAGGTATATTCGCGGACTACGATGTCGTGTGTGACATCAACACGTGGGTGTATGGCTCGGGTTTGTTTTTGTGCTCCCTCATAGGAGTGGTCTAGAGCTACGGCGGTCATTGAAGAAGGCACCCTCGTTGTGCGACGGGTCCAGTCCCTGTCGTTTCTCCGGGACGGGTAGAGCGAGCTCGGCGCGTTGGGAGTCTGAGACTGCCGAACTCGCATCAACACACTGGCTTCCGGTCGCTTGCTTTTCATGTACATAAGGCTAGTATATAAGATACGAATTGCAGCAGCACTCTCGCTGTCTTACGCCTTGAGTTGCTGTATCCAGTGGTGGCGCCGCAAGTGCTCAGATCTCAATCTTCTTTGCCCACGTGGTAAGTAGCCTGAGCGCTTCCACAGATGTCCGAAGTTCCACTTTTCTGAAATCCGACACAACTTGCCGCGCTGCTTGACTTGCAATCATCACAATGGCCTCTTTCGTGCGCCGTTTCGCGACTTCAGCTTCTGCATCGTCCAATACAATGTAAGTGCTTGCAAAGTGCTTGTCTGTCGCGTTACAAACTCCCGGGGTGGATGCGTCAACAGGTCCAAAGTCTTCGTGAGTGCATCCGAGCATACGTGTAAACTGTCACGCTTGCCTACTATCAACTCGCGCAGTTTGACGTTGCCATCGACTCCAAGCCCACTGGACGCATTGTCTTCAAGCTCTACGATGACGTCGTGCCTAGGACTGCACGAAACTTCCGAGAACTCGCGACCGGCCAACATGGCTTCGGCTATGCCGGCAGCACCTTCCACCGTATAATCCCCAACGTGAGTATCAAGGCGCGCAAACCTTCCGCGACTGTGCGATGTAGTCTTGGTGGGAGAGCGTAATTGACACTCTTCTCCATGTGTGCCAGTTCATGATCCAAGGCGGCGACTTCACCCGGCATAACGGCACCGGTGGCAAGTCAATCTACGGCGAGAAGTTCGCAGGTGAGTCACACTCTGTCCGACTGGCAGAGGCGCGGTCTCTCTGAAGCACGCTTTTTCAAGACGAGAACTTCAAACTCCGGCACACCAAACCTGGCATTCTATCCATGGCGAACGCTGGTCCCAACACGAATGGCTCCCAGGTAAGGATCTGTGTATAAGAGTCCTTCCGCGAGCAGTCATTGACGAGCTCTCCTCTCTTGCCCTAGTTCTTCATCACCACTGTTGTCACGTCATGGCTCGACGGCAAGCACGTCGTTTTTGGTGAGGTAGAGGAGGGCATGGACATCGTGAAGGCTATTGAGGCGGTCGGGTCTGAATCTGGTCGCCCGAAGTCGCGCGTCACAATTACCTCCTCTGGCACAGTATGATGTGCAGACGCGGACAGAGGGCACTGGCCTAGAGCTTGGACGTGATTGTTACTGCTGAAAACAACAGCTCCAAGTCTGTGGATGTTATGTGGCGCTAAGTAGAGACAGTGCATATACTCATTGGCAGTCATCGTTTCGATATCTCCCACACATCTATGCATACCTTCACCATCGGCGTGCGAAAGAAGGCCAGATTTGCGTACAATCATATTATACAGTCCTACAGATACAGAGCAAGCCCAAAGCATCAGAGCATGGCGATATGCAAGAACTACAGGTCCAGCATCACTATACATTCACCATGTCTTAGGCCTAATACGTCCCCAGACCGTCAGCACCTCTGGTCGGCGAACCTAAGAAGACAACGCACCCGAAGGGTCTCCCATCGGGCATGACAAGGAGCGGTGTTCCGCCGCCATTGACGCCATAGTCAGCGGTCTTGAGCGAGACCATGTTGCCCCACCACGCCTGGATGGTTTGCTTGCCGATCATACCGTTCTTTGGGTATTGCAGTGCGAAATAGACGACGATGATCGACATCGCGACACCTGAGTCTAGTCCGGCAGACAGGATATCTATACATCAAACGGCTGTGAATATGCTGCTCGAGAGGCGACACGATCTCCACAAGCAAAAAGTACCTACAATTGTACTTCGCCCACCATGAGAAGTGACGTCGCCGGATGATGTAGTTGAAGATGAACCCGACGATGGCCCATGGCACGTAGTTGAGTGCGGATGCAGGCGGGATGGAGTTCGTCCCGTTGAAGATAACAGGAAAGTTCACGTAGCGCAAGACCGAGTTCGGCCAGCGCAGCGTCGCAACGTACGTGATAAGAGGAGCAACTGCCCCGATGAGGAAGAAGAACACGAGTCCGTAGTAGATCTGGCCCTTCGAGAACTGTCGCTGAGGGCCAATGACGCCCCAAACGATGGAAGCAGTCCCGAAAACCGTCGTGCCTGGACAGATGAATCCGTCAGGCTGTGAAGACGAGCACATGCCTTCGATATTCGTGAACATCCAGGATTGCACTCCTAACTGGACTGTGCCGCCTATGATGGCGGCAACGACCTGTGCAAAGAACATCACGCGTGGCCTGAAGACCCAAGCGCACGTGAGATAGACTCGTTAGGAGAGCACGGGGGAAATATATCGATCAGCGTACGGGATTTTCATGTAATGGCCAAGTTTGAAGTCGGATGTGAATTGCAGTGCTTGACCCATAGTGATGTAGCCGTACGTTTTGAACATCATCATCGCAATGGGCTTTCCAGGAAGTGCGTACCCGATGATGAGCTCGGTGATCACGCTGCATTGAAGTGTCCTTTGAATGAGAGACAACCCAGAGGATGCTCAAATGTACGTACTTGAGCCCGACCTGTAGATTAGTGATGGCTTGGATCATGCCCACCGGAACGGTGTACACGAATGCTGTAAAGCACGTGAGCGACAGAAAGGTGCTGTACGACGGCTTGTAGTATACCAATGAAGAGAGCCAGCACGAGAGCCCAAACGGGCATCTGCGTGTTCCACACCTCGATGGAGATCACTCCGAAGACAAACATGGTCACTAGAGGTCTTGGGTGAGAACGACGAGATGGACGACGAATGCTCATGGGTGACGCACCGAAGATGATCGTGTACCACCATTCCGGCACCTGCGCATACTTGGACATAAGTCGCGCATGAACGTCCGGCTGCTCCGACAGGGAACGGCGACTCTGGATCCAGATCTGCTTGCGGAAGTACAGGATGGTATGCATGATCGTAGATGTGATGCTTGCAAACGACAGTCCATAGGAGATCGCGAATGTCGTCGAAAGGAAGAGTGGTGAGTAATGCTTGTATTTCTCAATGTCCAGCGTCGACTGGGGGGTGAGGATCCGTGTGACGTTGTACTCTTGGCCGAGATTGTCGTACGACGTCCTTGTGGAGATCGGCATGTACTTCGAGTACCAAGTGTTGGTATAGTACAGGATCGGGGTGAGCACCCAGAAGAAGACAACAAAACCGATGGTGACGTTCGCCGTCGCCCACCAAGGTGACGCGAGCGGGGACCCGATGTAAGCAATCTGCGACCAGTCAAAGGTGATGAGCGACATTCCGAGGCCATTGTAATACCCAAACAGCTGATTGACGACAGCGTTGCGTGGCACGATCCAGCAAACCCAAGTGAAGTAACTCAGAGCCTGGAAGATATAGCCAGGAAAGAAGTACCAGAGGAAGGAGCCGATGAAGACATAGACGAAAAACCACTCGCGGGAAATGCCGCCATGGTTGCCGATACCTGCATATCTCTGAGAATGCAGGGTGTTAAAGAGCGCGCAAGTGACGAGATTGGCGGGCCAGATCATGGAAGGCGGGGCAACGAGGAAGCGACGTGCAATGCCGCCAATGGAGAAGCCGATCTGCATTGGAGCTAAGCATGAGAATGGTAGCTACTAAGCGTGTAGTACGAGGAGCGTGTCCACAAACCAGCTGTGTCGACATCACAATCATCCATTGATAAGAGAAGTTGTAGGTCTGCTGATAAAAGACACGTTGTACTGCGACGATGTCAGCCTGCGCAACCTCATCAGCCAATGAATCACGAATGATGAGGAAGCCTAGTAACGCATACGGCATACGCAGACTGATGACCGACGTTAGCCATGATGGTTATAAGAACATGTTCCTTGACTGTGAACGGTCCCGGGTTGAGAGATACACCAAAGATTTTAGCCTGAGGTATCGCATATTCCCAAAGCCGCCCAATTGGATATGACAGCAACTGTGCAACGAGCTGCGGGTGACACCCAGCTGAGTATAATGATCAAATAGGGTTGAAGAGGACTTACACCCGTTACGGTCACCGAAGGGTAACGGAAGTAGAAGAACTGGTTCATCCCAGGCAGGATTATAGACCAGACGATACCGATCACCCAAGCGCGAAGGGTGTTTACGGGCATATCTGGGTCATCAGTGTTCGCCACGGCCGAACGGACTTCAGGATAAGGCGAGTCATCGTCTTGGAGCACGCGTTCAGATAGACAGTCAGCAGAACCAATTGAGACCTGCATACCAAGAATTTCTGCCTCCGGGTCGATGTTGGGATCGTCAAAGTCGGTAACGTGGCGATGCAGAGAGACTATGATGCTTGCCGGGTCAAGGCGCGTTTCCCTTACTCCGGATATAATACTCACCATTCTTCTCCTCGTCCGCGACAACCTTCTCATTGAGTGATCCTGCTGAATACATGTCCTCGCCAGAGAAGGAGGGTGGCATGATGAGCGCCAAAACCTGTGGAGTGAGGACGGAGGTTATGAGCCTGTAGCAGCCTAAATAACCAGCAATCTCGACTGCGCTGCTATGCACGACCGGCAGACATCTCATCTGTCAACGGCCACCTGGCCGCTTTGATTGCGGGTTGCAATTTGGCGTATGGCGTGGAATCCGGTGCCAGGCATGCAGCGGCCCCATGTGCGATGCGCGCTACGCGGTTGCCCGGTAAGGAAGCATCAAATTCTGGCATCGGACGGAGTCACCGCTTTGCGATGCTCGAAGGTTCAACTCCCGGTAACTTTGCACAATGCAAACAGAAAAAGGACCCGGTCTATTTCCAACGCTGACCGACCGCCCGACTGAAGTCCTGAACGAGCGGCCATCGGTGGACAAATATGGTTCTGCTGTGAAGAAGCGCGTTTCACTGCTTCTCCAGCCCCCGCGCGCGCCATATAGGCAGGCGATGACCATCTCCGTGCTTCTCGCAAGTATGTGGTCCCTACTGTGCCGAGGCGACCGTGTGTACGACTGATGTGCCAGGCGCATAAGATGACCCAGGTTCCACTCACCTCCAAGTAGCGCGGGCCGATGCTAGGCCTTTTTGGACGCCCATGGTCGTCTTTGGACTCCATGATAACCCTTGTGATCAGGTCGCGCTTCCAGTTCCGAGTAAAGGCGAGTTTTGTGATGCAAGGCCGAATGGTCCTTGCTGGCCGCACAAGAGAAAAGAAGGGCTTATCTGCTGATTTGGAAAGCGCGCCATCAGCTGCGAATTCAGGCACAGCTGCACATGAGTACTGTCATCTTGAGCATCCACTAGCGGCACTGGTCCATGGATCACAGCAAGGACAAACTTTGAAGTCTCCGATCACGTGATGACCGCGTTCAGTGCACTGAGTCTCATGAAGAAACGTCAGCCAGCGATTGGCAAAGAGGCTGAATACAACACTGGCGGAGTTCAGGCGCAGCCCTATCGAACGTCCAGGAGGGTGGTATATCCATTCCTTGGGAAGCATTTTGGTCGAGTGAATTACAAGATCTTGTCTTGAGTCACGGTGTAGAGGAGGTAGGTGAGCGCGTGTGTGGTATTTCTCGGGAACTTGGGGACGACGTACGAGTCCGGCTAGCGCGACGCTGGATCTAGGCTAAAGCAGACCTAGCGCACAAAAGGACATTGACAAGGACATTGATGTCAACTCAATGAGCCATCCTGGACTTAACGAAGGCTTTAGTGACCTGCAGTCCGGAGCACAGTTGTTAGGGCACGGCATCCATTCAGTTCATTACTATCATATAGTACAGATAACCCAAGACCTGGACTAGTAGTATTACACCTCGCATAACACGCGTCCGCAAAGCGCGCTAGCAACTGGCAACTGGAAGGGTAATTTACCAATGATCCGGTCTGCATGATAGCCAACAAGTCAACTACCTCGCCAGCAGGAAAGAGGCGCGACAACGTACCCGAAGTAACCCTTCGCAGGCAGCGGTAGAAGCGGTAGGGAATTCGCATCGGCAGTGTTGATCGAGACGGTGTTGCCCCACCACGTCGCAAGGGTATTTTGGCCGATGGTGCCGTTCCGCGGGTATTGCAAGCAGAAGAAGATGAGGATAGCCGAGACGGCGACGCCCGAGTCCAAGCCCGCCGACAGGATATCTAGAGCACGCGTGTGAGTATGAGCAAACTCGACCTCCCATGCGCAATCGAGCGTAGACTTACAATTGTACTTCGTCCACCAGGAGAAGTGACGGCGGCGGATGACGTAGTTGAAGATGAAGCCCACGATCGCCCAAGGGACGTAGTTGAGCGCGGATGCGGGCGGAATGTATCCGATACCGCTGAGGATGACTGGGAAGTTGACATACTTGATGAGCGAGTTGGGCCACTTGACGGAGATGAGGTAGCTGATAACGGGTGCGACGGCACCCAGGAGGAAGAAGAAGACGAGGCCGTAGTAGATCTGGCCCTTCGAGAACTGCCGCTGAGGACCGATGACGCCCCAAATGATGGAGGCCGTCCCGAAAACCTCGGTATTCGGGCAGATGAATCCGTCCTTCTGCTTCGGGTCGCACATGTTCTCGATGTTGGTGAACATCCAGGCCTGAACACCGAGCTGAACTGTGCCGGCGATGGCCGCTGCGATGACTTGGGCGGTGAACATGAGGCGCGGACTGACGGGCGTCGATGCGTCAACAACCAGTGTATTATGACCAGAGATCTTGACGGAAACTCACGGGATCTTCATATAGTGGCCGAGCTTGAAGTCAGACGTAAATTGCAGAGCCTGCGCCATGGTGATATAGCCCCAAGTCTTGAACATCATCATCGCAATGGGACGACCGGGCAGAGCATATCCAATGATGAGCTCCGTGACAACACTACGAAAGAGGTTGAGTGGATTAGCGGGTCCCAATGGGAATGTAAATACGAAGGAGAACGTACTTGAGACCGATCTGCTGATTGGTGATGGCCTGGATCATACCGATGGGAACGGTGTAGAAGAAGGCTACATGGATGTTTGTAAATGGGATAGACATGAAACAAGCTGCAACGCCACGTACCGATGATCAGGGCGAGGATAAGGGCCCAAACCGGCATCTGAGTGTGCCAGACCTCGATGGAGATGAGGGCGAACACGAACATGACCACTGCACGGAGAGTTCGCGGTTAAGTCAACTTAGAATGTGTCATACCCTATGGGAACCGACGTACCAAAGACGATAGCATACCACCATTCGGGCACTTGAGGGTAGCGCGACATGAGCCGCGCGTGGATATCCGGCTGCTCAGAGAGCGAGCGGCGAGCCTGGACCCAGATCTGCTTGCGGTAATAGAGCGCGGTGTGGACGAGCGTGGCAGTGATGGCCGCAAACGAAAGACCGTAGCAGAGTGCAAAGGTCGTCGAGAGGAAGAGGGGGGAGTACTGCTCGTACTGCTGGACGTCCAACGTGGCCTCCGGCGTGAGGATGCGCGTGACATTGTACTCCGCACCAGTGTTGTCGAAAGAAGTGCGAGAGGAGATGGGTAGGTATTTCGCGTACCAGGTGTTCGTATAGTAGAGGATGGGGGTGAGCACCCAGAAGAAGAACACGAAGCCTGCTGTGACGTTCGCAGTCGCCCACCAAGGTGATGCGAGCGGCGAGCCGATATACGTGATCTGCGACCAGTCGAATGTGATGAGCGACATTCCAAGCCCGCTGTAATAACCGAACAGCTGGTTGACGACGATGTTGTTCGGCACGATCCAACAGACCCAGTTAAAGTAGCTGAGCGCCTGGAAAAGGTAGCCAGGGACAAAGTACCAGCAGACCGAGCCGACGAATACGTAGGTGAAGAACCGCTCCCGAGAAATACCACCACGCGAGCCGATACCGGCATATTGCTGCGAGTGCAGGGTGTTGAAAAGCGCACAAGTAACGAGGTTGGTCGGCCAAATCATGGACGGGGGCGCAACCAAGAAGCGCCTAGCAATACCACCGATAGAGAACCCGATCTTTGAATGCCAGTGAGACAAGGGCTGTAATTAATCATCTCATTATACGCACCAGTTGCGTCGACATGACGAGCATCCATTGATAGCCGAAGTTGTAAATCTGGTTGTAATAGACGCGTTGCACCGCGATGATATCCGTCTGGCGCTAGTGTGAGACAACGTTGCACTGAGGCACTGGGAGATACCTACCGCATATGCAGACTGGTAGCCAACTGTTGCCATCATCGTGATAAGGACATGCTCCTTGACAGTAAAGGGTCCAGCATTGACTGAGATGCCGAAGATCTTCACCCTTGGCATGACCCTTGCCCAGAGACGACCAAGAGGGAAAGAGAGCAGTTGGGCGACGATCTACAGCGTGACAACCCGCAGTCAGTGACCCTCCGCAGCAAGAACGACTGTATGGTCAGGTACGCACCCCGCCCACAGTCACGGACGGATATCGGAAGTAGAAGAACTGGTTCATGCCGGGTATGACGATGGACCAGATAATGCCGATGACCCATGCCCGAAAGGTGTTCACGGGCATTTCCGGGTCGTCAGTGTTAGCCACAGCGGACCGCACCTCGGGATACGGCGAGTCGTCCTCTGTGGACAGAATGTGAGGCTCTGTCGGACAGACAAGCATATCACACGACCTACCAAGGAGGACGGCATCCTTGTCGAGGTTGGGGTCGTCAAAATCGGCGATGGCGACCGCAGGGATGACATGCGCTACACAGAGAATGGCAAGATACGGGGACTGTAGCGGGACGGGATATGAAGTGGAAACATACCCTGCTTCTCAGCGTCGAGCTTCTCGTCGAACGAGCTCGTGGAGTGCTTGCCCTCCGGTAGGTAGGCGGCCATGGCAGGCGACGCGACTGTGGGTCGGTAGACGAACGAGTAAGCAGCTTTCCTCGGGGTGCTGGCATATAAAGCATCCCTGGAGCCTATCAATTCGGCGACATCTTTAGAGCGGCGATAGGCGCATCGAGTCCTCACGGGATTGAACCCCTGCGTGGATTGTCCGAGTGATCACTTTTGGAATCTGGAAACCCCGGCGTCGAAGGACAGCGTCATGTGCATGTCTGTTCCTGGAGGAGGAGCAGCCGACGTGAGATAAGAGCGCTGCCACACACCGTCCCGTGTGGGCCAGATGGCAGATGGGAGCGGTGGGCCACATGGAGCACCGAGACGATCCGCCCGAGCTCCATCGCATTCTTTCTTCGTCCGAGACTGGAGCCAGAATTACGGGCGCCGATCAGTCCCCGCGTATCTTTTGGCGGCCGGTGGTCGTGTGCAACGACCACAGCTTGGACATGCAGCAATATACCCCCGGCTGGCCACGCCAGCGTGGACAGGAAACGGGCCAAATGTCGCTGCACCCAAGGACGACGTACTGAACCTGCCACACGGAAATCATTGTCAGCATGCCACAAGAGAAGGTGGCCGTGGTAATGCAGGGTGTATTTTCGGAATTGCTCATGGCCAACGGAGCCTACCTCGTGTCCTGCTCGGTTCCTTTCGCTCCAACTTTCCGCAAGAGGGCTAAACCGCGACTAGAACAATTCTCCACCTTTCCATATGGATTTCTAACCCCGCAACTGGGGTCGCGGGATTGGAGAACGTTATACCTGGGGACGATCAATCAACATTGCGTCCAAACGGTGCAACAACTGCAGTCTCGCAAAGGAACACAGATCACGATCAGCGCGGTTCGTCGTAACTCCTCCGCCTTCGACGGATACGGCGAATTTTCTCACCTGACAATGGGTTGCCTTACCATCAAGTGTGCAAACCGACTACAGAACCAGTGCGCTCTCGCCCACGAAAGGAGGGGATTCCTTCCCATTCCATGTTTCACGTTATCCGCCATGTGGACGCCCCCTGCAAGCGCTGAGCCGTTCCACTTCCGGCGTCTTCGCCACAGCGGCCATAGCAGAGCGAACACTCGGCGGAAGCAACCGGGTCCGCGGCCTTGCTGTGCCGCCGCGTCGTGATCGTTGTTTCAAGCTACCGCAAAATCACGCACGCCACCTTCCCAGGAACTCGAGTGATCGAGGAGCAAAATTGCACGGATCTTTGCGCAGTGCACGGCAGAGGCGAACCTCTGATCAAGTTTTTCGCGTTTGTGATGCGAGACGACAGACCCATGCGCTATGGAACTCTCGAGATTCCGAATGTCCATTCGGAGAAGGGGCAGGAAGTGCTCGGCTAGCGAGCTCCACGAACATACAGCGCTGGCCATGCAAATGATGCAAGAAGCGTGTCCATTTGCCGTAGGCAGCATGAGTCTGTAACGGTGAGTTGGAGATTGACATCACGCTCAAAGATAACAGGGATCGCAGCATCGTCAACGGTGTAAGTCTGACCTATCATCGGGCCAAGGCTGTCTCGGCTCGTCGATAGCCATCCTTCACGGCATGAGATAGAGGACTATCGTGCGATCATTTAGACCGTTGATGTCTGGAACATGTCATTTGGGCGCTGAGTGTGGGTGTTGTGCCGCCACCGGCGGGCCAGAAACTGTTATTGGACTGCCCTCAGACTGGCACGTCAACATATCGTGACCGTCGAACGCATTACCATGCGCAGAGGGCCGTGCTGCTCAAAGAGAGCGATACCAGAGATGCTGGTGACACGTCGGTGAGTGACAGTCTGTGCGTAAGCTCCCAGGACAGCCGAGCTTCTTTCAAAGATGAAGCCTTCGCTGACAGCGGTATCTCACCGATGAGCCCGGCGCTTGCAGGGCCTGAGTGGAATAGAGCGCCTTTTGAAACTTGGAACCCGTTCTGATGTGCCTGTTGTACCTGCATGTATCTAGCCATCTGCATGCATGCAATACTGTTTGACACGTACCTCAACCTCCAAGTCTTTTTCGTGCCTCCCTACTTAATGTCAAGCCATGAGAATTTTCCGGTCACGCATATCGGTCCCAATTCGTTACCAAACTCTATTGCACAGGTACACCGGCCAACCGGGTCTGACGAGCGCGTCCTGGCGTGCAGAACTCAACCAGCAGCCAGTATGCAGACTGCTCTAGTGCTAACCGGGGTCACTATGCAGGATGTCTCCTAGCAGCATGGGATGGTAGCCTTGGTGACCGCCTGTAGCGAACGGTAGCGGTCCGCAAAAGGTCTGAAAGTACGGCATAATAAGCAACGTCGCAGTGAACCGGAGGGAGGCGGTGACGAGCGAGTGCATATACAGATTTACAGCTCTTCATGGATTCCTATCCCCAGAATTGGCCGCCGTAGAAGCTTCACGGCGTTGATGAAAGATCCTATCGTAAGTGCGGGGCTCGAGACTCTCAAAAGTTCATGAGCCTTCGCTGTCGTGTATGACCACCGCCGTGACTGTCCCCGGAGTTAGTGGACGATGCGAGGTTCAATCTGGCGAACGACGACTGATGCAACAAGATAACGAGCGCACTGCTCTGGCACACGCGGCGCTCCAGGAACGTTCTTTGGAAACCAGATGGAGGATGTGGGTCGCGCAATCGTCCAAGTCCTAGAAGTGAACAATGAAAGCAAGAACGCATATAGACGGGGTGAGTTCTGACACAAATGAGGTGGTCCAGGTATCATCGCATGCACGCTCAGCGTGGACGTGTTCGATGAATCTGGTATGCGCGTTCACGCAAAAGCAATCCTCGAACGATGATACGTATTTTAATGAATCTGCTTACCCTTGCTGCATTCCAGTCGGTCGCCTAGTTGTATGTTGGGCAAGTGAAAGCAGAGAGATCGTTGGCAAAGGAAGGACAAGGCACGCGCGAATATCTGTCGTTCTTGGCAAGGACGACGGTGAACGTCTATGGTGGACCCACTATTGACTGCGATACCATCGCCACGTGGCAAATGGTATGTTAGCGCCCGTGACGCCCCACCTCCACGTTTCCTGACTGCGAGCGTGGTTGAATCGCCGGTTTCGGCTTCTGCCCTGCGCGACACTTGCTATCCTAAACGACGTACATACGACAGACATTGAAACTCTAGCAGGGGAATAGTGCAACCCGTGCGCATCGCGAAGTAAATGGTGAGCGTACAAGAGCACGGAGATAGTGGTGACGAACACGATACGAGCGTGCTCAACGACACCAAATGTAGTCAGCGCTCTTCAACTTTCAATCACTCCTCCTTGTCATCCTCCTGTTGATATGCACATGCACATACATTCGTGCTGTAGCCCCTCGTCTCATTGACAGGAACAAGGAAGGGTGCGTATAGGTCTACCTCTCTTTTCAGCACTGTGCTGAAGCTTTGCGACAGCTTCCTTGGATTGTTCTGGATGTCCGCGCGGATAGGTGAGCCGTCGTACCCTACTCCCTCCCTCGTCGCGCGAGCAGTTTGCTGATTACGTGACATTCCCGCCCAGGGGAGCGATTGTCACCATACGTCGCGCTAGCCTGTGTTGCAATGGCGATCACGCTGCTCGTACAGTGACCTGCGCTCTCTTCGACCCGGAACTCGACGAAGATGACCACCCACAGGCAAATCCTCGTTCCGGTGGTGCAGCTTGGGGATGTAGAAATCGTCGGACAGTTCAGGAGCCCACCCCGCCTACCGTGCGTGCCTGCCGACCGTGGCGCGCTCGTTCCCCTGGTTCCTATGTCAAATTGCCCGTATCACTGTGCTTCCCGGTCCACCGATTTTGATGAAAGGTTTTCGTGTACAACACCAGACAGCACCCGGAGCCTGTTGCTCATGAATCGAGTGGTTTGAGCGGAGCGCCCGAGCTATCCCCACGTGGTGGGCGCGATCCCATTTCTTCCCTCGTGACACGGGGATTCATAAC
Organism: Trametes punicea; assembly: GCA_025528855.1. NCBI lineage: Eukaryota > Fungi > Basidiomycota > Agaricomycetes > Polyporales > Polyporaceae > Trametes > Trametes punicea. The sequence continues at coordinate 250,081 of VICQ01000023.1, forward strand.
CGCCAACATCACATGTATTTGCTCCTTCCCCGGGCTGGCCGACTTGCCCGTAGGGACGAATGCTCTGGATTGTGCATGAGGAGGTCGTCCAAAATCTGCTAGTGCTACTGCGATCTAACTCTATCGCAGAAGACATGGAGGATGATGCTGCCGCTCCCACTGTTGGATAAGCCGTGCTCTAGTCGAAAGGCAGCACAGTTTCAGCGGCCGAAGTTTCTATCTCGTCGGCATGAGGTTGGGAGCGGGACTGCTGCCGGTAGGTGCGCTCGTAGACTATGCTATCGACCGGAAGAGGCTGTTCAGCTGTACCGTGTAGTGTGCATGAATAAGTATCATAAGGGATGATACTGTGGTTCGCCTCATAGCACATGGCCGGAGGCATTCACCAGATGGGCACGTCGCATAAGTAACTCTGTCTCATAACGTATGATCTCAGAGAGGACTGAGGTCTGTGTCCGCGGCTGCTCCCGCATGCAAGCTTGGAAAAGGGCACTAATTGATATACGTATACAACAACCTAGCATACAACAGCAGGTGCAGGAAAGATGCGAAATTCCCAGCATACAACAGCACAGCAACCCTCACGGTGTCAGACCTTTCACCTCCGACTTCTCCGCTGCGCGGGTGGGACGTTCTCATCTTCGTCCTCCCTGCTCGCATCCTGGTATAGCGCAGATGTCGAGCGATGCGCCGTGCGCTCCACGATTGACGTTCCGTCTCTGAATCGCGTCCGGAACAGCACGTTCGCGTTCGTGAAGAGGCCTTCCTTGAGGGAGACGACGATAAACTGAGAGCCCTTGAATCGCGTCCGGAACAACTGGCCGATGTGCTGCGTGTGTGAAAGATCGAGCGCAGCGTCGATCTCGTCCAAGATGTACATCGGCGCCGGCTTGAATTGGAGCAGGGACATGATCAAGGATAGCGCGATAAGGGACCTGAGAGATGATGTCAGTGAGTCTTTGATGTTTCAGCCAGGAGGCGATGGAAATGCGGTGGAAGGGGATGCAGGGGCGATAACGAAGGCTAAGAGATAAGGAGACTGGAGATCGAACTCACCGCTGGCCACCGCTAAGCTCTGTGAGACTCTGCTTCCAAACGGTGCCTAGGCGCACTTTCACCTCAAGACCCTGCATGAGGTCCTGACCTTCTGGCGGCTGGAGCTTCGCAAAATTCCCGGGCAGAAGCTCGGCGAAGATTGCTCCAAAGTCGCTTGAATTGCTGTGAGTGCCTGGTACCTGGGATGGAGTACGCGGGACATATTGGCGCACCCGTTAACTTTGCGCCAAGTCTTCTCCACAGCGTCCCGCTTGTAGCGATCAAGCTCCTTGATGGTGTCCTCGATCTTCGCTTTGTCCTTCAGGACCTGCGCGAGCATCTTCTTGAGGTCCGCTTCGTTCTTCTCGACGCTGCAAATGAGGGATAAGACAGGGAAGTAGCGGACGGTCGTGGTACCTACCCGTCGATCATATGCACCGCTTTCGGGTTGATTTTCTTCTTCATACCGTTCTGCTGCGACTGTAGTTCCTGAGCACGGGCCCTCAGCTGCCTGATATCAGCCTTGGAGAAGTCATACGGGGTGCCCGGCTTTCCAAATTGCCTACGAAAGGGTGAGGTGAATATCACCAGAGCGTTATACTAGCAAGCTATGACACGCACTCGTGTTCCTCGATGATCCACTCGTACTGCTTTTCCAAGTTCGCCGCCTGGTTCTCTGCGATCGTCTTCTCCCTTTGCAGCGATCCAACGTCGTGCTCTTTCTGAGTAATCTGAAGCTCTCCATCGCTGATAGCTTTCTTCTTGTCTTTGATGACTTGCTCGAGAGCTTTTAGCTCTTCGTCATAGCGGCTTAATGTCGCACGTTCTTCATGAAGCTTCCGCTCAGCCATTGCAAGAGCATCCTACACCGCAAACATCAGTATCATGCCTTCTCGCCTCGGTGAAGGCTCAAACCTCGCTCGCTTTGAGTTCTGCTTGTAGCTTGCTGAGCTCCTTCTGCAATTTTTTGACACCTGAGCGAGCCTCCTCGATGTGAGCTTCAGCCGCAGCGATGTCCTTCTCAGTTTGTTCTGCGTCAGGTAGGTCATTGCTCTACCCGCGTTCCGTTGCGGTCCGGACTTGCTTACCGAGCTCAAGCGTTGCCGTCTGCAGCTCGCGATGCTGAGTCTTCACCACAACAGAATGCTTCTGTAGAGCAGCTTTCTGCTTGGAAACGTCCGCCTGTAACATTGGAATATTCTCAGATATGGAATCGCATTGGTTCGCCATGTACCCACCTTCAATTCGTCAATCTTGCCTTCCTTGTTGTTCTTGAAATCATCCATATCCTTCTCAAGCTTCCTGATTTCCTCCTTCGCTGTCCTCTGCTTCTCCCTCGCGGCGCTGATGGCTGCATGGAGGTCGGCAATCCTCTTCTTAGCTTGTTCGACGTCTTGCCCAATCTATGATCATTTAAGAGGAAAAAAAACCAGATATCTCGGTGGTAGCATCACTCACCCTAGATGCGCTACTGCCATTGACTTGCTGTTCGAGGAGGTTGAGCTCGTGCTCCTTGATGCTCAGATCACGCGTTAGGGCTCTCCAGCTCTCTCGCATGCTGCGGGTGCGTTCATCTTCGCGTTCCAAGACTGATAGCCGCTCTCTCGCCTCGTGCAGGTTGCCTTCCGCTTCGAGGAGCTCTTGCACCTTCAACAGCACGCCGGAGCTGCTCGGGGCGGAACCACCGCTGAGCGTGCCAGAGGGATCGTACACATCACCATCGAGGGTGACGGACCTGACACCGATTTCCCTGGAAAAAGTGATCTGCTTCGCTGTCGCAGCATCATCGCAGATGAACGTTCCGCCGAAGACGAAGAACATGGCGTTCGCGACCTCATCGGGATATCCGATGAGTGCCAAGGCGAGGCGCGCCTTGCCCCCCGACATGCATTCGGCTTGCGCGACTTTCTGCGGCAATGTTAATAACCCTGGTCGAGTTCCGGTCCAGTGCTTAGACGTACGGAAGGATGTACTCTGAAGCTCTCGATCCTGTTGAGCGGGATGAGGGTGACGCGCCTTTTCAGGCGGCCGTTCTGCAGGAGCTGCTTGCCTACTTCGTCACTCTCGACAACCACATTGTACAACCGGCCGCCAGCGGTGATCTCCAACGCCGTAGCCGCGTTGTAGTTCATCTTGTCAAGCGCGACAAGAGAGGCAACAAGACCTTTGACCTTGTTTCGGTCGAAGTTGGGATATGGCGATGCATATTCAAAGTCGAGGTTGCCCATTCGGTTCTTGATGTTGTCGCGAGTCTGACCCGAGGGCTCTGAGATAATGTGATAAAGGCGAGTAGGAGAGACACACCTCAGTAGAGCTTCGGACGGCCTCCTTTGCCTCTGCAATAGCGGCGTCGTGGGCTTGCTCCTTCTCGGAACTCCAACCCGTCTCTGCTATCCTTTTCTTGCGCTTTTCGACATCTGCGCGCATCGCCTCGAGCTGCCGAGTGCCTTCGCTGGCCTCGCGCTCGACCGCTTTCCACCTCACCTCTAATTCCTTCAACTCCTTCTCAGCCATGGCAAGCTTCACCCGACACTGCTCCTCCTCAGCACTGGCCTGAGCAGCACGCGTTCGCGCGTCAGAGAGCTGACCCATGTAGCCACCACCGCCGGCGTTACCGCTGTTGTTCGATGAGAGACCAGTCAAGAGAGTCTGAAGGAGTTCCTCGGCTTTCGTCAGGGCGGTCTGCAGCCCGTTATGCTTCTCTTGGACAGTGGCGTGAGATGCAGTAAGCTCGCCAACTTGACGACGTTTCTCCTCGAAAGCGGCCCGGAGCTAGAGTAATGTGAATATTGACTTGACCTAACAGACTTGAGAGAGACTCACTTCGTCCAATTCCTTCGCAGAAGCTGCGATTTTACCCTCCTCATCGGCGATGGTCCCGTTCTTGATCTCGACCTGGGTGCGCACTTTTGCCAGCGTCTTTCCCAACTCACTGACTTCCTCCTCCAATTTCTTGAATTTCCCGCCCTTCTGCAACTCCTTGTCTCTTTGCACGCTGACGGCCTTCATGTCTTTCTCCGCGGCGTGGATCTCTTTCTCGAACTTGACCTTCTCTTTCTTCAGAGTCGTGATCTCCTGCTCCGTCGTCGCAATCTCTTCCTCCTTGGCACTCGCCCGCTCGCGCGCATCTGCCCACTCCCAGGCACGCAGTGTACGCCCGATCCGTTCGAGCTCGGTGCATGTCTTCTGCCATTGCACGTAAGACCGTTTCTCCTCCCGCAGCCTGTCGAGCTTTGGGGCGATTTCCTCTGTGAGCCAAGAAGTAATCTCTTGCACACGTTTCTCCTTCTTTGCGATGGTCTTCAGCGCCTTCTCCTTCCGCTCCTCGAACATACGTGTGCCAGCCGCCTCCTCGACCATGCCAAGGATCTCTGCCGGTCGCATATTGAGGACCTAGCATGAACATCAGTATCCCTTCTCCTCATGGCACGAGTGCGATGTGGACAAGTGAGGAGCTGTTGGCTAGAGGGACAGACAGACGTACTTTCGTGATTCGGCCTTGCATGATGAGGAAGTTGGGGTTGTTGATGTTGAGTTGTACACTCTGGAAGAGAGTTTGAACTGCTTGTTGAGTTGATTTATGGCCATTGAGAAGGTACTTCGAGATGTTTGGAATGGCGATCTGGGGATGAAAGGTCATGCGATGCGTAGAGGGTGGCGATCTGATTCCTGAACTCACCTGCCTGGTTACCGTAATCTGTGCATAACCCTCGAAGCCCACCGGACTTGTCGCGCGGTCCGAGTTGTCGAAAACGATCGTTACACTGGCCTTAGTGACGCCAGCCTGCCCGCGCTTGTAGATAAGATCCTGCTGATTCTGTGCGCGCATCTATATTGAAGTCAGTGGGAAAGGACTTTACTCGCCTCTCCGATACTCGGGTACTCACCGACGACATATTGGTGAGGCCCAAGACAAAGCATATAGCATCAAGGATGTTGGACTTTCCTGAACCGTTGAGGCCGGTGATAGCGTTGAAGGAAGGGTCCCATCCTGTGATTTGCGTTCGAACAGGATAGGATTTGAACCCTGAGCGATTTCTCGTATCAGGCAGAGACGAGCACTTGCGCACTAGTCAACATACCTTCCAGAATAAGTTCCTGTATATGCATCTCGGGACAAAAGCCCCTTCTGCGAGGAGAGGGAGACGAATGCTGTCTGACCTGAGCGTGTCGCAGTTCGACGCGTGAGTGGCGCGTCGCGTCGCGTTCAATTGCTTTCGAGCTCCGACAGAAAGCGCGTGCAACACGTGCCCCACAAATCCCACCGAGAAGTGGGTGTATAGAGCTCTCCAGCCGCTTGTCTTTCTTTGATAGCAATCGCGACCATCACCGTTGGTCCCGCAGCCTAAGAGACCTGATTGTATGCTTTCAGATTGGGATTCAAGTCTTACTGAGCTTTCCTCAGACGAGGATGAATATCTACCCTCGGCTAGAAAGAAGCGGCAGGGGCAGACAGAGTACAAGGCGAGTGCCCACATCGTCAACGCCTATCATTGCGATAACCGACATGTACACAGATCAACAACTATCTTAGACCATGCCGTACAACGACGTACACGGCGAAATGCCTCTACGGTACGCCTTGATGTGCTGTAGCCAAGCAGTACAGCACAATCATGTTGCCCAACGCAGACCAGATAGTGGACAATACGATAGAACTGGATCCTGACTATCAGCGGGGTAGGTAGCTTCTTGTCGTTTGCAGAGATCTTGTACTAATGGACGCAGATGTCGTCTGGACTGAAACGAAGCAGATCGGCTTGATAGATTCGCTGCTCAGAAACTTCTACATTCCTCCAATTATCTTCGGTACGGGCATGCGGTTTGCCTTGAGGCTCAGCATTGCTTATCATACTGTCGCGGTTGAAGCTGTCAAGAGGCATGATGATGGCACCGAAACCCGCACTTGCATTGATGGCAAGCAGAGATTGACTTCAATCCAGCTGTGAGTATCAATGCCAATGATATTTCGCACCCTTGCGTTATCATTGTATCTCACTGGGTTCTCCGCGGTGAAGACGTGGGCGACCCAGGAAAGTCAGCACTCAGCGGATTCACTTAATATCCGGTGCAGCCAACACAATACGAGTTACTGGCTTCAAACCCGGCTCTCAAAATCGGTATCCTGGACAGATTTTAAGAGGAACGGAGTACAACAGTCGCGGTAGCCGCGGTTGGCTTGTACTTTTGCCATGCAACTCCGACTTATACGCGCCCACAGTTCAAGCGATGAGATGTTCGAAGCGAGACCTTTTTGGATCACTGCATACGTCTGACGCTACTGAGGCTATCATCCCCTGCCGATCGCCCGCGTTGTTCCCATTGTGGACCCATTTCTCAGCAGAGATTGGTGCATCATGGGGCTAGAGCCGGGATTAGTAGCTCACTCTGGCGGATGATTCCATGAGATGACTTTTCTTTGCTTGTGCTTTGTTCCTGTTTGAAGGTGTAAGATGTAGGGTTGTTCTGATATTGTGCGACAACAGGTTTATGGACGGCATGGTACGTGCGGGCCGTTGGTGCCAGTAGCATCCAAATGCTAACCTCGGATTATTCATGGAATGGTAGATACCTCGTACGTCTCCATATGTTTGACCCTCATAAACATTCTTGTCTGACTCACGCTCTGCGAGAAGACAAGGATATGTACGCTTCCTGCAGTGAGATGTTTCTGATTATATCTCACGCATCTGCAGCGAGACCAATAAGAAATGGTGGTTTCGTGGATCTGATGGTGAGAAGCGTAATCTGCTTCCCAAGCAGCTCCTTCAAGCCTTCGCGAACAAGCAGATCGTGTGCGTGGAATATGAGGATCTCAGCGATGACCAGGAAAGGGAGATATTCCAGGTCAGGGAACCTCCGTTAGCTGCTTCAGCTTTGATTCACTAATTCTTCCTACAGCGCGTACAACTTGGTGTGGCTCTGACAATAGCCGGTACGGTCTGCTTGAAATCTGGACATACAGGCATCTCAACGCTCATATCCGTCCACGATAGAGCGTATGCAAGCAATCCCCGGACCCTGGCCTACGCTTATTCGAGAAGTGCAGTCTATTGTGCTTGGAGATGAAGGGTTTGGCGAGGATCTTGATTGGGGCCACGACCGTGGCAGAGACTTTTCATGTCTGGCCTCTATAATCCATCTCATCGACAAGCACCCGGTCATCACCTTCCCCACGCCCGCTCGGCTTGAGAAATGGCTCTCTGTGGCGACGCCCGTTCCAACGAGAACGCGGGAAGCTGTGCTTGAGACCTTCCAGATCTTCATCACGCTCGTCAGGGACAAGAAGTACAATACCGCCTTCAGCAAGCCATCGAGGGTATCCCCGATCGAGTTCATCATGACGGGCGTGCTCATCCATCGCTTCCGGAAGACGCACTCGCTCATCCAACTGTCGTCTGCCATCTGGCTCATGCGTGCAGACGTGCGGAAGAAGCACGTCGATATCCGCTCTAATTCGAAGGTCACGAAGACCCTGTTTGAATTCATCGACAAGGGACTGGACGATCTCGACCTCGGGAGCGACGGCAAAGGCGACATTCCGGCGTCGGTCGCAATGAAGGCATACCGAAAAGAGGGCAGTAAAGCGAACTTACAGGTGGCACCGCCACTGACTGTCGAGAAGAGACCGCGACATCAAGAGATCTCAAGCAGCGACTCCGAGTCGGAAGCTACTCCAAAGAAGAGGCCATCCCTGTCTGGTCCGACGTCCTCACGCTCGGTGACCACGACGACCACTACGTCTGCGAGGTCTAGAGCAGCCACAAACAAGAAGTCTACATCAACCGCTGCCAACGTAGCATCCACTTCCAAACCTTCAGATAAGGCGGCGCCGAAGACTACAACATCTCGAGCCTCCAAGGCAAGTGCCGCAAGTAAGGCGGCAGAGCAAGCCCCTTCGCCTGTTACCGCGTCGAAGAGTCCTACGATAGGCAAGACTCCCACTGGTCGTCTCACAACAAGGACAACAAGGACGGCGGCCTCAGCCGCTGTTGATTTCCTTGCACTCTCCCAACCCTCAGAGCTTCTGGCCATCGAGGAGTCGGGCGATAATTCTGTCAGTGCTGCATCACCTGCAACCAAAGAGCCGGCCCTGAAGCATGAGCTGGAATGCGATGAACCAATGGACGAAGACTGTCCGGACATGACTTCGGCGCAGACCTCTACTATACCGTGGGTTGTGCTTCTCCAATTATTTTGGCCAGGAAAAGGCTCACAAGACTCGGAAGTGACAGACAAGTTAATGCGGACAGCGGCGAGACGACGGTACTTCAGCATGAACATCTGCAAAGGAGTCTTGGCTTTCATAGCGGACAGAAGCGGGCTACGCCAAATGATGTTGAAGACTCCGGACCACTGCCTGGGCCGCCTCTTGTGAACATGGCAAGTCCAATACTGCAGTCCGCAGGCTCGACGGCGCAGTCAACACCTACAGTAGCCACCCCGGCCGATCATATGCAGCAGAGTTCGCTGGAACACCTCTTAGTCCAGCGTGGCCATTTTGACCTCGCCGTGCCGGGCACTCTCAGCGTCTTCCCTATTGAACCGAGTCATTCATCCCCGACACCTCCTGTCGCAGGCGTGGCTGCTGTATACATCTCGTCACCACGATGTGCCCCTCCACCGATTACGACCGCTGTGATACCGCCTCCTCCACCCCCACCGCCCATTCCTACACCCTCGGTGCATGGCTCTCCAACAGGCGCTGCAGCAAGTCCCGGTGCTCTGCGAGCATCATCTGTGGGGCGACCTAGCGGAGACTATCGAGCATCGCCATCCCATGCCAAGGCTGTGATAAACAGTGCCCCAGACAGGGACCGAGAATGGAGTGGCGACCATAGACACAGCAGACATAGCGCCTGGAGCAGAGATGGCGAGCGAGACAATGGTTACGGTCCTCGGCAAGACCGTGGCCGAAGCAGAGATCGCGACTCGCGCAGGGACCGTGACTGGAGTCGTGACTATGAACGGAGCAGGAGTTACGGCCGAAGCAGGGGTCATGATCATAGCCAAAGCAGGAGCCACGACTGGCACCGAAACCGTGACCGGAGCAGAAGCCACGATCGCACTAGGGATTGTGATTGGAGTGAAGGTCAGCGACGCTACGCATATCGGAGCCCGGAGAAGGACATGGGACGAGCATGGGAGCGAGATTGGGACAGGGGTACAGACCGGATCAAAGACATGGAAAGGGAGTACTGGGCCCGAAGTCGATATCACGACCAGCGGAGTGAGGGCTATCCCAAGTATCGGTAGGGCGAGGTAAGCGAGTTCAATGTTGCTGTCTGATGGTCGAAGAAGGTTGACAATTCAGGACACAGCTACCTGCGCGCCTCCTGTGCTATCCGGGCTGCGATCTTGATTTGCCGCTACCATTCACCGCCCTTTGTTTGAGGCCCAGGCGGATCTTCGAACGCAGCATGCGACCAGCTGTACACTCTAATGCATCAGCTGAGTGGTCTCGAGGAGATCGCGTTGCACGACATACGATTGACAATGTACACCGTAGTTCTTGTGATATTGATAGCGTCTCGAAGACCTTGTCTTTCTCATATCGATGCACCGTCGCGGGTGCAAATCGCGCTTAGTCGTGCCTAGATACAGGGCCGCGTCGTTTTGCTGACGGAGGAACGTGGCGAGGACGAGACTTGCGATTGGCAGGCTCCTGGACGGGCGACTCACGACACGCACGTTCAGCTCTGCTCAGGCGCCGAAGGGTTCCCCGTGACTCGTGAGCACGGCTCCGCTTCGGTGGGACCGGGCGATTACCTGCACAACTGCTAACTAGCTCAGCCGCTGGATTGCCACGCATGGCAGTCGCAGTCGTCGTCGCACAGGAACAGGGCTCAGCCCTGCAACATCCTGCTCAGCCCCTACATGTCATATGTATCATGCTGGAGAAGCCGCGCTGAAAACGGCTTCCTCAGTGCTCGAATCTCCCTCTGACCCTGTGTAATCTGGTAGGTGTCTCCCTCGGGTGCTCTCATCCTCCCCCCTTCCTCCCAGCGGGTAACGCAGGGACGGAATGTCATCGTTGTCTAGGTCAAGGCGTTCGCGAGCGTATCAATACGATTATACGTATCTAGGTCGCTCGTCCAACGCTCCAGAATATGTCCAGCTCGGAGCGGCAATCCGAAGCAGAGAAGTGAGTCATCGAAGCCATCACGAACGTCCTCGGGCTGAGTGACATTGTACAGTTTGGAGAACAGAAATATGGCCGCAAAGGTAGTGGAAAGAGCGGCGCCACTGTAGCTACGAGTGCCGTGAGTGAAGAAGCCTGAGGCTTCCTAGCCTGAGTATCAAAGGCTCCCCTCCTCATTCGAAGCGTCTGGTTACCTCTGCACAGGCTGCAGATACTCGGTCTCCTATATCCACTTATTCAGGGAGCACCGAAAATAGCTCAGCCGAAGCGTGGATGCAATGCGCTACCGCTGTGAAAGAGCACGAAGAAGCACGAATCCAAGCATGGAAAGAGGAAATAGACACTGAACTCGTCTTCGTGAGTTCCTATGATTGTCGTCTGTCACATGTGAGGTTGGTATGCCTCTCATCCCATCTTCTCCCGCAGGCAGCCCTATTCTCTGCAATCCTGACAGCCTTTGATGTCGAAGTGTACAAGACACTGATGCAGGACAACCCTTCGCGATCCGCGATTGCAATCAACGCGCTCTGGTTCTCTGGTCTCATCTGCAGTCTCGCAGCCGCATCAGTCAGCATTCTCGTCAGACAATGGCTCAACCAATATACCACCGGTCTTACGGGCGTGTCTCCTGACGTCGCTCGAGTCCGACAGTTTCGCCAGGACGGGCTCAAGAAGTGGAAGGTCGCCGAGATCATGATGCTGCTACCCATCCTGCTGCAAGGCGCAGTCGTCCTGTTCCTCGTCGGGCTCATCATCTTCCTGAACCAATTCAACCGCCAGGTCACAATAGCTGCGAGCGTCCTCGTAGCGCTCCTGCTGGTTTTCATAGTCTTCACCACTGTTATCCCCACGTTCAAGGACGACTGCTCCTACCAGTCCCCACAGGCTTGGGGTTTCTTTGTCATCTTCCAAGCCCTCAAGCGTCCTGTCCGTACCTTGGCAGGGTCCATCTCCGCGCACTTGAGGCGATGGACGGCGCCAGGCGTCGATGGGTACTTCCATCGTCTTCGCAGTCGATATGCCCAGATGCTCGTCCATAAGCTCACTCGCTTCGCCAATAAGCCCAACACGTACAGCTGGGTCGCCCGGGAGCGGGTGCTCGTCCAGTCGTCTGGACCCACGCTCGATCAACACTTGCTTGTCGAGGCGGACGCGATGCTCCTCGCGGACGACTTTTTGCGCGAGGTCGTCCGGCCGTGTCTTAGCGACATGTCCCCAGAGGCCGCGATCAAGTCGTACTACAACATCATGGCGCACCGCGCGGACCTCATCGAACGCGGCCGGCCCTACTTCGAGGCGAGGCAAGCCAGGCCGGAGTCGATCGCTGTCCTAGTCGACATCACTCTCGACGCGCTGCGAAAGACGAGGGTCGAGCCCGCTTCTAGGGAGCACGCGATCCGTATCATGGGTATCCTTGAACCGCTGCTCGTCCTCTCGCTCCCCTTGACATACTGCCACTTCTGCCGCGTCTTCTGCTCCCTGCTTGATGACTCGGACGAAGACGTCCGCCATCTCGCTTTCTCCATATTGTACCAGCAGCTCTCGAGAAACCTTGACCTTGCCGACCAACATACGCCTGACGGCTGCCATGGTAAGTGCCGTTGCAATGGCTCTCTGGACTTCGTGGTACGTCGTCGCGGTTTTGCTGAGGGCGTGTTCCTAGACCTGGCAGCCCTGGTCGCCTTCATGGCGAAGGCGCGTGGTGACGGGAACCTCAAGCACTTCCTCGACGCTTGCGACCTAGTCATATGCCTCGCGACGGCGCCCTCACTCTTGCCTACCCGGTATGCCGAGCTGCGTGAGGATCTCCAGAGCACGCTGCAGCACCTCGCCGCCTGCTTTGAGACGCCCCTCTGGCGGAAGGACCCGCGTCTGCTCTACTCTATAGCGCGCATCGCGCCGCATCTCGTCGCGCTGGAGAAGAAGTATCCGCGTGTGCTCGACGACGCGTTCATCGACGTACTGGAGGACGTCGTCGAGCACGCTAAGCAGTTGAACCAGAGCGGAAACTGGGAGGACAAGCTCATCGTGCTGGAGGTGTCGCTCCGCGAGCTGAAGCGGCTGAGGCCGCGAGAGGAAGCTGAGGCACCAGCGCGCGAGGAAGTGGACCGACCGTCGACGTCCCTCATGCGGCGCAGCCCTATGATTCCGGATGTATAGCACTGTAAGAAGGTTCGCTTGTAAATCGTGTTCATCCAAGGCTAGTATACAGTGATGGATCGTTACTGGACTCCGGTCATGCCGTTTGCAAGTCTATCCTGGCTCATTATTCCCCTCTGGACTCCTTCCTGCATCGTTTTGTGGTGTCGTCTAGTCTACAGGTAGTATCTAAAGCTCGGATGTCTGTGCATAAATTTATCAGCCTCCGCAAATATCAGAGAACGGGAGTCCTCACCTGTCACCGAGGTCGCCGAGATCCTCGCCGATGAGGTCGTGGGCCTTCGTCCGCTTCACTTGCTGGTTCGCAGCGCGGTCGCGTCTGGCGTTGTCAGACTTGTAGCTCCACCAGAGCACCGTGCCCGCGACGAGAGCGATGACATAGCAGCCGATGTTGATGGCGTGTCCCTGGACATATCGCGGCGCCCATTCGGCGCGGTAGATCTGTCCGGAGACCGTTCCGCCGATGTTGCCGACAGAGAAGATGAAGCCCATCGCTGCGGCGCGCTTGTTCGGTCCGGCGAGGTTGGCAGTCAGCCATGTCCAGCAGATAGACACCGGGATGAACCTGGGGTTGTCGTCAGTCGTGATTTTACAAGAACGAGAGAAGGGCGCGGGGGTCTTACATGAACATCACAAGGAAGAACATGATATACCGCACGACGAGGTTCTCGACGGCCATGAGGACAACCAAAGCGGCGACGGTGACGAGGATAGACGCGGTGTAGTGGTAGAACAAGCGACCGTACTTGTCCGCGGTCCAGCCAGCTAGAAGGACAATTATGAAGCCCAGGCCGTATGGAGGGCACGCCATCAGCGTCGCCGTCGTTCCCTTGTATCCCAGACCGGTGACAACGGACGGGAGTGACAGGATGACGCTGTAAACAGGTATGTAGATGCTGATGTAGACGAGCCCCCAGAGATAGGTGCGCCAGTCGGTGAAGGCGGACCGGATCTGCTTGCCGTTAAATGACTCAGCAGCCTTCTGTGCGCGGTCAGCTTCGTTGGTGAGGACGACGATGCGTCGTTCGTCCTCGGTGAGGAAGCGAGCCGTGGCAGGGTAAGCCGACATGGCGAATGCGGCGATGATACCGAACCCTCCAGTAATGCAGCCCTCGACAATGAAGATCCATCTGCGAGCGGTTTTGAGCTCTCATCACCAACTGAGATAGGTAGAGTGCGATTTTACTCACTGCCAGCCTGCGATCCCGTGAGTTCCGTCGAGCGCATGAATTGCGGTGGCGAGCAGCCCGCCGAAGGCTCCCGTAAGCGATACAGTCGAGTACAGAACGCCGAACCGCCCCCCCAGAACGGAGCGGGGGTACCAGCAGCTCACTATAGGAAGGTCAACGTCACGTTCGGCATAGACATGAGACCTGTCACTCACTCCAGTAGACAATACCGGGCAAAAACCCCGCTTCAGTTAGGCCAAGGAAGAAGCGTATCACCAAAAGCCCAGAAGCTGATTTCACCGTGGCGAACAGCGCACAGACGAGACCCCAGATGACCTATCCGTTCACAGTTCGGTATTGAGCTCGTGCGCAGGTGCGGATAGACTCACCGTCAGCGCTGGAATGTACCATCGTGGGCTGACTTTCCGCAAGATGATATTGGAGGGCGTCTCGAACAGGACGTAGCCCACGAAGAATATAGACAGCGCCCAATTATACTGGTTACTGGTCAGGTGAAGCGCGTTCGCCAGGCCGAGGACTTTCGCATTCCCAATATTCGCTCTATCATCATCCGGTTGAGCACACTGCGGAGCGAAACTTCGGTACTGGGGTTGCTTACCGGTCAATATATGACGCCAAGTACAGCCAGACGGCGATGGGCATGATGTTCCAGTCCACCTTCCGCCATGTCTTCTTGACGAATTCGGGGTCGAACTGTTCGAGGACCACTTGCGCTTCCTCAGTCGCGTCCGCGGAGGACTTGATGGACGACGAGTAGTAACGCGAAAGATCGGCTTTGGTGCTCATGGCTCTCGCTGTCACGGTCAGCTAGCTGAGCGCAGTGAACGGGGTGGGACAGCGCGGTGAAGGGGGGCGCGAGTCGGAATTCCCCCAACCCCGCATGCCGCTTTTTGAGGTGCCGGAGCCATATCTTGCGCGCTCGACAACGCCGTCGAATTGCATGATAGACGAAACCGTGAACGAGCACGCTTCATGGTGCAATATTGCGCGCGAACCCCCGGCTGATGTTGCGATGCGAATTCGTCCACTCACGTGATACACTTTGATGGAACTTGGGGCATAAGCGTACTCGGATGCACCCAGTGCCAGTCTGCCAGAGCACAACTACACAACACCGTAGCACATCGCTCCGAGTCATCAAGCCTCATCTTGTTGTACTTGAAGGATTTGGCGAGGGGCAACAGCTGCCAGGCAACAGAATTGTAAGCCAGCTGCATATCAGCCGAAGTGCCCATGATAAACTGCAATGCGTCTAGAGCCTTGCATAGTATTAGCCAGTCGGGCACTTCTCGAGCAAAGCTCAGAACAAGTATCGGTCCCGAAGCATCGATCAACTAGCGCAGTTTGAGTTGCACAGCAATAAGTTCCTGGAAAATTTTGTCTAGTCGATGAAGATCACGATCGCTTTCAGGGGCACCACTGCACGCAAATTTAAGAAGTCGCCTCACGTCGACGCTCCGCACCGTCGGAATGATGTGCTTTACCAGACTATTCGCGGGATGAGATTCAGAGAGTGCGCTCACCCGTGCAAGCTAACCCTCGTACTCCGCGGGACCCCGCATGAGGGGCTGTGGTTGCAGCTGGTTCCTAATGGCCTGGAGCTCGAGTATATGACCTTTCCTGCACGAACGAAACCAAAGAGCTGCTGGGTATCATTAAGGAGACGACGTCGTATGCGCAAGATCTCAGCCCAAGAGTGGTTGGGTTCATAGCGTAAATAGGATACTTGCTTGATGCCGGGTGCAGAATGGTTATGCTTTCTGCTTGTGTCATGTTCTTGAGATTGTCTTGCGGTTACCTGAGCCTTTACCTGAGCCTGCGAAGGTAAGTTCTGCGACCTGAAATTCACGGGCGCCAAACTCACCGAATCGAAAACTCTAGAAACAATCCCGGAGAAGACCATACGACAACTTGGGCACCTCGCATTTCCATACATTGCATGAATATCATCATCATATAGGTATTTCTCTACTACTGTCTTTCCAATCAAAAGCCACCTCCTGCAACGTCATTTAAGACATATATACCAAATAGACGCCTCTCATGTGATGAAAGAAGAGCGGGAGAGATGACGAGCAAGAGGGACGGAAGGTGATGTATATCAAGATATTGAGAGGAGTTTAAGTAGAATGATGTCAAAACAGTCAAATGCAAGGGGCAACGGACGAGGTGTATGATGGGCGAGACAGATGGCAGCTACGAGAGACAGCGGTTGAGACGAACGTTGGAGTAGAGGCACGGCCATCGCAGTCCATGAAAAACTCATAAGCATCAGGCTCAGGTCAGTGCCGACCAGTGTCGGCACTTCTAGTCTCAAGAACATGACACAAGTCGAGTCCAACATCCGGCTTGGAGCAACAAGATGGTAGGTCGCCAGGACAAAAACGAGTTCCGACACGGGGAATCGAACCCCGGGCTATCGCGTGAGAGGCGATAATGTTAGCCACTACACCATATCGGACCCAATCGAATGCTACATTTAAACCATAGTGGATGACTTCCCGTAAGCCTCTAGATTTAGAGTCGCGACTCTAAACGCTCAAAAAGGCAAGAACAGCCAGATCCGACGTGAGATTCGTACTCCGAAGGTGGGGCAGGTTGGCTCTAGATTGTGTAAGCGCCCGTAATCTAGAAGGGGGGTCGGACCCCCCCTTCTAGATCTAGAGCGCGCTGTGAGCACCCTAATCTGGAAAGCGCCCGGCCTCATTCAGACGCTCGCAGGGTCACAGCGAGCCACTGTGCACTTCAGGATTTTTCTATGCTCTCTCTATCCACCATCTGTCCACTGACTTTCACTCCTATGCTTTCACTCTCTCTGAAGTATCTGCTAGTTCTTCAACTTAATTTTCTGCTTCATCATGAACTCGAAGTAGCATGAGATTGTGGTAGGCACGAGAGCGAAGATTTGCTGGAGCACTGTATCTGGCAATAGCCGACGTAATTATATATGAGACGATGGGCGACGAGTCTGACTAAGCGCTGATCTAGAGTTGCGCGCGAGCAAGGCTTACGGTTTAGCAAGGGCCTACTCTAGATCAATTGAACCTCCGAACTCCGCTCTAGAGCCCACTCTAGATTTTAGAGGCTTACGGGAAGTCATCCAGTATCACATTAACCGCTCCCCCTCCTCCCTTTGAGTTGAAGTCTGATTTCCTTCTGTGCCAGTAGCTCTCGAGCTGAGGTTGCCATGCCTCGGCCACCATCGCCATCGATACCTGAGAAAGAGTTTGTCTATGGCGCACTTAAGCAGTCCTTGCGTCTGGACGGGCGAGCCATGCTGGAGATGCGCACACCGACGCTCACATTCGGTCCAGAACTGGGCTGGGTCGAGTGCTCCCTGGGCAAGACACGGTGAGCACGTCCGTACATTTATCACCTGAACACCTAGCTAAGTGATGCGCGTCATGCGCGGCTGGGATGCAGAGTGCTGGCGCAGATTGATGCAAAAATGGTGAAGCCCCCTCCTGAACGCCCGCTCGAAGGAGTCATCACCATCCACTCCGAGCTCTCATCCATGGCGTCCAACGAGTACGAACCCGGCCGGTAGGTACGTGTGTCGCTCTGGCCCATGTGCACCGCCTCACTCTCCTACCCTTCCCAGCGCGTCCGATGAGGAAGTGACCATCACGCGCATGCTGGACAAGGTCCTTCGACGGAGCGACGCGGTGGACAAGGAGAGTCTGTGCGTGCTCGCGGGGCAGCGGGTGTGGCACATCCGACTCACGATCCACGTCCTCTCCGACTCGGGAAACATGCTCGACTGCGCGTGCCTCGCGGGCATCGTCGCGCTCAAGCACTTCCGCAGGCCCGAGGTCGAAGTGGTTGGAGACGAGATCACGATTGTGCGTTCCTCTCCTTTTGGCCGGGAGCGAGACAATGCTGACGGTGACCGTGCAGCACCACCCGTCCGAACGCGCGCCTGTCCCGCTCTCGATGCACCACACGCCGTTCTGCTTCACGTTCGCCTTTTTCCCGGACCCTGCGACGCCGCCACTGCTCGACCCCTCGCACCTCGAAGAGACGCTTAGCGCGGGCCTGCTCTCCGTCGCGCTCAACGCGCAGCGCGAGCTCTGCGTCGTGCAGAAAGCGGGCGGGGTGCCCCTCGCACCCGAAGACGTGTTGAGGATAATGGACGTCGCGGTGCTCAAGGCGCGCGAGCTGGACAAGATTGTCGAGAAGGCGTTGCAAGATGACTGGAATGGGAGGCACGTCGAGGTCCGGTAGCGCTAGACTGATTGAGACGTGCACTTGAGTGCCGAGTGGTGCCTTCCGCATGGAGAGAGTGAAAAGTATTGCACTGTACTTTAGAGCAATGTGTATTGATTGCAGCGTGATTACAGTTCATGAAGTTTGCGACGACAAGAGAGAACAAACGTATGTACCGAGAGTCCAAAGCTCCCTAACCATCCAATTCAAAAGAGGGTTCTACGTTACCTCCCCCATCCCACCTCGCTCTTCCGTCCTCAGGCTATTGATGCCCGCAGCTTTGTCAGCGCATCTCCACGGAGCGATACGGCGGGGGCATCTGCATTTCCGAGTCACCATACTCTTCATACTCTCCATTCGCGGCGCCTATCATCAATCGAAGTTCAGATGAGGTCCGACGCCTGCGAGTCCTGGCCGAAGGCATCGAGCTCGCTACCGGCGAGCTCGCATCCACGACGAGCTGCCGCCTTCGCGTCCGCCCGCCTTTCTTCTCAGTCGAAGACGACCGTGCCTGACGAACGCCGGGAGCCGCCGCGGCCACGGCCGTGAACCCCCCGTCTCCTGTAGCCCGATCTACATCCTCGCCTGCGGTTGTCGATCTGAGACGGTCGCGTTCGGCAGCGACAACGGCCATGGTATAGAACGCGCTCCTGCCAATGGATTTGGGTGCCCGTGTGCCGTCACGTCGGATGCCTCTCGAAACACCTCGGTCGTCCCCAGCATCGTCCTCGACTTCGGCGGGTCGACGCAAAGGCTCAAGTCGAGTCCGGGTACCAGAAGGGCTACCGATATGTGCGCTTCCCGGCTCTCTCGGGCCCATACCGAGCGTCGGATTGATGACTTCCTTCTCCCTCGGAGGCAGGATGCCGAAGTGGGAAGCAGAACCCCCGCTGCTCACGAGCCCCGGGCTCGTCCAGTCCTCCGCATAGCGCGGAAGCGTCGCAGCGCTGCCGGATGCGCTCGCTGTTGCTGTCGCGGGCGGGCTCAGGGGTGGCACGGGAGCGAGGAACGGGCGGGCGGTGATCTCGTCGGCGCGGCGGGCGGTGCGGTGCCGGCGGACGACGATGAAGCGCCAGAGGAGAACGAGGAGGATGAGCAGACCGAGGGAGCCGAATCCTGCGGCGAAGATTAGGGGGGTATGTCTGGAGTGAGGGCTGCTGAGTAGAGGAAGGGAGAGGGAAAGGCGGAGATGCAAGGGAGGTGCGTGGGAGGAGTGAGTTTTCTGGTGGAGAACAAGCCTGAGAGAGAACGTACTCGGGTTGTGCGTTGCTGCTTGGCATATGTCCGTCGCCTCTATTCACGTCTGTTCAGTAAGGATGGCCTCGTAACGTATATCGGTCAAGCACTTACGGTGCCAATGATGCATCCTCCTCTGAGTAGATTGTGCCATGTGAGATGCTCAGCTTGGTCGCACTGTCAGAATCCGGGTTGTTTTCGAGCAATAACGTATGGTCGCCTTGAATCAGATTGGTGTTGCAGTAAATGAGGACTAAGGTCGACTGGTTCAACTGATTCGTGGGCTCCGTCGTCCCTCCGCCAATGATGTTGGGGGAGTAGGGAGCATCGGTGTGGCCGTCAATGGTGATACTGAAAGGCGAGCTGGTAGGGTCAAGTTCGCCGTAGATCGCGATACCGGCACCTGAGGCGATCAATCAGCGTATATTTCTACCTGGAAGGCCTTACGCTGGAGGGCAGAGGCCTACCCTACTGAGCCAAAGTACCAGATTAGATTTATGTACGCGTTGGAAGAGACGGCGACGTACGGTGAAGTTGAAACCCATTTTCCCAGAATCGAGGTATGTCGTGCTGCAGTATTTGGATACGTCACTGGCTGTATGCGAAGTCATTTGGGGGCGTGGCGTAAACGCACTGTGATGCTTCAGTGACCTGCCACGCGTTTGGCGTCTTTGGCTCCCAGACGCAGTCGGTATCATTATGTTCGATCGTCCTGCTGACTTCCAACTGACTCTCGAAAACGAACTGGAGAAACGGAGCTGTCAGTCTCTCCCGCGTCCCTTACAATCAAGTCCCCTCGCTCACATAGTCGATTCCAAGAACTGGCCGAGTCGAGTCGCTGCCAGTGTTGACGATCCGGACTTCATGCTGGCCAAGCGGCAGATCTGAGGTGCTGAATAGGGGATAGTCGAGTTGCTCTTGTCCTCCAGTGAAGCCGTCGAAGTCCGTTGTAACGCCATCAAGTATGACTTGGTATGGTCCGAGCCAGCTTTGATAGCTGCCGTATACCCTATGAGAGGGTAATGAGCGTGTGCATCTTGCGATACCTGTCCAGCAGGCTCACCATAGTCCTGAGAGTGCAAATGTCGCTCAGCATAGTTCGCCTTGGCAGTAAATTGCATGATGCTCACCAGTACCCTGCCATGAGAATGTCACGCTGGCGCTTCCGCTCACTGTCGCGTTTGTGGCATGACAGGTAGCATTTGCGGACCAGGGCTATGATAGTGTCGGCGTCTCGTGAGTGCCCATCTAATTCGCCATGGTGTGTGCCAAAGAACGCACCAACTCCGAATCGTTTTCGAGAGTGAATTCGTACCAAGCGCTGCGAGGAATATAGTCAAGGAGTGGGCTAACGTGCGAGACTGTGATGTTGACTGGCATGACGTCTCGCCCGTGAAGGTTTCCACCAGCGGGTTAAGGCCGGCAAGGGACGGTCTAGACGACGGTAACTGAAGTTGTAAGGGACAAGGGGTAGAGTAGCGAACAACTCGGGGTAGTACCCCCACGTCAGAAGGCAGAAAACCTATTCTCATGCTTGAAATGACAGTGCATCACTGCAGCACAGCAATCGAGATGATGTCGAGGCTTCATCATATTCTCGACCTCAATCAATGTTGCGACAAACCTAAACAGACGTCGGTCAGCACCCGCAAGGCCACAATGTGAAAACGGACAGCTGCTTACTGGGTTGCACCTGGACCGGTAGTGCTTGACTAGCTGTGGACAGAACATCACCGCTGGCTGTTGTCCGTTACATCTCTCGTCTTCGCTGACAGGAGAGGCGTTGGCACAACGCTGCTCAGTGCAACAGCCCAGTTTGGCAGCTTGATGGCGCAAATTGGACAGAAGCATGAAGCACTGAAACACTGAGCCCGGGGTGTGGTCCTCGAGTCGTGCATTGAAAACCACATCTTTGCAACACTCCTCATCTCGCTCCCGCCTCTCCTCGTCTGAAAATGACTTATTCCCGTGGAAGGTCGAGGATTGTGCGGAGACTTCATCATCGGATTCTCGAGACGCGAAGCCGACAGGCACTGGGAGCTATTCTCTGTAATGCGGGAACATGACGACGATTTTGAGACTGCTTTCCACGGGTTACAGTAGGTGGTTTTTGGTTGCTATGGCGCAGACCGCTCCTTCAAGTTCGCAGAATGCGATACCGATCTATCTTGCTGCTGAGGGTTGGTCTACACGCGCCGCAGGATCTCTCCGAGTCAACGCGCGCGGGGAAATGATGCCCGGCGAAGAATTATGACGCACCTCGCAGTTGGCGTGCGTTTTCACCTGATGATTCGGTACCTCATAGCAGGAACCCGGTGGAATCGTACGGATGCTGCCCGCTAGCGGTCGGACCAAGCATACAAAGCAGTGCACATCCAGGGTATATCCTCCTCGAAAGTGGTTCGACACACGTCCAATCCCGGAGCATGGCTGTAGGACATTTCCTAGGATGTTCCATTGACGTCTTGATGATAGCTTAGGGGAAACTCGTAGTTATACAAGGACCCAGGCAAGTGGACCGAGAAGCACACATCCAAAGAACTGCCCGTATAGGACGCACGCGGACATCATCCCTGATCGGGTGCGTAGGGTTTGAGTACTTCGAGCAGATCGGGCCCAAAGCCCGCACACGAGAAGATTCCAGTGGGTCTCATCATCTTCAGTAGGATGTCGTACTGTTTGGTGGAGGTCAGCGGCCGCCCTCCGCTTTCAACGATTTGGACGATTAGCGCACAAAGTACAGTATGGCCTACTGGAACGCCAGGATCGCTCCAAGGGATGCATCCAGCCGGTGCCAACTAAACGGGCGCTCGACGTCCAAGGAGTGGCTCCAGATTCGTCACCTTGGACGTCTTCAGCTAACGGTCAACCGTTGGCCAAGCCCCAAGCCGATCCGGACTAGAGATCTTTTCTGGGTGAGTTTGATCATCAGCAATCTGTCGCGGATCTGGAAATATCCACGTCCCAGCTTGTGTACCACGCCCAAGCTCTCGGCGCACTTTGCGGCAGGCCCGGGAGCAGACCACTGAGAGCGCTGCTTCCACGGCGATGATGTCTGCAAGCAGCGAAGTAGCCGAGCCTTTTCGTGAACAACCTTGGAGGGGATGCAAGAACAGCCTGGACGATCATAGAGGGAAGGTCCGGCGATTATGAAGTCGGAGCAGTCGTGCGGACGAGGGTTCACGAATGAGAAAGCAGGACGCTAACCATATTGCCGAAGGCTTCTGACTCTCGGGCGGCGCGCGGGCTGAGAGTTGACGAGCCTACTTTCCTCCCCACACCACCACCTCACAGAGGCCCTCGAGGCTTGTACATGTCCTTCTTTCTTTCAGACCTCCTCTTCTGCTCCGACCACTATGTCGTTCCTTTCTCGCCGGCGCCGTGCACAGGCGCCTCTCCAGGACTCGGGCAACTTTGCCACCAGCGGTCCTGGCTCCATTCACTCCGTAGACAGGCCGCCGTCAGTCATCCGTAGACACATCAACCTCTCCTCGCCCCTCGCGAAGCTCACCGCGAAGCTCTCAACAAGGTCGCGCCCATCAAACCTCGCACATGCACCTATTGGCAACGTCGGCGTCCCATTTGGGCATTGGAGGAGTCGCTCGCCGTCGCCAGCCCCATCGCTGGACATTCGCATGCCGACTGGTCTAGGGCGTCGCGCGAGCGAACTTGGCGAGAGGGAAGACCTCGACGAGTCCTCTCACGAAAGGAAAAGGAGTGTGAGCCTGCCCGCTGCTGCTCAGGCTGCACGATGGCGGGAAGCGATGGCCCGCGAAGAGGCGCAGGCAAGTAACAATCATGCAGACAGACAGCCGGCTATAACACGCATATCGCCCGAGCTCCTCTCCTTCATCTTCTCGTTCGCGCGTCGCCGGGACATCGTCTCTCTCGCGCAAGTATCGAGGTCGTTTTCGCAAGCTGCGCTGCGAGCGCTGTATACCGACCTCGACCTGCGCAACGTCGACGACGAGCGCGCTGCTGAATGCATCGCATCGCTGGCTTCGCGTCGAGACGTCGCCGCTCTTGTCCGAAGTTTCGCCATCCGCGCCCTCCCGCCTCCAGACGATGCAGCGTCGTTGTCGACAGTGACGTTTGCGATTGCTTTCAACAACATGGAGCAGCTCCGTGCGCTGACGCTGCCTCGATTTGACCTTCGCCTCCTGTGTCACACGACGTTCTCCTTGCAACGCCTAGTGCTGCTTTGCGAAACAATCTCGGCTCAGGACTTCCACGCTCTGTTTCGGTGGCTGGCACGCCAGCCCGCGCTCACTGCACTCTCGTTACCGCACCTCGCGCTTCCCTCCCTCCCTGCGCCGGTGGTCGATGCTGGCACGCCGACCCCGCCCCATACCCCGCGCACGCCGAATACCCCTAATCACGACCCACACGTCGCTCGAAGTTGTCCACCGTCCCCGACGTCGACCTCTCCTACACCCGTTCCTTCCTCCGTGCTCCCGAACCTACGGAGGGTGCACGCTCCTGCGGCCTTAGCAGCTGAGCTCGCGCATGGGCGGCCCCTCGAGTGCGTGAAGCTGCCGATTCAAACGACCCTGTATGACGGCTTGCGTCCGTCCGCAATCATGTCTGCGCTCGCTGCGGCGCGGGGCACACTTCGGACGCTGACGATCAAACCAGTGTCGACAAAGATCGATGCGCGCACCCTCGAGCGCGTCGTCATGTCGGCCGGCGCGGAGCTGGGCGATTTCATCGAGACGCTCGAGATGCACTGGGTGATGGACGACGAGGTGCGTCTCTTGCCGCTTTCACCTCTTTCCGCCTTCCCTTCGCTAGCGAAATAACCTACCGTATCCATGCATATGTGAAGGAGCACGCTTCTCACGATTCTTCACAGAGCTTGTACAAGCTAGCCGTGTCCGTCCTTGGCCGGTTCCGCGCGCTGCACACCCTGCGCCTGCTTCGCGACTCGCCACCGCCGTTCCCGCCCTCTCCGCTGCTCGAGTTCCCGCTTCCGCCCGCATCACCGCCGCTCTCTGCAGGAGTGGCCGGCAGCCGCACGTCGATCTCATCGTTCTCGTCCGCGTTCGCGCCGCGGAGCGCGCGCTCTGCGGGGTCGGCGGCGCCCGACACGCCGTTCCCGCGGGTGCACGAGCGCGCGCACCTGGCGTTATGGAGCAAGACGTGCCCGAGCCTCCGGAGGGTGTTCTTCCTGTCCGGGGCGGAGTGGAAGGTCGTGCCCCGGAGCGGAGTTGAGGCTGCGTTGGGGCTGCCGCCGTTCGAGTTCGTGGGGTACACGCAATCTTAGGGTGGTCTTCGCCCGAGAATTTGCGAACCCTTGTCCGGATGTCCTTCCTATCGCCATGGTGCAGCGACGTTGACAGATGGGCGGTTGGACGGACGTCCTCGGCGGTGTCGCCTCCAGTGCTTGGTCCGTTCGCCGCTTCTTCTCTCATCTTTTGCGGCTCCTATGATCCTATCTCCCTCTCACATCTCGCACGCTCCTTATCATCACCGGGCCCTTCCTTTCGCACTGAACATCGTCCTCTCGTTCTCGTTCTCATTCTGTCTCGTTCTCGCTTTTCCTCGTTGATAGTGTACAAGGGGCCTGCCGTTCCTCGCTGTTTTCCGCCAGTTCTAGATGCCGGCGTGCGATGTACGCATGCTTGTACAGGACTGGATGACCTGCCGCCATTCTCCCATCCTGGTTTCCAGGCGGGCAGCGCTCAAGTCGAAGTATAATGCACGTATCTATGTACGCTGGTGCTCTCTGCCAGTGCTACATATCTTAATCTATTATATATGTCTAGCTGCCATCGTCTGACCGTCTGCTGGAGGTTTCGAGCTCGTTGCTCATTCTTCGGAACGCTGTACCAACGTACGTACGGTACCGTAGATACGAGGTCACAGATCGAGATAGCGATTTATCTGATAAGACTTGGGGCTGCAATGGCGTTATCAGTTGAGGGGTCCCCGCTCGCGGCGATGACTGCGATGGTCCTCAAGAGTACACCTTGCACTCCCGCAGGCTACATACGCGTCTTTCGACACACCGGCGACGGAGCAAGTCATTTACAAGGCAAAGTCATGACCATGGTACCGGGCACTTCGCCGGTCGGAACGCGGTCACGTGCTAGCGGTAAGACGCGTGGAACGAAAGAAATACCCTATTACCCGACCTATGGTAATGAGAGGGGCGTCTCTCAGCGACGGCGTGCATTGCGTAGCAATGAGCAGGCCAGTCGAGATGAAGTGTGACAAACTCGCGTCGATCTTTCTCCGCATGTGCACCACTGTTGCCAAATTAAAGTATTTCAGTCCGACTCACGTCCGTCGTATGACTTCTTGGACAGATCCCCTACGAGTTCGGGCGAAGTTCCTCCTGGGGACTTGAGTAAGTACCACGAAGCTCTGCGGTGATGCTCTTTAGGACTTGCGGTGCATAGCTCGACTCGATAGAGTAAAGCCCGGCGCTCTGCCCGTGACAGCATCGTCCCTTGCGACTCTCCGGGGTCCTCCGAGCCAGAATCTAGCCTACTCTCGCCCCATCGTGTCCGACCCCTCGCGTCCGCCGTCCGCGGCGAAAGTGCTAGAACAAACCACCTTTCTGCGACCGCGCGCAACGCCGCTGATGGGCCCATCTCGCGCTTTGCCTGTCGACGGGAATACGGCCGGTACAGGAGAGGCTGGTTCGTAAACTTGCCTTTCGGGGAGCGTCTCCTGTCACGCACACCCGCCGTAAGCATTGCACGTGATCCCGCAAATAATGACAAAGAACGCGCGGGGGCCCGATACAAATATTGCGCTCCGCAGGCGCGACTGGGCCCCAGACGCTGTCTCTGCACTTTTCACCGTCGTACACGCTCATCTCTCCTGCCATACGCTTGCAAAAGATGGTCGCCATCATCCAGAAGCCCGCACCCACTTTCAAGGCCACGGCCGTCGTTGACGGCCAGTTCAAGGACGTTTCTCTGTCCGACTACCTCGGCCAGTGGTGCGTAGCTCTAGACCGCGTTCTGATCTGCTCGTACAGCCAGCTCACTACGTCTCCGTACATAGGGTCGTGCTCTTCTTCTACCCTCTGTGAGTTCAGTTTGCGATAAAACGCGTCGCTCCGAACTCATCGCTGCGTCTTTGTGCTTTAGGGACTTCACCTTCGTCTGCCCGACGGAGATCCTCGCCTTTAACGACTCCCTTCCCCAGTTCCAGGCGATTAACACCGTCGTCCTCGGTAAGTCTTGTGGAATCATTTGGTTTACATGTCGCTCATCTCCGCTTGCGCTCAGGTGTCTCCACCGACTCGCACTTCTCTCACCTTGCATGGGCTACCCAGCCCCGCAAGCAGGGTGGTCTTGGCCCTGACCTCAAGCTTCCGTTGATCGCGGACAAGAACCAGAAGATCTCCCGCGACTACGGTGTCCTCATTGAGGAGGAGGGTATTGCTCTCCGTGGCCTCTTCATCATCGACCCCAAGGGTACCCTCAGGTACGGTCATCCACTCGCGTCCACTGCGTCCATGGTCGCTAATGGCCATCACTGCCTGCTAACAGGCAGATCACCGTGAACGACCTCCCTGTCGGCCGCTCTGTCGAGGAGACTATCCGTCTCGTCAAGGCCTTCCAGTTCACTGTAAGTGACAAATTTCATCAGTGCCGTTTTTCAGCGGACTCACATATCGTGTCCCCAGGATGAGCACGGCGAGGTTTGCCCGGCCAACTGGCAGGAGGGCAGCAAGACCATCAAGGCCGACCCGAAGGCTTCGCTGGAGTACTTTTCCAACGCCACCGCCTCCGAGGCGAACAGCAACGTGAGCAAGAAGCGCCCCCGCCTTGACTGATACCCCGTTCATGATTCTGATCATGCCCTCCTCATCCTGAGCAGCTGTCGCACTGACGGCCGGCCCCGGAGGGTCTGATCTTTCGCCGAGCCTGTCCCCCCGTCCGTCTCGCTGTCAGATCGTGCCACCCTCCTCCCTCTGATCTAGTTGCGTTCCCCCTGGTGTGCGTTCGTGTTATGACCCCGTCACGACCCAACCCCCACTTCACGTAGATCTTAGAGAGTAGAGACCCTTATTAGATAGAGCTAGACGGTAGACGCGCTCGGCGAGTGCCCGTAGGATATCCCAATGCTTCGTTGTAGATTAATCATTACTCACAGCGTATGTAGTAGCGACGCGCGGGAAGAGCGGTAGAGGTAGTCTGGGGGAGTTGCTGCGTTGGCGTTTGAAAACAATGCATTTACCCCTTCATGACCGTATTATCTCGCATTCGAGTGACCTCGCCGCCTCTGGTCTGCGTCGTCCGACCTCCCGCGTCAAGGCGCAGAAGAGGGTTTCCGATAGGCTGCAGCAGCCCTAGCAGAGACACTCGGGCGACTCTCAGCCGATCTCGTGTTCCGCGAGGAGCTGTACAGTACAAGGTTTCCACCTGAGCTCGCCGTGTCTCGCACGTCGTTGGTTCGGTTCGCAGACGTACCATGTTCGGGATCCCGTTCGAGATCGGGTAGACGTGCTTGCAGTTCGGGCAGACCATCGCGCCCTCCTCGACATGGATCTGCCGTCCCGATCCCTCTCAGTCCACTGCTTCCCGTCGTAGCGTGTTAGGAAGGAGGAAAGAAAAGAACGCACCTCGAGGAGCACGTGGTGCAGTTTTTGTAGGAACTCATCGTCGACCATCTCTGGCTGTTCCTCGGGCAGAGAGGTGTCACCGAGCTGCGGAAGGGCGCGTTCGTCAGTATTTCTGCCCAACTCTCCCAGACGTACGTCCGAATGCAGCCACAGCAAAGATCCATCTCCACAACCATTCCAGAACCAAATAGCGAACAAACATTCGTTGAAAGGATTGAACGAGTACACGCACCTGTCGCGCGGCGCTGACGAGCGCGGCCCACTCGAGGCGGGGGAGGAAGCCGCGGAGGAAGTCCGCGTTGAACTCGGTCTCGCGCAGCTCGATCGAGACGTCCTGGAACTGTAGCGGGAAGTTGTTCGTCGTGCAGCCCTTGGCGTGGCATGCGAGCAGGTTGTGGGTGATGAGGCGGACCATGGCGAGGAGAGATGTGAGTTAAGGGTTTCGAGTCTTGAGACAGTGGGTGCCAGTGTGCCTCGGAGGCAATTCGAGGAGGACGGAGTTCGTCGAGCCGGGCGATCGGGAAGATCTTCCTGGGCAAATTCTCGCCGAACAAATCTCCAGCAACAACCTGATAATACTAAGGAGCTCTAGTTGTATGCTCCGACATGGTGTAGTGGCTAACATTATCGCCTCTCACGCGATAGCCCGGGGTTCGATTCCCCGTGTCGGAATTTGTTTTGCTCCACCCAAGAAGCTTACAGGACCGAGCAAAGCATCCGATTCTTGAACCGCATGTGTCTCATGCTCATATTGAGTGTAATTACCGCTAATGCATACCGTACAGTGGTGTACTACAGTGCAAGAATCGACTCGGTCACGCCCAACGCACCTCAGACATCCTGTCGGGGTCCAATGCTCCCAGCCAGCTATCTCGGAACTTCGCCATATGGTCCGCCGTAGACCCGCACATAGGGCTGGCGGCCTGTGCCGCGTACGCCTCCGGCAACAGCTCTCGCAAAGCCTGCCAAAATGTGGTTAGCGATCGCCATGGAGGTATAAGATACAGGGCCATGATGCACACCTTGGAACGCTTCTCAGACGCTGGATGGGTGGTGAGGAAGTCGATGTGACGACCCATTTGGGCTTGCTCTAGGCGACCGAGGCGAACGAACATCCTGTATGGGAGGACGAAATCAGCGTCGCTATGACAGTCCATGCGATACGCTACGCACTCTGGTACCGCCTCTGGATCGAAGCACGCTCGGGCGGAGAGACGGAGTCCGATCTTGTCAGCTACATGCGATGAGAATAAGAACTGTCCGTATTCACTGGCGAACGCAGGCCTCTTTACCTTCGAACTCTTGTGAGCGGGAATTGGGGAGGTCATACAGGAGGCGTGCCAACAAGCTTGAGAATGGTATTCCCATGAAATCTAGAAGCATCGCGAGGAGGATGAAGACTTTGAAAGAAGAGTAGCGTTCCGATACGTGTCGTGCGACTGGTACAGATTCAAGTCAGTTCGCCTGGTGTACGGTCGAGAGTCGTCGGCAGACAGACCTGCATGGCCAATTTCTTGACGTCGGAGAAATAAGATGTGCCCAACGGAAGTGAAGCAATCCTCGCTTACCATGTCCCAAAACGGCTGCCAAGCCATTCTCGTCCTTCGCTACTGGTAAGATACCGGTGAACACGACAATGTTACCTATCCTCTTCAACGTCAGACGAGCGGCCCGTTCTCACGGAACACGGCGATTGAATCTTTACCAAATGAGGCCATGGCGTTCACCACCGAGTCATCGTTCACGACGAAGAGATGCCACTCCTTACCACCGACTTCTGGCGGGATGCGGTCGATCTCACCAGCTGACCAGACATCCGCACCAGGTAGAAGACGGGCATGCGCATGGGGTACTTCGAGCGTGCCGAGGCCGTTCGCCTCGAGGATCCGAGTGACGACTCGGCGTATATGCCGTGTTAAGGGATGGTTCGGTGGGAGGATCCTGCCCTTGAACTCGCGCAGCAGCTCCTGGCGTGCGGTTTCTGCGAGCTGCAACAGGTCGGCTCAGCCTGTCCCTTCGCATTAGACCGAACGCACGCACGAGTGCCTCATACTTAGGGCTGATGTCCATAAAACGCCATCGTCCTGTCTCGGGCACCTGCTCGAGACTTCGGGGACGAACATATAGGTTAGCCGCCTTGAGTGCTGGCTACGGTGACGGACGTTGTGGGACACATACGTACTGTGCCACGTAGTAACCCACCGCGAAGACACCTAGGCCGGCCATGACCTTGGAAGAGGTGTCCCACTGTCGCACATCCCACCGATTGTGCGGACCTCGGGTAGGACCTTCGGGGTCGAAGCGCACATATCGGGGTGATCCTCCAGGGAAGCCATTCAACCTGCGAGCTGGTGGGCCGCTTGGCCTCAACCACCGGATGTGCGCTCTTGGCGGAGGCGGCAGCCGTGTACAGCGAGAGAGACGGGCGAGGGAGGACGACATGAGTGTAGATGTGAGAGAGCCGGTACGCGTCCGCGCGGCGGAGCGGGAGCACGCGACGCAACGCGGCCGCGAAGACTCGCGAAGATGTCACGGGCCCGGGCCGGGCGTCCAAGTTCTAGTTGAACAACCATTTCAATGAACTCATCTACCAACTCTTGACAGGCATCGAGACTCTATATATACTCGCTCTTGTGACATCTGCCCAAAGGACAGCATACTAAAAGATTCTAAAGACCGATGTACGCTACAGGAAGCAATGACGTTCACCGAGCGAACAGCACGAACAGTCTGGAGTCGGGGTTAGAGGAAACGGGAATTGTTTATATGTACATCGCATCGCGGACAGGGAGCGGAGAGCAGGAAGTTAAACAGCGAGAGCAGGAACGTGAACAGCGAGAGCGAGGACGAGAGCAACGATACGAATACTAGTGCAATCAGCGGTTACTGACTCTATGCGCTGGTCCATCAAAAGCGATAGAACCAGACTTCGCTTGCGCACTGCTGGGCTTTATAGTGGAGAGGCTTGCCGGAAAGTACCATACGGAGTGATCATGGACTGATCACGGATTGAGCCATGGATGAGCGAGCAAATCGTGGCACGTCGCTCGCTTGTCCGGATCCATGATGAAGGTCAATCGTAAGAAGTCAGCAAAGAGTGCAGCGTCCGGAGCATTCCGCAAGCGGATGGCCTGATCGAATTTGACGTCCGCGGTGGGAGGATACTTGTGAGTGCTTGTGATCGAACAACGGTTCAGAATAGGTGATCTGAGCAAAGACGCCTTTGGATACCACGTCAAAAGAAAGAGACACCAGCTTGAAGAACAAGTCCTTGTGTTTCCCTCATTGTATGAGATGGCTTGGGGAGTCACCGAAGAGCGTGGTCTGCACTGTCGGAACTGCCATTTCGTGGGTCTTTTCTGCCATCAATGATCTTCCCATATACAATTCGTATAGCTATAGCGGCGAGAGCCGGTACGGTGAGTCCCCTTGAGAAGTCCTTGATGAACGTTACGGTCAAGCACGTACCGTACAACCGAGGCTCCAGACATCGGCTGGTTTACCCCATCCTGCTCCTATGGCAACCTCAGCAGCACGCAATACTGGGTGCTGAATGAGCTCGGTGAAGTGGTTAGACACGTCGTCCGCCCAGCAGGCTATTCATCGAAGTCATCGTTAGACCGGGTCCTCGCTGTAACAGCACAATATTCCTTACCAACGCCGACGCCACCAAGCTCCACTTGTGCATCCTTCCACTACGCAACGGACTGGAGAGACTGGCTCAAATTCGGTACAGGGTATGGAATCGGTTGGATTTTGACAAATGTCACGGAAGAGCCTTTAGAGTTTTTGCCACGGACGTCTCAACCGGCACATCAGTGAGGCTGGCAAAGAAGAAGTGGAGTTCTCCGGGAGGAACCAGCATGATATTGCTGAGCTTGATATCTGCGGACGGTTGTTATATGAAACACATTATACGCTACAATGCTTCATGCGCCTCTCTACCCGCTCTGCAACGGTACCCCGGTGATCAAGCAGAAGATCGAGGGCCCAAGCCACACGACTGGGCACGCGCGACTCTCCTGAACAGCGCCCCATCTAGGTTGTGACGGCGTCACGACGCAGATCACCTCAACCTACCGTAGCGCACGGGAAAAGGAAGAAGGGCTAAACCATAGACTTGCATCAAGTAGATACCATGACTAGCCAAGTCTACAGCACACAGTGTTGCTGATGAGGTTCATAGTGGAAGAGATCTTCTGTGTGAGAGCCAGATGGATATATATCCTTCATGGCGACGACACTCGAGCAAGGGAGCCGCCATTACAATTATCTCTCCTAAGAGAAGGAATAGCTGTGGATAGAAGAAGGCTTGCCTATCAGCATTGCCGATCCAGATTTCAGGTACCCCGTGTTGGTGGCAAGTACCTTCAGGTTGCAGCGAACAGTTGGAAGGGGGAAATCGGGACTCGAAGCGTCGACGCCCAGTAACATGTGACATGACGAGTTTGTCACATTGTCACAAAATGGGACATGCTCTGCGTCGTCACGTTTTTCCCGGGATCAGCAGGCGGCGACATTGTTGAAGCCTAAAGGCCTACCAGCCACCATGGCCTCTGTGTTCTCGTTCAGACAGACTTATCGCTACCTGGTACTCGCAACGTCTGAACTTTATGGTGAAGTACTAATATCTCTGCCGTATCCAGCAACGTCAGGCGCATGAACAGCCGGTCATCTTCTACTCCGTCGTCATAGGCCTCATTGGCCCTCTCATGGTTGTTACTGTTCCTCCCATTCGCAAGTCACTGGGCTATAAGAGTCCTGAACCGATCCCCACGAGCTATCCTGGTTAGTTCACCTCGCTACAGGAGGAGGACGAGTGCCTCCTGGTTTCTCGCGTGAGATTGACACCCAGGCTCTAGTTCCGAACCGGCCAAGGCGAGCAGTGCAAGGATACGAGGACGAGTAGGAGCGGATCCCTTCATTTTGAGTAGCATAGGTGCGTCCCACATCTCACGGATTGTGAACAAGTAGGCCGACCGTGACGCTGTAGCTCTGTGTCTTGGCTCAAGCAACATAGACGCATATCGTCACAGCATGCGAGCATCCCATCTCGTGCTCGACTCTGTGGTGTCATCATCAGAGCATGATCAGAATGACGCGTTCCAACTGCTATTTCCACGTAACGGGCCCTGAACGCGCTCTTATGGATTCGCGCGGCCTGCTCACAGCTGTACATGGCGTCCAGTCATACACGCTGGATTCCCTCCCGCCCATTGTTCCCGTGAGGATTGATACTATGTTCATGATGAGTACGGTTGAGACCAATCGGGTTAGCGATTGCGGCGAATGGGTTGTTCAGGTAAGATACTGGTTTGAGGCTGTGAATTGGACGCGCATCGGACGCATATCTTTTCTCGTAGGCCAGTCAAGTCTTCCCTTCAGTCTTTCTCACCTACCTAGTTGTGCCCGTTCTCACGGCGTTCGTGCGATGTTGGAATACAGCCTCGGTGCATCAAATGTATATATCCATAACCAAGGAATTGAATATGTATAACATGTTCATGCTGCTTGGGATCCTTCTTACAATCGTACAACGCGTTCTCAACAGTCTCGTGCTTTAGCCCACCATGCTCCGCTTGCGACCCCGGAGTCTTACTGGATGATACATTAGGGATGCAGCAAAATCCGGCCTCGACGAGTTTCGACTCACCGTCATCCAATCGTCGAGAGATGGCTGTCCAGTCCTTCCCCATGTACCTCTCGTACGCTTTCAAGACTCCCGCGAACAGAGGTTCCGACTGCGGATGTGTGGAAGCAAAGGCTCGTTCGAGGACGTAGAGATCGACCGCTTTGTCCTCTACGAGCGTGGATGTGTAAGCTAAACCGAAGTCGATGAGCACCTGAGATCATCTTCGTGAGCGGAACTGTCTGCAGCTCAAGCAAGCACGATAGGCCTACCAGTTGAAGGCCTTTGCGAGACGATGGATGACGAAGCATCATGTTCGAGGTCGTCAGATCGCCGTGGATGATATCCGCCTTGTGCATTTTTGCGATCTCTGTCCCAATCATTGCCATGAGAGCATCTGATTCGAGCCTAAGTCAAACACTGTGAGGGTATTCACGTAAGCGGAGCTCGCCTTTCGAAATGCCATATTCTTGCAGCGAGTCGTCTTCCTCAGGTTGTATTTCATCTTCTACTTCGGAGGAGGAGTCCACCTCTTCTTCGCCTTCCGCACCACCTCCCAAGAGTAGGCGAACGCTCTTGCCGTCGATCCATTCGATGCCAAGAACGCCTTCTACGGCATCGACCATCCGGATGCCTGGTACGTTCACTCCGGATCTACGCAAGTCATATCTCAGTCACTTTGTCAGCCACATCAACGTGAGATCTGATCACCGTAGGCATTTTATGAGAGCGCGAGCTTCACCTGCGACTCTCGACTTCGTTAGAGATGCGTCGAGAGTTGGGTGCCGATACTGCTTGTGGAACCTGTACTTCAGGAGCACGGACGAAGTGCCATCTCCTTTCGGCTCCGAGAAGCTGTTCGAGCGCGGTGGATGCAGTTGCGCTCGGTATATTTTCTGTGGTTGACGGATGGGTCACAGGACGGGCATCAGCAGTGGATCACGGCGAGACCTTTGTAAGCACTTGCAGCTTCCGCCCCTTGGGATATTTTCTCCGCGTGCTCGAGGAGCACCATTGTCGGTGAAAGCGCTTGGCAATCCATGACTGTATAGGTTCTCAAGCGCCCCTTCGCAGGCTTCAGGTATTGCTGTTTGGCAGATTCACGGTCAGCTGTGGAACAAATCGGCGTTGAAGGAGGGGTGCACAGCCACATCTCACGAATCTCTTGTAGTTGGAGAGGCGCCCAACTCGCCCATCTGTCATGCGCAGAGTGTAATGGTCCGCTGATATTGCAAGTACGATGGGAATATCAGCGGTAGCAGTTATAGGTATACAAACACAAGAGGCGTTGCTACTGGGGAATAGTTACATTATCATCATAGTTCATACCATCCCGCCTTCGCCATTTCCTCCGCTAGCCCAGACCAACCCTTTGTCCTCGCCTTTCTTCCCGCCAACTCAGTAGCGAATCTGCGCCAATCAAACAGCACTGCCCATTGAGCATAACACAAGCCCACTATGTAGTGCGCCACGCACCTCAGGCATTCCTCAAGACGCCATCTTCCCCGTTCTTTCTCTACATCCGCCGCGGCGCCAGCGACTCCATCGCTAGACACCGCAGAAGGGGTATACGGTTCGCCGGGAAGTAGGCGCCGGCTCAGTGCCCACATCATCCCAGCCATGAAGGCGTCTTGCGCCCCCACTTCGTCCATCACCTCGCTCGTTGTTGGTCGCGAGCGCGTCCGCGGAGTATCGAGGACTGGACGCACGCCTCCGCTGTGGCCCGCGATCTGCGTGCCGTCCGAGTCGGACGAGTCCCCGCCACGATGGGGGCTCCTGTGCGCGGTGCGTTTGCCGTTCTTCGCACGACTTTGGTGGTGTTGCGACGGGCGGGGCGTTTCTTCCTGCGCGGGTCCGCGTCCCGGCCTTTGCGGAGATGAGGAGAGTAAGTCTGCAGTGTATGTGCTCGAGGACTCGGTGTGGTTCCCTGCGCCTGCCCAGAAGTCGCTGCCCGTCCGCACAGACTGCATATCCCCTTCGTCGACGCGGCCTGCGTTTGCCGTGAGCGGCGGGCCGCCTACGCGCATGGGGCTCGGTTCGGCCACCATGGAAGGTGTGCTCGGTTCGATCCAGCCGGTACTTTGGAAGTACTCCTTGGTTGGAACGGAGAGCACCGCCGCGCCGTCGTTGCCCCAATGCGCCACAAGAAGCGCATGCGGCGGCACGATGCCTGTCAAGGAGAGGAGGAAAGCTCGCGGAGAGTTGGCATATTGGGGCGAATGCGCTCGGGCGTAATGCTTATTTAGGAAGATCACGTCGGCGTGCGGGATCAGCTGTATTGGTGGGATCAATAAGCATGAACTCGGACTGCACGGGGAGCCCTACCGCTTCTACGCCTTGTCGTGCCCTGCGTCCCACGTCTAGGCTGAACACACAGTGACTCCGCCATTTCCGTTCTCGCGCCAGTCCATCAAGGCCCGTGATATTGCTCAGCGTCGTCTTCACGGAACGACCTTCGAAATGAAACCAGTCGAGCGGTGCGGGACTATTGTTGGGCGGCCGTGTGATGGAAATGGACGGCCGAGGTTGCGAGGGTGTCATAGGCGAGAGACTGCTACTTCCAGGTGCCTGCGACGTCGCGACCGGTGGTGTGGACGGCGTATTCAGGTAGGCGTAGTTTTCGGGAACAAGCAGAGGTCCGAGAAGGGAGATAAACTCCTCATGCGTGATATCCGGAAGTGGATTGTTGTTGATCACAGTACGGCTATCTGTGTCATCTGAAGCACTTATTAGAAATCGGCCCTAACGATCCTGTTGTTCCCAGTCAGAGCGTGAAAGGAAGCACTCGAAATGAAACGACGCGGTCCTAGAATGAGCAGTCTAAAAGGGGCATTGCACCGATACCATTTGAATGGAAAAGGACTGCTCATGCCGAAGCAGCCAACGGAAGCATGAACGACTCGCACTACGGTACCACGGAGGCAATTGGCAGGAACGCATAGGACCTTCGGTGCGTTGGGATGTAGAACTCTGACACTTACCTGCATGAAGCACCCATGCACTGGGTACCCCAGATTCTGGCCAAATCTTGCAAAACCTGGTGCTTACTCTCTCTTTCTCCAGATCATTGATGATCATACGGCCTTCGTCGTTCCCGCCAAGCGGGGCGACGAGCATGGCCTCCACGCCAGGAAATTGCGCTGCAATAGATAGACATGTGCTCGCTGACCCTCCTCGCACTCGCGTGACCGAATGCGCGCGCACGACTGAGTTTGGTGCTGGGTATGTAGGCAGGCCTAAATTATTCGTGAGGAAGAGCGTGCCGGACGCGACGACGCGTAGAGGGCGTTGATATGTAGATGCAGAGGAGTCCTGGGTATCACGACGGTGGCGAGCCATGGGAGACAGAAGAGCGATCCGTCGTCGGCCGCGATCTGGGCAGGGCGGGGGTCGCCGTCACAGACAGCGTCGAGGGCGTCCGCGACTCCGGCGTGCACGCGACGCGCGATCGCCCCCTTCGGACGCGCACGTGACGATGAACCGCGGGCGCGATTTGTGCGCGTCCTCTTCTTCGTCTTCTTCACTCTCCTCGCCGGCCATCGCGCCCTCGTTACATCAAACAGATCCTCCGCGAATTGCACGCAAAGCTGTCACCCCTGCTGTCTTTGTCTCACTGGCGCTGCAGATGGCTCAGGCCTGCTATGTCTTGGCAAAATCTCGGCTACCATTATCACGACCGCGGCTGGGCAGACTTTGGTGAAGAAAGAGGAGAGAGATATCGCGATGGTGAGGGCTACGGAATGCCGTTGCTGTCTGAGAGATCTTATTATGGTTGGTCGTCCTTCATTTCGACCCATCTGGCGCAGCAGACGGTCAGCGTGGCGGACGTAAAGACTTTGCACGCGGGCGCCCCTACGGACGCTCAGAGGCCACTTTCACTGCCGGCGCACCTGTACCAAAAGGGATGCGAGATGACCGTTCAATGACGCCTCCGCCGCCGCGATCGCCTTCCCCGAGTTACTTCGCCATAGCAGAGCAAACACCATCGCGAATATCGGAGCCCTCTGCGTCCAGGAAGCTCCTTGTGCTCGATCTCAACGGCACACTACTTCACCGTTCCGCTCACATGCAACGACCAAAGCATAGGCACAACCAGCCCTACGAAGTGCGTCCACGCGACGAACACGGCAACTGGCTTCCACGACTCCGACCCGTGCATCCGAGGCCATATATGCGCGCCTTTCGATCCTACCTGTTCGCGCCGCAAACTCAGGAATGGCTTGACGTGATGGTATGGTCGTCTGCACAGCCGCACAGCGTGAACGACATGGTGGATAAATGTTTCGGCGAGTATAAGCAGAAGCTCGTTGCAATGTGGGCGAGAGACACGCTTGGCCTTTCTAATGATCACTACCGTGCGTTCGCGGCTGCATCGGTCGTCGCGCCAGAGTGCTCATATTCCCGTCTTATGGACAGATCGCAAGGTACAGACAGTGAAAGACCTCACGAAGCCATGGTCGTTCCTTGCGTCGCGAGGCGCAGAGGTGTCCTCGTCCCCGCACTCCTCCATCGCCAGTACGCCGCGCTCGTCCCCCGAACCGTCCAGTCCTTCGCGCCCAAGCGACGAAAGCGAAATTATCACCCCTCAAGCGCATTCCGCGCTCACGACTCTCTTGTTGGACGATTCGCCTCGTAAGGCAGAGTTGCAACCGTTCAATCATGTCTGCATTGGGGAATACTCAGGAGAGCGACGAGCGAAGGATCTGGAGAGCCTGCAGAAGGAGCTGGAGTGGAATGCCGCCATGGATACCCGTCAACAACTTGATGCGCAGATCGCCGCCTCGCAGGGCTCTGCCGGACTGGATTCCGCATCTGCCCCAGACGAGACGCCTGAGACTCTTATGCCGGAAGATATCGAAGAATCTGTTCCGGATGCCGCAGTCAGTGGGGCGACTCAAGAGAGCCTGCCTTCCACGTCTGCCGCGGATGCGTCGAAGAAGCGCAAGAGGAAGGGGAAGAAACTCCAGAAACGAGCCGCGCTCCTGGATCAGCTCACAGCGGGCCGGAAGCCCGAAGTATGCTATGATGAGACGCTGCTGGCAGTCATCGGCGTCCTCGATGAGATCAAGTCGCAGGCGAACGTCGCAGCCTGGATACGTTCGGGTGGTCTTTGGGGTCCATACGACCCTCCCGTGGTACGCTCGCCACAGATGAAGGCCACAGCGGAGGATGTGGAGGAGAGCCAACCTACTGCTTCGACTTCATCACCCATAGCCACTGCAGAGGCTGCGACTCAGTCAGATGACAGCGATCTCTCTGTCAAGGACCTGCCTCCTGAGCAGGACACTGCACCTGCGCAAGACAACGATGGGAAGGCCCGCAAGTGCAAACGCAAACGCCAGCGCATGCACAGTACAGGGGCGCAGGGAACGGAGGCCAGTGAGGTTGCCGATGTCGGTAACGACGAGGAGACCGTGGCTCCAGTCACATCGACCGCAGCGCAAGACAAGGTGGTAGACAGTGCGCAGAAGATGTGGTTCGAGGATCCGCAAGTGCTCAGTTACTGGGCCGCGCGTGGGCGGAAAGCGTTGGAAGAGCTCGGGATTCCTGTCGAACATGGGATAGAGCGGTAGATCACTATGCCGTAGGTCGCTGCCATGATGCGTCCTTCTAGAATGCTGACATGATACCGACCTGTGCAGTTCAATGTTACCTACATATACTCACCATGTAGGAATGCTCTGTTTGCAAGGTGCTCTGGAACGCGATATAGTTCTACTCAGATGGTCTACCGCCCCGAAGTTTCTTGGAATTTATCTGTTTCCCGCAACCAGCGTGCGTTTTCTCCCTGCAGTGATCTGGCCGGCTGTTCTCGCCAACTTGCCAACTCTTCTTCCTAGGAACTTAAAGATCACTCTCATAGTATAGGAGTTGACTGTCTCTCAGCTCAGGTGAGCGTGTATTGATCATAGGACCGCTCAGCGCTATGACCTGCGCGAGAAATACGCTCTTGCTCAAGCGCTTGAACCGTCATTCGATGACGGACCAACATCGTTCTGTCATCGGCGCATACCTTTCGTGTGGACAACCACGGGACATGCCAAGGCTCATGTGCCAATGGTACTGAGACCAACCTCAGCAACGTCGAGGATATTCGCAGTGAGCGCCGGGTACAGCCTCTGCCGCCTCAAGAGGGCTATCTTCGGAATCAAGGGACGGATGTTTTCTTGAGTCACAAGCGACACATAGGATGTGGTAGGAACGTGCAGGGTATCATGCGACCATTCGGATCACCACTGCAACTTCTCCTGTTGCCACCCAACTTGGACTACCTAAGCCTTAACAATGGAGCCTGCTACAGCAAGCGAGTTTCGTCGGAGAAATTTGGGTTTGCCGGCCATGGAGCGGGCCGCTCTGGTCAACGTGCAACACATGAGAGGAAGATTTTGTTCCCAACGACCAAAGATCCATGAGGAGGCGAGATGTATAAAACTATCGACTGCTGGTTAGTCGCCCGACAGTACAGGAGCCTCCACCCGACATATACCTGGACATGTTGCTCAAGCTTCAGCTCGTCGTCGCCACGGCACTGTCTGGCGTCGCCCTCGTCTCCGCGCAGACGGCTGGCACGACGACAACAACTTGGGACTGGTATGCCCTTCGCGGGAGGCCCGGTCTCCTTGTAGCGTCACGATCTGACTGGTTTGGAACAGCTGCGAGCCCGCGTGCGGTTACACGTCCAATCTCTCACCCGGTTGGTTTTGGTCGATGTCACACGTAGAGTCGTGTTCATAACATGCGCTCCTGGTTTCAGGTGCCCGCGGTCCGGTCCAGTCCTGCAACAAGAACAACGGGCCCGCCGCAGCGGGTGCTCAAAACGCGTGCTTTGCGTCCTCGGGCAACCTCGCCTTCTCCTGCGACAAATACCAGCCGATCATCGTCAACAGCACGTTTTCGTACGGATTTGCGGGACATGGCGACACCGCTACTTCTACCTGTACGTGTCGTCTTCGCAGACAGGTACGGGTCGCAGACAGACTCACCATATCACCCCTTCTCAGGCTGCAAGTGCTATGAGTTCACCTGGACGTCCGGAGCTGCGAAGGGCAAGTCCATGATTGTGCAGGCCATCAACGCTGGAGGTAGGTGCTACGCAAGCGCGCAGACAGCGCAGAGCACTTGACCTATTCTTTTATTTCCAGGAATCACTGACACCGACTTTGACATATACGTACGTCATGGCTGCACCGTAACCCTTTGAGCCGCTGCTGATGGCTTTGTAGACGCCTGGAGGGGGCGTCGGAGGTATGTCTATCTGGCAGCACTCAGTTTTGCGTCAGTTAACGTCGGCACAGACTACAACGCCTGCACGGCTCAGTACGGCGCTCCGTCCGGCGGATGGGGCAGGCAATACGGAGGCACGCAGACATCGAATCGTGGTTGCATAGTGATACTCACGCGAAGCCCCTCCAGGCGTGACGTCTGATTCTCAGTGCTCTGAGCTTCCGTCGAACCTCCAAGCTGGCTGCCACTGGCGCTGGGAATGGTGAGCTTAATCGGATGCTTGTGCCTGAGTGTTGCTAAACGCACTCTTTCCAGGGCTGGTGGTGATGTCAACGAATGGTATGTGCTCATTCGTCCTCCGTTCTCTCGATTGGGCCGAGGTTGATGAGGACCCCCAAAGGCAAATCACTTATAAGCAAGTTAACTGCCCGTCACAGCTCACCAGCCTTTCTGGATGCACGCCCGCATCCATCTAAATTTGCCGATGGCAATGGGTATGTCTTAAGCAATACGAATGTCCCCGAACTTGCCTCCGTTGTATCTTTGCGCCATCCGCGCCTTCCTATATCTAAGCGTACATTGAGAATACATCCCACCAACTGCCCTTGTATTGTCTTCTCTTCAATCCTTCCATCCTCTAGTCCAGCGTGATATACAAGTGCTTGCTCGTAAGCACCGCCGTCGCGCCGGGAATGATCACGATCGTCTGCGTGTTATCGATGATCATCGCAGGCCCTTTCACAGTGTCCCCAACGTGCAACGAAGTGAGCAAGAACACGGGCGTGTCCTTGACGCGCCCGACACCGTCAAAGTACACGCTGTACGTCGAGTCCGCCTTTGCGGGGTCGACCGGGCGCTTCTCGATCCGCTCGACCTCCTTGAAGACAGACTCGCCGAGGGTGTCGAACGTCTTGCCAATGCCGCGCACCTTGACGTCGTCGACGATGATTGACTTCGTGTCGAGCAGGAAGCCGAACTCGGCTTTGTACACGCGCTTGAACGCCGCCTCGAAGTCCTCGTCGCCATCGCCGTCCTCGGGCGTGGGCAGAACCATGAGCGCCGTGTCCGTGCCTTCGAAGCGCATGTTGAGCATGCGCTCGGTGTGCACCCTCGAGCCCTCGAAGCCTTGCCGGGCGAGCTCCTCGCGCACCTGCGCGTCGAGCTTGTCTAGACGGGCGCGGAGGATGCTGCGGTTCTCTCTCGTGTAGAACGTCGATGAGGGCTCCTGGAGCTCATATGCCCTATTGATCATGGTCATTACATATCCCCATGTGATGTAAGCGATGACCATTACCGGTCAGCCAGTGCGAGGCCATAAGCCGATAGTATGGAGCTGTAGTGGTGGATGAGGATAGTCTTGATGCCCAGCAGCTGCGCGATTTCGCAAGCATGTTGGCCTCCAGCACCTCCGAAGCTGGCAAGGCTAAGAACGGCGAATGTCAGATGCGCTCATGGAACCATATCAAATTGCGATGCACATGTGTTTGGAGGTCGCGTAGCCTCGCGCCTCAGTAAGAGCGCGGATAGGCCTGCACATCGTCTCGTTCGCGACTTTGATGAAGCTGGGCGCCAACGATCAGCAGGAGCAGCAGAGTGATTTTTCGCAGACGAAACATACCCATAGACGATCTCATCCAGGTCCATCTTCTTCTCGTCACTGACGGAGGCGTTGATTTCCGCAGCGAGCTTGTCGAACGCGGACCGCGACGCCTCGATGTCGAGCGGCTCCTGCTCTGACTTGCCGAAGATCTTCGGGAAATAGTCCGGGACGAGACGGCCCAGGACCAGGTTCGCGTCTGTCACAGCCAGCGGACCCCCTTTGCTGTGTCAACGTATCAGATACTGTGAGACGACACAGAAGAATTCAACGACGAACCGGTAGCACGCAGGACCTGGCTCAGCGCCCGCGCTGTGAGGGCCCGCGAGGAAGAGCCCGTTCCGGAACGTCAGACAGGATCCGCCACCGGCAGCGACGGTGTTGATGTCGAGCTGCGGCGACTGAATGGTGACGCCAGCCGTCGTCGTTTCGTAGACGACCTCGTAGCGGCCTGCAAACCGGGAGACGTCCGTCGAGGTGCCACCAACGTCGATACTGAATGACTTTTCTTAGTCAGTGGTACCCGGCTTAGACTACCGATACGCGCACCCGATAACGGGAATCTTCTTTTCCTCGTCCCAGCTCGTAAGCGCGTAGCCTACGACGCCGCCTGCAGGGCCGCTCAGGATGCTCTTCAGTCCTGAGAAGTTGTTGAGGTCCAGCAGACCGCCGTCGCTGCCCATAAACTCGACACGAGGACTGCGAACTTTCCCGTCTCGTAACTTCTCGTCGAACCCGGCGAAGAAGCCATCGAGGTACTCTCTTAGGACTGGCGTCAGATACGCGTCCGCGGTTGAAGACACGCCACGGGGCACCATCTTTATCATCGGCAGCAACTGAGATGACGCGGAGACCTGTTTGAAGCCCAGCGTACGCGCGAGCGCTGCCACTTGGAGTTCATGCTCAGGGTATGTGTAAGAGTGGCAGAACACGATGGCGATCGAGCGGTAGCCTTCGTCATAGAGCTTCTGCAGGTCTTCCCGCACCTTCACCATATCTGCACATGTAAGGCGTAAGACTCTGCTCATCTTGCTCTGCAATCCTGCGTCCTGCGAGGCACTCACCTGGTCGCCGCATGATCCTCACAGCCTCTCCCGACAAGCCCTGGACGACCTCACCCGGCCCCTCCGCATCTCCCTTCCCATCCCACCCCGCGCCGCGATAGCCCCTCTTCACTTTCCCATTCTCGTCAAACTGAATGGCGTGCTCCTCCGCCTTCGGGTCGGACGTGTACCCGACAAGTGTGACGCGCTCGTCCACCTCGAGTACCTTCGAGTAGAGCGGCAAGGGACGACGGATGTTCAGGTCGAAGATCTTGGGACGGGACTGGTTGCCTATGAGGAGAAGATCCTTGAATCCGCGCGTAATGAGCAGAGCGTGCTTGTGACCCTTGCGCTCGAGGAGTGCATTTGTTGCGACCGTCGTGGAGAGTCGGATGTAGTCTGCCCATCTTCAGCATGTAGAAGCAAGAGGACTGGAGGAGCGTATATACGTACCGATCTTGTCGGTATTGAGGACGGCTCCGCGAGGTATCTTCTCGCCCGTCGCTATCTCCAGCACGCGCCGGATGCCCTCCGTCGGCGCGTCCTTGTAGTTCGCCGGGTCCTGCGAGACTATCGCCACGCATGAGTTCCAAAACGGACGCAGCTAGCCTGGAAGGAAAGTGCGGTCAAGAACTCACGAAGCTTCACAACTATCTCCTTGCGCTCGCTCGGCTTCTCCGGGTCGGGGAACGACGCGTGCACGTCGCAGAAGGTGCCGCCCCTGTCCGCGCATATCCTAATAGACCTGTCCGGGATAAGATTGGCCGGCATCGTGAATAGTGTGTTCGCCTGGGCCACGCGCTATACAGCGCTGCCAGAGTGTGTGAGCGGTCGAAGGAAGGAGCAAAGGCGAATCGCCTATCGCAGAGTCTACCTCGGAGTCACATATATGCGCCATCCGGGCCTGAGTCCCGCTTGCAAGCACCGGGTGCTCAGACGATAAGTCTCAACTGCGGGATGCCGGCATACCGATGACGAGCGACAGTTGTTGAGCACGAGACGTCAGTGGAAGGGGGTATCTCGAGGCTCGGAGCACAGCAGAGGGCCAGCGATGTCGATGGCTGATCCTCCCGTTCAACGTTCAACAGTGACCGCAAAGGAACTCTCTCGCACGG
The DNA here is from genome assembly GCA_025528855.1 of Trametes punicea. Taxonomy (NCBI): domain Eukaryota; kingdom Fungi; phylum Basidiomycota; class Agaricomycetes; order Polyporales; family Polyporaceae; genus Trametes; species Trametes punicea. The sequence continues at coordinate 294,239 of VICQ01000023.1, forward strand.
ACATGCACGGAATGCAGACCACCAAGACTCGGGGGATAACTCAAGCTAAAGTACTCGTACACATCCCTGGTAGTTACAACTCTGCCACTACGACATGCCTAGTCCACACTGTGTCGATATCGCGTTTCGGAGGATTCGGCAGGAGTCGTGATCCGCTTGAATTCACAATCTCGTCGTAGCACTGCCATAGCCAACTGCAAGATTCGAGCCATCGGCCCCCTCTAGGAAAGGAGCATTTGTGGTCATGTTTCAACCCGGTTCCATTCAGAATTATGATAAGGTAGCTGCGTGCTGTTCCGAGTACCAAACGTGAGTCTGGAGACGGGTGCGATCAAGCTCAGCAACTCACAATCATCAAGATGTATTTAGTATACAAACCCACAAGCCGACTCGCACTTGTCCCAGATACTTAATGTGTCCGACCAGTACATCGTCCCTCACAATGTCAGCTCTTGCACGCTGATGCCCTTCACGCTCTCCAGGTCTGACTCGCTCTTCGCAAAAATTTCAAAGTCGACTTTCTCGTTGAAGGTGCCGAACACGTCCTCCTCGTCGACCTCGCCCAGACCCACTGGCGGGAAGGCCTTGCTGAGCACGACGTGGACCAACGCGCTCACGCAGAAACCGAGCGGCCAGGCCAGGTCGTAGACGTGAGTCCACCCTTCCGAGACGCCAATCGGCCTCGGCGAGACAGCGTTGATGAAGCCAGCTGTGACGTTGCGGAGTCATGGTGATACGTCAGCCTGTTGTGATTCACATGCTGCAGAGAATGGGAGCTTACGCATGAGAGGCCAGACACCGAAGGCCCAGGAGATGAGAGCACGGAAGTTGATGCCGTATGCGAACCAGTAGATCGACTCTCTCGTTGGCATGTAGAGGTGCGAAAGCCGCAGCTTCTTGTGGCGGACGAGGAGATAGTCGGAGACCATCACGCCCTGCGGTGACATGCTGTGAATAGCTGCACGTCTCACAGAAAGTGACCGGATGGGCACAGACCGTCAGGGGACCCAAGAAGACCGCGAAGGAGCTGAGCACAGTGAGGAAGACGCTCGATCCCGTAAGAAGCTTCCAAGGGCAAATCGCGATACCGATGGCGGCTGTGAGGTAAGCACCTCTGAGGCAACGATGAGTACGGTCAAAAAGGGTTCAGTAGCGGAAGACGGCACCTGCGAATGTTGATGTACTTGGGGAGCAGCCCAGACATGTCGATACCCCCGGAGACAGCATTCCCAGGAATGTTGATGCCGAACTGCGACAACACGAACGCACAGCCCGCGAAGAAGCACGCCGCCCGCGCGCCCGGTCCGCCGTGTTGCTGAATCGCCTGCAACAGGTCGTACGGCGCCCATAGCAGACCCTCCTCAGGGTAGAAGTCCGCCGCACAGCTCGTCACGATGATGCCGAAGAGCGCGATGACGATCGAGCTGATGGGGACGATCACGAGCTGGCTGAAGATCTGCGCCCGAGGGTACGAGGCGAAACGGGTGTAGTCGCTCTGTTTCAGAATGCCCGCACAGATGCTGCCGATTGTCGAACTGATGCCGTAGGCCATCGCCCACCCCAGCTTGGCACCACCGGTCACGGGCTCTACACCGTTCAGTTGGCTGGGATGACTGAGCAGAGGACCTCCGCCGTGTTCCTTTGCAACCGTCCACACGAAGATACAGAACGTGGCGATGGTAATGATTATACTTCCGAACAAGAACGGCTTCCGGAAGTGTTCAGGTGGAACGAGCATGAGCGGCACTGAAATAGCGGCGAAGATCAAGATGCCGATGAGGTCGTTTGTTCTGTTCCGACATCTGACGAGCTAGACTGGAAGAAGCCCATGAAGAACGAACTCGACCCCTGTGCTCTCCGGCAAGGTGTTGTGAAGATTGTAGAAGCTCGGCCAGATCGCGCCAATAACCACCTTGACCTGGATTGGGCATGTGAGCAAGCAATCGCGCAGAGGGTAATATACCGAACTCACACTCATTCCTCCGCTGCATAGCCATGTGGAGTCGTAGTGAGTACAGTACGAGGACGTCGAGCGCAGCATTCGAACACTCACAAGGCCAGCTGGACCCCATACCATACGATCGACAGAAGGATGCGCATCAACAGCGGGAAGAAGCTGCCGAAGACGCCCCACACGAAGCGGTTGTATACCGGGAAGCCGATGTGCCATTCAGCCCCGACGAAGCCGTTAGCAACGACTGCACAAGCCACGATGAGCTGGCCGATGATGAACGCGACCATTGCCTGCCAGACATTAAGTCCGAGTCCGAGAAGACTGGACGCGGTAGACCAGTTGCTGATATTGAAGCTAGTCAAGAGCCAGTACCCGACGAAAGACCAGGCGCCCCAGGTTCGCCGCGAAGGCGGCAAAGGGACGATGTCCCGGTTGATCCAAGCCGTGGCCTCGCTCTCTGTTTCGTCCTTGCGCTTGACCTCGAGTCGCTTCAGGAAGCTCGACATCTTGTCAACGTAGCTACCAAGAGGGCCGAAATGCTTGTGCGGCAATCAAGCAGCAAGGAGGCCACGGGGAAGTCCGCTATAAATCCAAAAGTTCCTGTATAGATACCTGTACATGATAAGAGAGGAGTCAGGACGTGCAGACTCACGTTAGATAAGGGTATTTGCTCGTTTCCCATTCGCCCTCCTCCTGACCATGAGTCTTTCTAGACCACATATAGTTCTCGCCTCAGGCACGATGGTGTTCCTGGGAGGTCACTGCGACTCGTGCGTTGGAGTAGAGAGAGGCCCGCACCGAGGACTCCGGGACCGAAAGCCTGAGACTACGTCCCGTAACCAAAATCAAGACTGAAGCGGAGCGTAAGCGGGACATACAGGTAATGACCATGAGGGCTCCGGAGTTTATCTCCGTCCGGACCTGAGCCACGATCGACCTTGCAACGCGCCATGCCGCACAAGCAATGATGGTCTGCCTACAGTCGTTGTCAAATCACATCGCGTAGCTGCCGCGACGCTGCGATAGTCGCAGTAACCGGACGAATCACCAGACCCGTCCTCAAGATCATCTGCTGCACTGTACTCCTGTGGTGCCCCTCCTAATCAGGAGGGGCACAGCCACAATGTCTACTGACCAGGACCAACCGTTCGAAAGCGCTCAAGTTGCCTCCGCCATGCAGCGGTGACCACGGTGATAGCGGATCATCACTCTTGCTATAAAATAATGCTATATTCAACGTGACCATTCTGGCCTTCATGCTCCGCCAACTTGACTTCGTTAAAAACACGAGATACACCCTCGCTCGCCACCCGCATGCACTGTACGAGATACAATCTCTACCAGTGATCTCTATCACAAGCAATGGGTCTCCTACAAGCTTCTGTGTGGCTTCCCAACCCCGCACGACATATATGATGAGGAAGTATCCATATGAAGCTCTGCCTCCGGACAAGTCCCGAGGGCCCGGTCCGGGAGCAAGCGTGCCATGCGATCGGTCTCAAAGCAGGGGAAGAGCACCCGGGCAAAAGTTGAGGAATTCTGAGCCGTCTTTGATGGGCCTCTTATGAGTATACCTTGCCTACCGTATACATCATCTTTGCCCAAGTGCGTTCGTCCGATTTATAGTTTCTAAGTACTAGCTTTCGACTCAACGTACCGCATATATTTCTTTACTTTTGCTATTACTAATCCGACATGGTGTAGTGGCTAACATTATCGCCTCTCACGCGATAGCCCGGGGTTCGATTCCCCGTGTCGGAAAGCTTTTGTCCCCTGACGTAGGGCTACTTCGCGTTCCTCACCACTGTTCAGCTGTTGCATACTCCCAGCAGAGTGCATTCTGTTCATATCGTTTTTGTCCACATACACTTTCCCAAGTCTACAGAGGCGTTTCACAGTCATGCCGGAGGCAAGAACACACCCCACAGGACACAGCTAACCGCTCCCCATATCACACTCCAATCAACCCACAACTTTCCCAACGCTGGCCACTCTACCAGGAGCCACGCCGCAGCCCAGTACGTCAATGGCATAGAAGCAGCAAGCCTCAAGACAATCTGCGTGTGCGACGCAAAGAGAAGGAGAAGGGCGTGGATGAGGGCGTGGATGACGTGCGGTGCGATCGATGGCGAGAGGAAAGGCGGCTGTGCGCCGTTGTGGTTGGGCGGTCCAGATACCGAGGTCGGTCCGAGGGCGAGAGTGATTAATCGCGGGATGAGCGCAAGGCGGACGTAGCGCAAGGTGAACGTGAAGAGCAGAAGTAGCGGAGGTGCGCCGAGGAGGAAGTTCGGGAGCTGCTGGAGCGTCCAGTATCGCAGGAAGCCGACGTTCCAGTATTTGGCTTGCACGTAGGTGTAGATGGACGGAGGGACAGCATCGCACCAGCGCGCTCGCGCGGCCGTTCCCGTGCAGAAGATCCGATATGCGTGGTATTGGTGATAGACGAAGAAGGCGCACGCCAGTGAACAGAGGGCCGATGCGTAGAGAACGCGTCTGAGAGGAACCTGCGTGCGGCGCATCAGCTGAGGTGCGATGAAGAGAACCTACCGAAGACGTACCTTCTGACGACTGAGAAGGGGCTCAACGACAAGACCCCAAGCGATGAAACCGGCAAGGAAGATGGCATTTGAACGGAAGATTGTCGCGAGGGCGAAACAGCACGTCGCGAGAAGCCATTGCTTGCGCGCGCAACACAGCATACCTGGCAATCGCATGGCTCAGTCCACTTTCGACGTGCGCCTTACCTGGTGCGGCTTACCTACGTAAGAAAGACACGAAAAGAATGGTTCGCTGTACCCTGCGATCCGTAGCGTCACCGGACTGCTCGGTAGCAGTGATAGCAAGGATGCTAGCAGCGCAATAGCCGGCGAGCTAAACTGGACCAGTGTCAGGTCATACAGCGCGAGCACTGACGGGATAGACAGCAGCGAGGCGATGAGACCACCCAGGAGGATATCTTCCCATTCGCGCAAGGCACTTTCTGAGGGCTGCATTGGCGGCTGCACCAGTTGCGTCAGAACGGCCCACGCTTGCATGACGCATGGCACTCCAGGGAAGAAGGCCCACTCGTGCTCATAAACGTAGCCTTCTCTGGCGATATGTGCGAAGTGGAACGCGTCCCATCGGAGGAGGGCAGACGCAAACATGCGACGGAGGGAGAAGGCCGACGAAGATGGCAACAAAGCATTTGGTGACGAGTCAAAAAGCGGAAGTTGTGAGGATGTAACGGTTAACAAGAGGGTGAGAAGGGTTGTAGCGGTGGTCAGGACAATCAAGAAGCGGCGATGGTCGCGAGGCTGGCAAACTTGCATCCTATAGGTGTGTATACGTCTCGAAGACATACGTGTACAGGTCGCTGCCTATAGCTAGAGCTGAGCAGTGTCCTGACAAAATCAACTCGTGATCAGTAACGGCCAACGACCACAGATGAGCAAAGGTCACTTTACCCAGTCAATTCGGGGATCGCTGTCTTTGGAGCCTTAAATTTAGCCCTCAGCCCGCTGCCAAGTGTTCCGAGCTTCTCTGATTGAATGTCCAAAAGCAACTTGAATAAGCTATTTGAGGAAGGTACTGATTATTTAATGAGGAGACCGCACTAGGGCAAGTTGGCGGCGCAGATGGGGTAATTATCCAACTCAGATCGTTGTCAATGTTTCAGCGCGGTTACGGTTCCCCAGAAGTTGAGGCTCACTGGGACGACCTTCCAGCATTGATTTGTTCACTGTTGCAATTACCGTCCCGGGAACAGCCGCACTAGCTGCTGAGAGACTGATTGCACTCCAAAAATATGGTTCAGTCCGGGCTCGAACCGGAGACCTCCTGTGATCCATGTGTGAGACAGACGTGATAACCAACTACACCACTGAACCGTCATCACGATGATTGAACAAAATGGTCATGTCAAAGTGGGCACGAAGGTACCCACATGCCGTATGGTATCGAAGGTTTAGACGTTGGCCTTCAACATTCAACGTTCGACCTCCAACGCTCAACCTTAACGAGGTGTGGTCCAAACCGGATCATTCCCATGGACGCACATAAGGTTACATACAGGTTCTCGTATACGTGAGAAAAAGATCTGCTACAACTACAAGCTCAAGCAGGCTATCGTGCATCGCTCAAAAGTTGAATCCGACCCGGTCCCACGATCCCTCCTCCTTGCCCTCCTTCATCCATCCCAGTCGGTCAGCAGTCAGCCCAGCCACACGGATGAACAGGGTACCGTCGAGCAGCTCCGCGCCTTCCAGTTCTGTTCCGCTGAAGTAGCCAGGCTCACGCGCCCCGTAGACGGTCGCGTTGTGCATGAGCGCGCGCTGCAGCTTGCAGACGTGCTCGCCCGGGTGCGTGATGGTGGTCTGGACGATCGGCAGCCACGGGTTGGGCGCAGCGTCCTCCGGGGTCACTGTGCCCTTAGTAGGAGTCGCTTCCGTCCCAGCCGATGGGGGAGCAGGTTTGGCGGTCGTGGACTCATAGAACTCGCGAATGGGCAGCGCGGGACGACCACGGGCGATGTACCAGGCGATGCTAACCGCAAGATAGGTACGCAGCATGAACGCTGTGGTCTCTGGGGAAAGGGTTGCCGCGAACGACGGCAAGAAGATCGAAGAGGTCACAAGATGCATGCTACGACAGTATTTGCGTGTCAGAGAGCTGCGAGACGCGAGAGAAGCTATGCGGCGGCTCACGTGAAGAAATCAGCGTTGAACTGCTTGGTCGGGGACCGTTCACGTCCGGCCCAGCCGCCGACACCATACATTATGGCGTTCATCCAGGCGACCTCCTCTATCTTCTTCTGTATTGTGGCAGGAGTGACATTCTCGCCGTCCAAATCCGCCGCCCACTCAGCAGCTAAAGCGGCTACGGCGCTACCAACCTTGTCGTTGACCAAGTCAACCGGTGAGGAACCCTCCGGCGCAGGCAGCCCAATGCTCTCGGCGGAGAATTTGGGGTCGGCCAGGACGCGAGCGAGGATAGTGAAGGCGTGGACACCCGGCTTGTTTTCAGAGTGGCTCCCAGTATGTACTTTCCCTGTCGAGTGTCTCCTGAGGGAGAGATAAGGCATCAATGAAGATAGACGTAATATGGACCCCGTTGCAGCTTCCTTCGGCCGCCCGAACAGAGTGTCCGGCACCAAGTCCTTGCCCTGGTCCGAGTGGGTTGCGGCCTGGGCGAGACCTATGGGGGCTCATCATTTAGCCTCATGAGAATGAAGAGGTGAAACTAGGCCAGCTCACCCTCGGCGGTCAGCCCCAGGAGACCGAACTCGAGGCCACAGCCTATGTGGATCATTGGATGCACCAAGCCTCCATAGAACCGAAGAAGCATGTGAGGCTCGCCCTCCACGCCGTGCCCGCCCACGTTGGCCTTGGGCGAGAAGACGTACTCGGTGATGACGTCCGTGACGTTCTTCTCGCGCAATTGCGTCCGGAAGAACTCGAGGTACGAATTATAGAACCTGCATCGAAACTTCTCGTCAACTTTACACTAAAGGATGCGTGGCCGTCACGAGGCGCACTCTCTCTTCCCAAGGTGGAGCCAGAAATTCTTCTCGTCTATGGGCTCCGGAGACTCGAACGCAGGCCTCATATACTCGGCATGCGTCTGGTATGCAGCCTCGATGAGGGGCCCGCCGGCGCCCATAGCGTAAATGGCGACGAGGTGGTGTGCAGCATGACTGACCCCACGAGTAAGTGTGCCTGCATCTACTTCAGGGGTAGAAAGCGACTCGCTTATGGAATCCACGGTCGTTGAAATAGGCATGCCACTTGACATGGTTGTCCTTCAAGACATTGACCAAGGCAGCATTCGACGTGTGCGTGATGCCTGGCAGGCGGGTAGGAGCGTGCGGCAAAGGAGGAGACGGGTGAGGGAACAACAAGTTGAGACCATCGGCCTTGGGAGCAGGCATTGCGATGAGCGTGCTAGGGGATTTTGAGCTGGATCCGTGGTCAGGGTCTCTCGTTGCCTCCGGTGCATCTTATACCTTGGGGGTCTGTCCTAAAACCTGACTGCGCATGAGAACATCCATTGCAATCAGGGGAACGTCTGTGTCTCAATCAGCCTAGGCTGTCTCGTGAGACCCTGGAGTGAATGACCAGAGAGGGGTGCGTGACCTACATGATTGGGATTGTTCGCTTCTGAGCATCCCAGTACTCAGGAGCGTAGTAAGCATTCTCACCAGGAAGCCTGAGTTGCGCCAGTCTAACAGAGCTGGAAACGCTGCTGCTCTTGGATGAGAAGTCGAGCTGGGCCGTCAGTCTGAATACGTCATACACTACGTGGGTCTCCGGCCTGGGAAATCTCACCGCGCATAAGTAGTCAGGGATTCACGAACTGCAGACCATTGCAAAGCGCAAACCAATGCCCGATGATACGACATCAATTCGTAAACGTACGACAATGAATGGACAGAGAGGTATGCAGACTAGGGTAACTTCGGTGCCAACCGGGATGAGCGTGGATGGTAGTGAGATCGTCGAGCGCAGACGACGAGGGCGACGAGGCGAAAACGTGCAAAGAACACTGAAAGCGACCAATATAATGTGGATACGATGGAGAGCTTTTCGGGTAATCGAAGCATGGAGGGGGTAACGTGAGGACCAGAAGCTCATAGCATTCAGTGACACGCTTATTCCTCCTCAGGTTGGACCTCCTCCTCGTACTCGACTTCCTCCTCGACGCTACGAAAACATGTTAGCATTGATCTATCATTGCATGAGATCAAGAGACATACGTGGCATCCTGGTACTGCTGGTACTCGGCAACGAGATCCTGCATGTTGGACTCTGCCTCGGTGAACTCCATCTCGTCCATGCCCTCCTGCGTGTACCAGTGCAGGAACGCCTTGCGCTTGAACATGGCAGTGAACTGATCGCTGACACGCTTGAAGAGCTCCTGAATAGCCGTGGAGTTGCCCAAGAACGTGACAGCCATCTTAAGGCCACGTGGCGCAATGTCGCACTGTGCCGTCAGAACGTTGTTTGGGATCCACTCAACAAAGTAGGCGGAGTTCTTGCTCTGGACGTTGTGCATCTGCTCCTCGACTTCCTTCATGGCGACCTTGCCACGGAAGACAGCCGCAACAGTAAGGTAACGACCGTGCCGAGGGTCAGAGGCAGCCATCATGTTCTTGGCATCAAACATCTGCTGGGTGAGCTCAGGAACAGTGACAGCGCGGTACTGCTGGCTTCCCCGGGCAGTGAGAGGCGCAAAACCAGTCATGAAGAAGTGGAGACGGGGGAAGGGAACTGTCAGCAGCAAAGTCAGTTGATGTCGGCACATGAAGCAGGCAACCACATACCCATGTTGACAGCCAACTTCCGCAGATCTGAGTTGAGCTGACCAGGGAAACGCAGGCAAGTCGTGATACCGGACATGACAATCGATACAAGGTGATTGAGATCACCGTACGTGGGCGTGGTTAGCTTGAGCGTACGGAAGCAAATGTCGTAAAGCGCCTCGTTATCGATGCAGAACGTCTGGTCAGAGTTCTCGACCAGCTGGTGCACGGAGAGGGTCGCGTTGTAGGGCTCGACGACGGTGTCTGACACCTTCGGTGAGGGCACGACAGAGAACGTAGCCATCATACGGTCGGGGTACTCTTCCCGAATCTTGGAGATGAGCAGGGTACCCATGCCCGCACCGGTACCACCACCCAAAGAGTGAGTGATCTGGAAGCCTGGAAGGATAGAACGGCCGTCAGCGTGTGACATGGTGTGACGAACGCGTGACACCAAGTCACGTAGGCGATCAAGGGATGACTACTCACCCTGCAGGCAGTCGGTGCCCTCAGCCTCCTTGCGGACAACCTCGAGGACAGAGTCGACAAGCTCAGCACCCTCGGTGTAGTGACCCTTCGCCCAGTTGTTGCCAGCTCCGCTCTGGCCGAACACGAAGTTGTCGGGGCGGAAGAGGTTGCCAAGGGGGCCCGAGCGGACAGAGTCCATGGTTCCAGGCTCGAGATCAACGAGGACTGCACGGGGCACGTACTTGTTGGCGCCGACTTCATTGTAATAGACGTTGATCCGCTCGAGCTGGAGATCGTTGTTGCCCTTGTACGTTCCATCCGACTCAATGCCGTGCTCATCAGAGACGACCTCCCAGAATTTGGCACCTGCGAGCTGGTCAGACTCTCGTATCCAGCGCTGAACGCTGGCAACGCCTCTCACCAATCTGGTTGCCACACTGTCGTGAAGGGACGGTTGGAATCGGTCACTGGCATTGAAAGACACGTCGTGCTTACCTGGCCAGTCTGGAGGTGGACGATTTCACGCATTCTGCGAGACAACGTCAGCAGAGTGCCATCAACGCGTCGAGAAGAAAACTTCAAGGCGATGTGTCGTTGTCGTCGCGCTACTGCCCTCAAACACGACACAGCCTGAAGAACAATTAACGAGGCACGAAAGACACGTACATGAGGGAGTAGAACTGGAACTAGTCGGTGAGTGGGTCGTTAGAGGATGGGGTACCGAGGAGGGACAAGGTCAAAACGGAAACGCCGTTGAGGTCTAGGGTGTCTATATTCGGTCGGAGCTCGAATCGCCAAACTCAACGTGGCTCTCCGCCACCGCACGGCCCTTCCCTCCTCTCCGTCCATGCGCAAGCCCACATCGCGACAATTCCCATCGCACACGTATAGTCTAGCCTCTGATTTAATGCAGTCATATGCGAATGCATCTTTTTTGTTGCCCCAGCAGAGCTCAACCATAAGACACTCGAAGCCGGAAGTCAGAAAACATGACCTCGCTGGAGAGGCGCCCGTTTACATTGCGACTGCAAAGCGCCCTATGCCCACGCCTCCTTTCATAGGACCTCATCCTCGTCCAATTCTGTTCCCATGATTCAGGGATCCGGAGTATCCGTACCAAGAGAATCAGCACGAAAACTGGCGGAGGGAAGCATACCCAAGGACCGCAGTCCGCTCCAACCTGGGGTTATCACCCAGCTGGAGGTGTACATGCGCACACGTTGAGCTCTTGAGCTTCCCAATGGTTGAGCCATACCTAGTTCTACAACGTATTTCAAAAATACGGGGTCATCACTACTAGTTATTGTCAACCGACCATCGGACCAGGGAAACGGATCAGACGGACTATGACCTCCTTGCGCGCTCCGAAGAAGGAAACATGAGACCGTACAGACGAAGTCAATGTGCAGAGCATTGTGACTGATGTCGAATATTAGAGGGTATATCACTGGCCTGCCGATTCACAGTAGCTGGAGACGCTATAACGGGACGAGGACACGCGGACGGGGGCAACATAGGCGAATAAAACATAATTGAGGATAAACCCGGATCAGATCGAGAAAAATGGCTGCTCGCTGCTCTGCTGCTGCTGCTGCTGTTGCTGCGCGAACGGATTGTGGCCGGTCTGCTGCTGGCCCACGAATTTGCCCGCCTGCTGACCATACCTGCGTACAGGTCAGGACATAAGGCAATTGATAGGCCGATGAAGAGAGGACAGACCTGAGCGGGCCAAAATTCCCGAACGTGTCCACGCCGTCTTCGCGGTTGGCAAACAAGCTTGCTAGCCTTGCATGTTCGTCGTCTGCGCGGGTCTTGACATTCGGAGTAGCATTCTGTCTGCCTGGTGGCGCAGATTGTGACGTGGGCGGAGGTGACTGAGACACCTGCGGCTGCTGGGCATAAGTGCCCTGCAGGTTGAAGGATACTGGGTTCGCAGTCTGAGGGCCGGGAGAAGAGGACAGAGAAGAGGACATCGCTGGCGCGAACGGGTTGTTCGACCTATTTCCAGTTCAGTCTTACCACTATGCATAGTTCAACCTTGTCAACTGACCCGAATCCGGTAGCCTGCGGCATAACAGGTTGCTGAGGCATGAGGAACTGCTGTTGTTGCTGCTGCTGCTGAAGTTGAAGCAACTGTTGTTGCCTTAACCATTCTTCCTGTTGCTGCTGCTGTTGCTGCGCCTGAAGCTGTTGCATCTGCCACTCCTGTTGCTGGCGCAGATACTCCGCCTATATTTCTCATGAGCCTAAGGCAACACAGCCGCTTCCAATCAGGGTACATACCTGCATGGCCTCCTGCTGAGCCTGCTGTTGATATGGATTGAAGGATGTGAACTGTGGTTGCAGCTGCGTGAACTGCGGCTGGAGGAATTGGCTCTGGTTCTGGAAGGAGGTATCGACAAGGGGAAACGGGTTTCCGGTGGTTTGTTGTGTGGCCCTATGGTCACAGACCATCAACCCCACTTGCCCAGGAGCTGTAACGAGGAGACTTACTGCTGTTGCTGCGCATCGTCGAACAGAGAGGCCGCATTCGCGTCCTGCAACGCCTTCAAACGCCGGGCCTCTTCTTCTTCGCTCAATTTGATCGCCTGTTGGAGGTCTCGCTCCTCCGCCGTAAGCCGCTGCCGCGCCAGCTCCTCCGCCGCCGTCCGCTTGCTCTCCTCCAGTGCTTTGCGGAGGTCATCGTCTTCGCGATTGGTGCCGTTGCCCCGCCTGGGTGGTGCGCTCTGCGACCGCCTCCGCGAATTCTCATCGTCGTCTTCCCCACCTGCACCACTGCCCCGGATCATGCGATCCCGCATCATCGCTCGGTCTCGCCGCTCGAGGCGGAGTCGTGCTTCGTCCTGGAGAAGATTCGTGATGTCCTTCGCCTTCTGGCGCACGTTTGCGCCTTGGTCTTTGCCGTCTTCATCGATGTATTGGAATTCTTTGAGCGTCTTGATCACGTAGAGGTTGTCCCGGAAGTAGACGACGACGTTCTCCGACCCGGCGTGGAGCAAGTAGTCGAGTACAGTCAGGGACTGCGGGCGAAGGCATTCTCAGTCGGGAGAAGACCTGCGGCAAGAAGTCAGAGACGAACCTTGAAGACATGCCGCCAGTTCTTGCCCTTGTCGTTCAGACGCTTGTCGAGCATCTCCATGATCTCCACGAAGCTGTCCCTGCGCGGAGATGAGGGTCGCCCATCCTCGTGCGAAACCAATGGAGGCGGACTCACTGATTATATGACAGCCGCGCGAGCTCGTTCATCTGCGTGCCAGACGGCCCCCATGGGTCGTTCGAGGTCGCATCTCGGACTTTGGCTTGGACATCGGAGTAGCCCTTCGTGTAGTTTTTGGCTGCGCGGACGAGGCCCTTGCCGAGGTGCTGCATGCTGGACATTACTGGACCCGATGGGTCCCAGAGGACAAGGAGCGCTGTGCGGTATATGAGGAGATTCAGAAATCGGGAAGTCTGAGCTGCGAGGCCGGCTACGAGTATGGCTGTGGTGGCCGTTGCAGTCAACGACCTGAGCCAGGGTCCACTTTCCCGCTCGGTGATAATTAGACGCCCAATGACTCCGCGCAGCAAGGGGGTGACAGCACCGCTGTCCTTGCAGTTATACGCACACCGTTTGATGAAGTGTCTCAAACATGGGTTTCAGCCGTAAATCCTCGTGTTTCGAATGTATAGATCCTCCTTTTAATGTGTTTTGTAGAACAGCCATCTACATAGCAGTGTGTACGGTCACAAATGTAGTAGACCAAGCATTTCCCTAGGTCAATAGCAGATTGTTTTTGCTGGCCACACTCTCAAACTTTTCGGACGTTCTGCCCCTCCTCCTGAACATCTGGCGGCTCTGAGGGAGCGACCTCCACGGAGGTGAGCTCAACGTCTTTGGACTCTGGCGGGGACTCCTCAGTGTGGTTTGCAAGGAGGCCCTCTTCAACCGATGGGTCATCGGACGCGGTGACGCCCTCGGTGCGAGGGTGTTTGTCATGCGCCTTGGCTTTGATGAGCTGCGATAGCGACGGCTGCATGAGAGCAATGTGCAGAGGACAGCTGCGCAACTTACCGCCACGTAAATGGCAGAGGTAAGGATGATGAGGGTGCCTATGACAGACAGGAACGACGGCGAGGTGTGGAAGAATACACGCTCGAATATCGTTGCAAAGATAATCTGTGCTATCATTTTAGATTCGACCGCACGGTCGACAGGGAAAGTACTGACCTGGACGTAGACGGCCATGGTGCCCCTACCTGCCGTTTCACGTTGCAGGCCCATCGTCAGCAGGACCTTGCGTGTAGTATCGTCAGCGCGTTTGTGCTTCCATGTACTCCATCACGCCCCACCTGCGCAATAAAACCGAAGAGGCCAATAAGGAACAGCATCAAAAGCCAGTCCCATCTCATTGGTATGACGACTGGGGTCCGCATTATGATCATCCTGTCCGGCTTCTATGAGCTTTCGTATGGATCCCTTCATGACGGAGATACGCACGCCACCGTAGCAACAATCACACATTGCGAGGAAAATGATACTAAGTTGTGCAGGGGATGTGCGCGCTTTCCGACCGCACGGATGGTAGTATCTGCACCCGGCGATCAGCAGGCGTTCTAAGACGTCGTGATTGTTCGTACTCCATCTACTCACAAGCTCCCGTCGCACCCAGGACGCCAAGGAGTGCAACTCTGCCAATAGGGCCGTGCAATGAGTTCCACCATGTATCTTCTAGCGAAAATGCGCAACTCACCCAACGGCACCCACTCTTTGCGCAGGGGTAATAGTCGACACGTCTCCCGCCTCACCATGTACACCTTCTACCACGTGTCCGATGTCACGCGATATCGCATGAGGTTCCTTGCCGAAGAGGAACTCCGGGCGCGCTATTAGTACAACCCCGAGTAGACTGGCGACTAGAGCGACAAATGAATTCAGACTATGGGCATTCCAGGGGAAGCAACGATCGCGTGCTCACGTCCAGCCACGGCTTCTCTCCAGGAGAACGGCTCATGCAAAAGCACGGCTCCTGTGATAGCGGTGCACATGGGAGCAAGGAAAGTCAAAACTGTTGCATCAGACAGAGACAAGTACTGTAAGGAGTAGTACACGCCGAAGAGCCCAAAGAACCTGCGGTGCAAACTTGAGCGAAGGATGCGAGTGGTGGCCTTGTTACGTACCCGAAAAATCCACGGGCTGCGAGAAGGATGCGTACTCCTTTGGGCCCGAGTATAGGATCAGGGATTTTAACTATGAACCTGAGCACCAAGCTTAGCACGACAATTGGACGTCTGCAGCAATATGACCCAATACTCACATGTATGCTATGGAGCATATCCACGTAATGGCCTGAGGAACAAACATCAGCACCACCTCCGAAGTTCGTCTTTAATGCGAAAGAAGAGCCCTCCGCACAATGGAGCGCACAGCGTTGTCGTCTCCGTGACAGTCAGAAGTTCACAGTGAACCGTCGACCAGTCATTTCATCCAAAGGGCCTGTGCAAGCTCAGGGGTACCTCCGAATCAATTTGGATCATGTTCTGAATCTGTTTCTGCACTTAGGATGTTTGTTCCCTTGCCCCCTTCTTCTGATCTCGTAATGTCATGCCGGCCCACAGAACGAAGCCGAGAAGTATAATCCGAGCCGAGGGAGAGACCCGGACACTTACCATTCGGACAAAGATCAGCTACATGTTGCGCTTAAGCATCTTCTGGTAGTGACGACAAGGGTCCTTGGCTCACCTCAAATGCAGGTACTGGGGGGTCTAGGCTGTTTAACTTCTTCACCCAAACGTTCATTAGTGAGAAGAACAACTGCGCTGCCGCGACAAGCAGCATGCCAATGTTACTCTCTAAAGTCTCCCTTGTCGCATCAATGATTCGGCGGAAGGTATTCGAGTACTTTGAACTTGGTCCTACGCGTGCGGCGTTGGGAGCTGGGATATAAGATACGAGGGGAGATAGAGGTATTTCTGCCTCGAAACTAGAGCGATCCGGAGTAGCAGCCACAAAGGGCGTCCTGGTGGTGGAGGGCATGTCGTTTCGTCGTCTCCAGAATCTGACTCAAGACGAGACCGTCGCACTACAATAGCATCGCATGGGAGCACCGAGCTCTCGAGAGGAGCCTGAGGATGTGTGCCGGAGTGTGGGGAACCTTCGGCTGCACGCTATAAACAAGCGCCCATAGAGACAAGCAGCGATCATAAATCCGTGATCTTCAATTTCAAGGCCAGATTGAGCTCCCGACAGATTACTCGGCATCGCCGCCCAACAGACGCGCTCAAGATTCAATCACAGCCGATCGGAGATCTCCATTGTGCGGGCGGTGTCGCCAGAAACGGTGACAACGCTCATCGACCGGTCGCCGCCGTCATGCACAGCGCGCTCCTTTGAAGTCCTCCCTCTCACCTGCATGGAGGCAAACCAATCATCCTTGTCGCGGCATTCATCATCCTCCGCTGTAGATCTGACTGGGACTCCCGCCGGACTTGGCAGTTCTCGCCCGACCACACCTCTCTCGCCTGACAATACTGCTCGGCGACGAACCAGCTGGGGAGGTGCCAACACCGTTCAAGACCCTCTGCGATTCAATCTGCAGCTCTCAGACCAAGAATTCGTTGCAGGCCCGTCCCGTCAAGGGAATGCGACGTGGAGCCCAGCCGAGGACCCCTTCTTCTCTCCTACGGATGAGACCCCGCCCTTCCGCGACTACTCATATCGCACTGGCGAAATGCGCTATCAGGACACTGGGCCAATATACTCCACGTCGCAGCCAGGCCAGTCCTTGACTTCTCTTATCTCATCCAAGTTCAGGGAGTCTGGGGATACCACGGACAGCACACGCGATGACGACGAAGCGCACCTCACCTCTAACATGTCGCGCCAAGGCGCAGATTCGGAGTGGGTACCGGGGGATGGCGTGGATACAGAAAGGTCTGGGGCGTCACCGCGCGCGAAGCGTAGGACAGTTCGATACGGCGCGTCGCCGCTCAAGAAGACGGGCACTACACTCAGAACTGTGTCTCGCAACTTGCAGCGCGCGTCTCTGCGCGTCGTCAACTTCGGAGGGCTTGGACTGGAGGATCACGTGCGGCTGCAGGACTCAGACGAGCGAGACGAAAAGAAGGACGAGGACGGAGATGAGGCTCAAGATGAGGACGAAGTGCTCCCTGACTTGACGAAGACTTTGCCCATTCGCGGACGAACACTAGGATGTCTCAGTCCACACAGCAAGCTTCGACTTGCTATGTACAAATTCCTGGTGTACCCGTAAGTTCTATCAGTGTCTTGGGGAGTCTCCTATGCGGTATTCACTCGCTACAGATGGACTGAGCCCGTCATCCTGTTGTTGATCATCATCAATGGTCTCGTCCTCACCATACAAGCATCCCGCCCCCATGCCTTGCCCCAAGATTTCCCGGACGATAGACCCCCTCCAGTTGCTGGTTACTTTCATGCGTGGGAAGACTACGTGCTCTTCGTATTGTTCTGCTTCTTTACGTGAGTTTTCTGTAACTCGTCCGCTATCGAGCTCACAAGCAGCAGTTTGGAAGCCTTCGCTCGTATATGTGTGTCTGGATTTCTGCTGGATCCAGAAGTCCCCGTCTCTACACTCTTTCAGTCACCTTTCGTGACATACCCCGACATCGCGCGCCCACCCAATACTGCTGCAGAAGCTACCTTCAACGTCACCCGCACTCCCTCCTTGACCAGTTCCCATGCACAGTCCCATCTTCGCCGTGGCCTCTCGATGACCCAGCGGCTGAAGCAGATTCGGAAGAACCTTGCAAGACCTTTCGCGCTTGCACATCACTCGTTGTCGACTCCTCAACCGGTCTCGGAATCCGCTGGCAAGAACACGTCATCTCGAGCACGGTCCGACACGGTACAAACTAAGTCCGCCATGGCTGAGAAGGCACTGTCGGGAGTCCAACACTTGCACTCGCACATCCGGAAGCCTTCCGAGCCAACGTTCCTTTCCAAAGCGTTACGTTCTGACAACTCTAGCGAAACACTGTCATTACCTTTCCGCCTCAGTGTCGAAGACTCTAGGGGTCAGACACGGCGCAACCTGCCTTATCTTCGGCATAGCTGGACTAGGATTGACTTCGTTGCTATCTCGAGCTTCTGGATCACCGTCGTGCTCGCTTCCGCTGGGGTAGAGCGAAATCAGTATCACATTGGAATTTTCCGAGCTATGAGCGTCTTGCGTACCGCAAGATTACTAGCTATCACCTCCGGTACTACGGTGAGCTTCCATATGTCACCTACAAAGACTTATCTTCTTACCTCCCAGATGTAGACAATCATGCGATCTTTGAAGACAGCCCGACCTTTGCTCGCCAGCGTCGCGTATTTTGTACTGTTCGCGATGATCATCTTCTCGTGAGTACCTTGCCCTGCTATCCACGTAGTAGACACTTCTCACCTCTCTTTGTTGTTAGTATCATCGGTATCCAGTCCTTCAAGGGATCATTTCGTCGGACATGCCACTTACTACCGACTCTTGGCGAGGATGAGATTGACCTGGGCCAGAACTGCGGCGGTTACATCGATCCTAACACTTTGCAGCCTGTCGGGTTCCTCAATTCGGAGGGACAGAACGCGGCTGTTAAGGGTTTCATTTGTCCTCTCGGTCAAGTCTGCAAGGTGCGAGCACCACTCGAATCGAAAATATACTTTTTCTCAGCGGATGGATGCAGGAAAATGGCGTCAATCCTGAAGCTAACCTGGAAAGTTTCGATGTTATCTACTACGCTGCCTTGCAAGTTGTCATTGTATCTTCAGCCAATGGGGTATGTGCCACGTACAATCAGGTCTGCTGCAATCTGACCGTTGCGTCAGTGGTCCCCGCTCATGTATCAAATGATGGACTCGGAGTTCTTTGTGTCCTGTTTCTTCTTCATCGTCTGCATCATTGTTCTGAACTTCTGGCTCATCAACCTCTTCGTCGCGGTGATCACCAATACCTTCTCAGCTATACGCTCCGACACCAAGAAGAGCGCTTTTGGTGCTGCCCCGTGAGTAGACCCTCCTCTCTAGACAGCCGGTCCATGCTGAACTACTTTGAAGGCTTGCCCCAGTGGTGGACGAAACCGAGGGAGGTTGGTCCGTTGTGGACGGCAGAAGAGTGGCCGGAAGGAACCGCATCAGGGAGATTTACGAGAGCATTCGATGGTGCTGGGTCGGCTTCGCCCTGGCGTCGGTCGTTTTGCAAGCGACGCGCACTGTCGACATGTCGCCGATGCACGCCGAGATACTCGACAAGGGCGAGTTGGCGCTCACAATCATGTTCGATATCGAGATTGTCATCCGGGTAGCCGCCTACCTTCCCGATTGGAGGAAGTTCTTCTACCGCGGGCAAAATGTCCTAGACTTGGTTTTGGCGATTGGCTCGAGCATCATCCAGATCCCGGCGATCCACAACTCCAAGGCGTACCCATGGTTGACCATTTTCCAGCTTATGCGTTTCTATCGTGTGATCTTGGAAATACCAAGGATGAAGCCATTGTTGGTATGTTGACACATGACTCTTGGGATAATGACGTTGACGTCTGTCATCTCTACAGCTAGCGGTTTTCGGAAACATGTACGGTCTGGCGAACATGTCTCTGTTCCTCATCGAGATCAATCTGCTCTCAGCCTTGTTCGTGGTTCAACTTGTTGGAGGCGACATCAAGGCTGGCGATATGATTGATTTCGGGACGCTATACAACTCGTTCCTCGCCATGTATCAGGTGTTCTCATCTGAGAACTGGACCGATGTGCTCTACGAAGCTGCAGTCCCAGAGGTGCCCCTCCGTCAATCTGCTATTGTCGTTCTCTTCATTGCTGGCTGGATGTTCTTTGCGAACTGTGAGTCGATGTACACGCTGTTCCATACACGCCACTGACCCCTGCGTAGACATCGTCTTGCAGATGTTCATTGCCGTCATCAACGAAAACTTTGATGTTGCTGAGGAGTCTAAGCGAAGCAGGCAGGCCTCACACTACTGGGCGGCTCACCGACCGCAAAAGGCTCGCGCTGCTTGGATTCGCAGGTTAAATCCGTACCGGTGGTTCAAGCCGCAGCCCAAGGCGATTGAGGTAGAACTGCCTGCTAATCTGGTGCTACCGATGCAGAAGGCGCTCGTGCAAGACTACGGCCTCCCAAAAAGGGAGAACTCCAAGATCGTTAGTGCACTCTCTCCTCATCAGTTGCTCAGTGTAGAGGTTGATTGGGACCGCAGGACGTGACGACAAGGCGCGGGGTTACATCCCGGCAGTATACTGCGAAATCGACCCTGAGAAGACTTCAGCGCCTCTTTGCGGGGGAGATCACTGCCGGAGACGTTCCGCTGACCACGCTGAGGCATGCGCGTCGAGAGTCGGCTGCAGGAGCAGACCCCATCGATGAAGAGACTGAGAGACATCTGTGAGTGGTGCGACTCATCATCTCAGTCGGTCTCTCACCAAGCCGCGACTAGCGAGGTGCTGGCTGCCTTGAACAACGATGCCATGGATGCGGAAGAGTTGAATGACGCGCTGTATGAGAGGCGAGCGCAGAAGGCTGACTTCATCCGTGATCATCCTACCTATGACAAGACGTTCTGGATATTCTCGCAGAAGAACTGGCTCCGACGCATGTGCCAAAAGCTTGTGGCTCCGGCGGGTGGCGAACGCATTTTTGGAACGCCTCACTCGCCTATCGCACATCCCATCTTCCAACTCTTCCTCCTGCTTACCGTCATCGGCGGCATTGTCGTGGAGAGTATCGCCACTCCAGTCTACCGTCGAAATTTCTACGCGGAGCATGGTCCTGTCCGAGGAACGTGGTTCGATATCGCCGAGGGGTCTTTCGCTGTCGTCCTGCTTCTCGAGTTCATCATCAAGATCATCGCGGATGGGTTCCTGTTCACGCCCAACGCGTATATTCGCAGTATTTGGAACGTTTTGGACTTCTTCATCCTCGTCGGCATCCTCATCAATGCTACGACCGGCCTTATCTTCGTCGGTGGCCTGAGCAGGCTCACTCGGGCCTTGAAGGCTCTGCGCGCTCTCAGACTTATCACGCTCGTTGACAAAATGCGATCTACCTTCGAGTCGCTCATTATCTCTGGCATCGCGCGTATCCTGGACGCTGCGCTGCTTGCGATACTGTACATGATCCCTTACGCCGTGTGGGGTCTGAACATCTTTGCGGGAGTCACGAACGAATGCAACGACAATTCCGTGTCGGGCATCACCGAATGTATCAACGAGTATTCGACAGGCGTGGTAAACGACGGCAACTCTTTTACGTACCTAGTCCCGCGGGTCTGGGACAACCCGGCGCCTTCGACGACTTTCTCCTTCGACACTTTCCGGCAGTCTCTCCTTATTTTGTTCGAAATTGTCTCCCTTGAAGGGTGGATAGACGTCCTTGGTGTCGCCATGAGCGTCACCGGCGAAGGGCAGCAGCCGCAGACGAACGCAAGCGTTGGCAACTCTATCTTCTTCTTGATATACAACTTGCTGGGCGGCGTTGTTATCTTTACCCTCTTCGTCAGGTACGTCTTCAATCCTTAAGCAGACCGGTTAGATCAAAGTTGACAATCGTGAAGTATCATCATTGGCAACTTTACGTCGAAGACCGGTTCCGCTCTTCTCACTCAGCCCCAACGAGAGTGGATCGACTTGCAGAAGCTGATCAAGAGGCAACGCCCATCCAAGCGTCCAAAGACGAGACCTACTTGGCCGATCAGACAATGGTGCTACGATCGCGCGGTTCACAAACATGGGTGGTGGCATCGGATGATGAGCGTGCTGTTCACCTTGCACGTCATTGCGCTCATGTATGTAGTCGTGCATTGCGGAGTTACCGTTAGACAGCTCACAGCTTCTGCACAGGACCCAAACATTCACGCCGCAGCACTTCCTCGACGATTTCCGCAGTAAGTTGAAAGTACCACTTCCGGTTCATACTCCCTCTCATGCCTTTTACGCAGATGATTTCTTCATCTTCGTGACCGTCCTCTACGTTATCGACATACTCGTGAGACTCTTCGGACTCGGATGGCCGAATTACAGTGCGAATGGCTGGAACATCTTCGACATCATTGTAGCTGGTGGTAGTCTCTTCACCACTCTGATCGTGCGCTTCAATACCGGGGGCTTCGTCATCCAGCAGCTTCAGAAGCTCTTCATCACGAGTATCGCCTTCAAGCTTGTCCAGCGCGTGAATAGTCTCAACAAGCTCTTCAAAACCGCTGTGTACGTCAATTGTTCATCTGGTGTCTCACCATCTTGCTCACCTGTACATACAGCGGAAGTCTACCAGTGATCTTGAGCCTTTTGAGCCTTTGGGTCATTTTGTTCCTCTTCTTCGCAATTCTGTTCGTGGAGGTCTTCAGCCTGACGAAGTGGAATTCTGCGGAGACCCGAAACGAGAACTACTCCAGTATGTCGAAGGCGTTGATCATGTTAGCCTTCATGACAACAGGGTGAGTGCGCCAGTCGACTTGTAGGTTGTCGTCGCGACGTCCTCACAACCACACAGGGAGGGTTGGAATCAGTACATGCATGATTTGTGGGTATCAAACGAACTAGCTTTAAGGTAGTGTTGTTGGTGCTGAGATCCGTGCGTAGTGCCTTGGACTACCCCCGCTGCACCATCAGCCCGAATGGTGATACGGACTGTGGCAGCATCTATTGGGCATTCACTCTTTTCATCGCTTGGAATTTGCTGAGCATGGTGAGTGGAATCTTGCTCGAAGCAGCCGTGCAGGTACTGAGTTTTCCGCAGTACATCTTCGCCAACTTGTTTACTGGTGTGGTCGTCGAGAGCTTCTACTACGTCTTCCAGATGTCCGGCGGTGCCAAGTCGATTACCCGAGAAGAGATGCGTGCCTTCAAAAAAGTCTGGGCCGAGTGTGCGAACCCGAAGACTGGCTACCTGGAACGCGCCAACTTTGTTCGCTTCTTCGGCGTGCGTACTGTCCGCTGAGCTACGCTGCACCCCATACTGACCCATACGTTAGAAACTGAGCGGGATCTTCGAGGTCAGGATTTACCCCGTAGAATTCAGCATCCGCAACATCTTGGCGTACGCAAATGATCCTCAAAACCGCCATTCGTTGCCGGACAAGCTCATCGAAGGGTATGACTTCAACAAAGTGGAGGGAATCCTGGGCGGCCTCGATCGTGCTGCCATCAAACGGAGAAAGAACCTGTACAATCGGCTGTACCACGAGGCCCGCATTTCCCATGAGCCCGGCAAGGGCATCTCTTTCACTAATATGCTATTGCTCTTGGCCCACCACAAGCTCATCGTCGACCGGGAGGCCCTTGTGTGCGTACTTCCATGCCTATTTCCGCCCAACTCTCACGCTGACTGCGCTTTACAGCCTGAAGGACCTAGTCGTACGAACGGAGACGAACAAGCTTGTCACTGATCTGGTGGACTTCGATCGAGTGCAGTCGTTGTTGCTGATGATCTTGTATCGCCGACGATACCTTGCACAGCGGGAACAGGCTAGGCTGCAGCAGATGGGCGTGGCGCGGTCGGGTGAGGACACATCCAGATCTTACCGTGCCGTTGCGCATACTCACGGCTGGACAGATATCCCCGCGATTGTTGTCGACGACTCTCCTGCTACTCCCCCAGTGACCACCCGGGACATCACCTCGCCTGGTCAAACGCCTGTTCATCGCTTCGGAAGCATGGACACGCCGTCCGCGATCTCGCCGGGCATTCTGCAGTCTCCTGACGTCTCGTTTGTCACAGATACGCCGTCGCGCTTGCAGAGACGGCAGCGGATGAGCGATTCCAGTGTGCTATCGATCGACATGAGCAGCAGGTACGTATGCGAATCCAATGTGCACCATCAAAACACGCTCAGGCCAAGTATAGCAGGCTGGATGCGTCGTTGTCGAGAGACTTCCGGTCTGGGGACGACGAGGACATGATGTCGTCCATGCAGAACTCGATATGGAAAGGTGGGTCTTGCATCGCACTCTTTCGTCAATCCACGTTAAGCAATACGATTTAGATATGATGCTCGAGGCTGCGGAAGAGGATGAGGAGTAGGACGCGCATGTGTAGACCGCTATCACTCCTTCACTGGCCAATCTCGGACTGTTTCAGGGACTTTCAGGCATTGCATACTGTAGAGATATTGCATCAGTAGTGTAGACCATTTCTGCAACTAATTTATCAGAGTCTTTCCGACTTTCCCTGAGCTTCCGCAACCCCAGGTGGACTTGCGTACGGCGGTGCTCTTCCGGACAGCGCCTATGGTGGTGCATGATCGGAGTTTAGAAGTGCCAAACCTTGTCTTTCGGGAGCGAGGGCGTGTGACTGGGGCCGAGTCTGACTTGCCTTTCGCCTGCAACTTTTTGCTCCGCCGCTGTTGTCCCCGTCGACCTCCTTGCCTCCACCGCCGTCTTCGACGCTCTCGACGGCCTTCACGTCAAAAATCGCCCAGTATGGCGCCGTTTACGAAACCCGAGACGGTCCTCAAGCAGGCAGAGGGTCTCGTCTCCGTTGGCCAGACTCATGCTGCCCTGCAATCACTCACCGAAATGTTCTCTTCGAAGCGATTCCGCTCTACGCCTTTGGCATCTCTGGAACCTATCATGCTCCGCTTCATCGAGCTCTGCGTTGAGCTGCGCAAAGGTCGCACTGCAAAGGAGGGACTCATGCAATACAAGAATATCGCGCAAAACTCTAGCGTGGCGTCCATCGAGACGGTCATCAACCGATTTATTCAGCTTGCCGATGCGAAGGTGCAAGAGGCTCAGGAGAAGGCCGACAAGGCCGTTGCTCTAGACGTTGATGACCTTGAGGCCAGCGAGACTCCGGAGAGCATCTTGCTTGGTGCGGTCAGCGGGGACCAGAGCAAGGACAGGACCGACAGGGCCCTTGTCACTCCTTGGCTCAAGTTCCTCTGGGAGAGCTATCGCACTGCTCTTGAGACCCTCAAAAATAATGCTCGGCTGGAGACTATCTACCAGGTTCGTTGCCCCAAGTCCACGGCACCTTCTCATAACATAACATTACTGTCGTATAGCAAATCGCCCAGCAGGCGTTCAAATTCTGTCTCAAACATCAGCGCAAGGTGGAATTCCGCCGTCTATGTGAGACCCTGCGTCTGCACCTTTCCAACGTCGCGAAGTACGCGCACCAGCCACACGCCATCAACCTCTCGGATCCCGATACCCTCCAGCACCATCTGGACACTCGGTTTGCTCAGTTGAACACCTCTGTAGAGCTTGAGCTCTGGCAGGAAGCTTTCCGCTCCGTAGAGGACGTCCACAACCTTCTCACCATGGCAAAGAAGGCTCCTCGACCCGCCATGATGGCGAACTATTACGAGAAGCTCACCAGGATATTTCTGATGAGTGGCAATGCTTTGTACCATGCTGCCGCTTGGGGCCGGTATTATGCTATTGTGACAGCCATTGGAGGCAAGTCCGAGGAGGAAATGAGTAGGCTTGCCGGACAGGTGCTTGTGAGCGCTCTTGCTGTTCCCGTCGGTATACAAACCGACGAAGGCGAAGACGGCGCTAAAGGCAAGAACGCACGCCTGTCAGCCCTTCTCGGGCTCACGAAGACGCCCACAAGAGCCGGGCTTTTGAGGGAGGCTGTGCGTATCTTCACTGGTGTGCAGATGTCTTGCGGAACTGACGTGTATGCGTAGTTGTCCCGGAATGTGCTGAAGCTCTCGCCCGAGATCGTCAAATCCCTTTACAACGTCTTGGAGGTTACATTCGACCCTCTGACTCTCTGCTCCTATGTCGCTCCAATTCTGAAATCTCTCGCCTCTGATTCATCATATGCTTCCTATGTCCCGCTCCTTCAGCATGCTCTCCTCTCTCGTCTCCTCTCCCAGCTGTCCCAAGTGTATAGCTCGATCAAGATCAGTAAGCTCCTCGAGCTTGTCGTTCCATTGAAGGAGGTCGCTGTGGAGGGCACTGGTTCCTATGACGATGAGCAAATTGAGGCCTATGTTATGGGCTGCGCTCGCCGCGGAGAGCTGAACGTTCGCGTCGACCATGCTGCTGGTAGCATCACCTTCATCGACAGTCCCTTTGCCACCGTCGAGGACCCGAGCTCTTCGACATCTATCGCTAACGTAGGCGCGGTACAGCCCTCCACCTCGGAGTTCGTTCGCACACGTCTCGGTAACATCGCCCTATCCCTTCATAACTCCCTCGCAACTCTGTATCTCCCTGCCGCACCTTCTGAAGAGGAGCAACAGGCGAAGTTTGCTGCTCTCGTTGCTGCCGCGCAGGCTGAGCGCAAGGCTCTGCAAATCCGTCGTGCGCTCGTCGCTCGTCGCCGCGAACTGCTTGCGGAGCTTTCTGTTCGTAAGGACAGGGAAGAAGCCAGCCGCCGCGCCGAAGAGATGCGTCGCAAGCAGGAGGAGGAGGCCCGCCTTGCTGCCCAGAAGCTTCGCAGCCAGGAGATAGAGCGCGCGCGGAAGGAGATCGAGAGCATCCGCGCAGAGGAGGCGAAGAAGCTTGCCCAAAGCTTGAAGGAGAAAGGTACTCTCAAAGTCGACATTAAGGTACGTCTATCTACAGCTCCGAACTACACATTGCTGACAAGCTTGCGTTCAGGACGTGGAGAGCCTCAGCACAGACAATCTCATGCGTCTCCAGGTGGAACAGCTCGAGAAGGAGAAGCGGGAACTTAACGAGCGTATGCGCGTACTCGCCAAGCGTATGGATCACGTTGAGCGCGCCTACCGCAAGGAGGAACGGCCCCTTCTCGCGAAGGACTATGAGCAGCAGCAGGCGAACGATCGCGCCGTCTTTGAGGCTGCGCAGAAGGTGCGCCTGGAGGCGCATCGTGCGGCGTTCGAGCAGGACCTCGCCACGAAGCGTCGTCTGTCGCGCATGGTCGACGACTACAACCAGATGAAGCAGACTATCGCGGCCCGCCGGGGAGAGGAGTTTGCTAAGAGGAAGGAGCTGGCCCAGAAGAAGATGGAGGAGGAGAAAGCGAAACGGCGCGCTGCTATTCTCAAGGCTCGCGAAGAAGAGCGTTTGCAGCGGGAGGAGGAGGAGAGGATCCGGCGGGAGAAGGAAGAGGAGGAAGCCCGCTTGGAAGCAGGTTCGACCCCCTCTCATCCCACTCACTTACCATACGTGCTGACCTGCCTGTTCTTCAGAGCGTCTTGCCGAGCAAAGGCGCAAGGAGGAAGAGGAGGCCGCTGCTCGTGCCCTCGCCGAGCAGAAGAAGCGCGAAGAAGAGGAGCGCCGCGAGGCACTCCGCAAGCAAAGAGAGGAGGAGCGCCAGCAAGCTCTGGAGGCTGCACGGCGTCAACAACAGCGCGAGGAGGAAGCTCTCCGCAGACTAGCGGAGCGCAAGGCGCAAGCCGCCGCTGCGGCGGCGCGTCCTGCTGCCCCTACTGCTGCCGCGGACACTGGAGCATGGCGGCGGACGGGCCCTGTCAGCACCGCGCCTCCCGCGCGTCCAGGTGCTGCTACGCCTCCAAGGGCAGAAAGCCCGGCGCCGAAGTACCGTGTCGGTGCCTTCGCTGCTGGTGGGGGAGATTGGCGTGCGCGCGTAGCCGCCAAGTCGTCCGGCGCGGCATCAGGCGAGAGTACACCAGCAAGGCCTGCCACTCCTGCTACCCCTGCCACCTCCACTGCCCCTGTTTCCTCGAAGGAAGAGCCCCCGAAGGAGGAGGATGGCTTCAAAACCGTCCAGAAGAAGTGGGGCTCCTCGCGGCTGGGTGCTCGCCGGGCTGTCTGATTCCCTTGACGCTGTTGTGCTGTTGGTCCTCCCTGTCCCCGTCTATGCATGCTTTGTGCTTGTCTTGTGCTCGTTCGGTATTAAGATGTCCCCACCTAAGTCTGCAATGGCATTCACGAATCTGAACGGACGCGATGTACTGATGGCTTGCTGTATCGGTAGTGGTATAGCTAGACTCCAAGTTACATAGCATCTAATCCGACTATGCATATCTTTCCTGCAGTTCGCACGTGACTGTCGAGAAGTCATCGTCGTGTCGTTTCTTGTAGCACAAGGACGATCACGGCGAATACCATCCTGCGTCCTTCATTGTTTGTGTTAGCTGGAAGCTGTCCAGTATAGTTCATCCTATTTCTCACGACGTGCCGGGATCTGGCCCCGCTCTTCTTGTCCTTTTGAGCGTATGGTGCAGGTATGCAGCATATCCACCGATTGGCGCCTGCGTCGTTGTATGTGGAATGCAGCTATCGCCTCTTCGAAAACAGTCTTACATTAGCTGTTCGGATTTCTTCACTCTGGTCAGCTTCGGCAGATGCTTACGCAAGGTAGCCGGGCGTTCGCGCGGTGAACTTAGGCTGATTTCCACAAGCAAAGCGTCCCGCCAGTACTCTAGCATTGGTGCAGTAGCCTTTCACGGGTGTGGTTCTGCAGACGCAGCATAAGATGTTTGCTCATAGTGGCATATTTGCATGACAGGCGCGACGACGTGGTCACGGCGGAAATAATCGAGGCGGTACGAGAATATGGCGGCGAGCAGAACTGTTCCCTCCCCCGATCCTCGTATCCGGTATACTGTATGTCAGGCCGCAAGAGCCTAGGTTACACGTGTATCAGGGTGATGAGTCCACTAGTACCCGCCAACGACTTCGCTGATGTGTGAAGCCTATTTAACACTACTACACTCTCGCGGGCCTCTACCATCCTGCTCCAGCATGAATATCTTGTCGAACTCAACAAACGGCGACTTTATGTTCGCTGCCGACCCCTCCGGCGAGCGCAGAGCGAACTTGGGCGCGGTGTTCATAGGCACTTTACTAGGCCTATTGTCAGTGCACTCTACCTTGACCCAGACATCTCTGCATCAGCTAGTACTCATATGCGTCAAACGAGAGGTTCTACGGCGTGTCTATCCACCAAGCCTGTGTGTTTTTTACCACAGAATCTAAGGAGAGAGATATAGTATCGAAAGCAGCGGTAGGTCTAGTACTCCCTCGGAGGCTCTCACCTCGAGGACTGACACTATCTTACAAGGTTTCAGTCATCCTGTAGGCGACTTGAGATTCCCTTGTCCATCGCTCCATCTGACTTCTTACAGTCTCCTTGAAACTGTACACAGCGCCTTGTGCATGCATGCAAAGTGCGTAGCGGAGACAGTTCGCACTTCAGGAATAACCTGATGCTCGCTTGCAAGCTACCATGCGCTCATTGTGAACGGGGAGTCGTCCGCGGGCGCGTTGCTTAACGGACATGGATGGTACGTTACTTCCCTGGCCAAGCACGTTACCCTTGGTGCACTGAGCTTTTCGCTAGGTCGATCAATGTCAGTACGAGAGCTTCAGGCTCCTTACCTCCAGGACTACTGATCGAGGACGCCGCAGATTCTCAGCGTGTTCTCTGTAAGTAGGCACCTTCTTCGTCTACATGCCACTCGATGAATTTCCTACATCCTGATTTCATAGGCCGTAATTTTCTGCTTGACGCAGAGGTATGCTGTCTCTGCTCCCTCGCAGTACAACGCTTTTAAACGACCCAACAGTGTATTTGCGCGCAGCTTGTGTCGATGTAAGCACAAGTCGCCGTACAGGACGAACGCGCTTTTCGACCATTCTCCCGCATATAGTATGGCCGACATACGGAGTCATGTTAGCGATTGGACTTGTAAGCCTATCATCGTTCCAGTCGTAGTCCCTCCTGTTCTCAGGCGCGTCTTAACGTCCATCAGGGAGTACTTGCCGCAGGACAACTTGGTACGGACACCCATACACAGAATGCTGTTTACTTGTCTGAAGCTAAATATCATGATGCTTCAGGAACCGTTATTGGTACGTGCATGCGCCTGGATGTGGTGATCTGATCGTCACTTACCTTCTCTGCAGCGAGTTCGGTGCTATTGTCAGTCTTTGACTTCCATGGCTTATCGGCAGAATTAGGGCTGACCGCTTTGGTCCCTGGCTAAATCAGGTACATGCCGCGTACTGAGCAGATTGTTCGACAAATTCGGGTGCGTTCATACCCGCCATACTGTACATGCCCTTACTTATTCATCGTCAATAGTGGCTTAGCTGCGCGCATTCGGCAATGGTCATGACGGCCAGCGAACTGCTCGCAGGGGCGCTAATCACTTATCTATGGCGTCGGCGGACGGGGTTCACCAGGTGGGGTCTCTCACCAGATAGTCGTGCATCTTCAGATGCGAAGACATGGATTTGATCAGGACCAATCACATAATCGGATCGTTGATACTCTACACCTTCAATACTGGTAAGCTCTGCTACCTTGCTTTCTCTCCGCAGACACCAATCTACAGTACTCTAGGACTGATCGTGGGGCGAGCTGGCTTTTTTTTTGCTGTCGGACGTCTTCTACTGCTAATGCACATCGTTTTCATAGCATCACAAGTTTGCTGTCATTGATCTTTGTAAGCCCGGCGCTAGGACTCGGACGTCGTCCGTGGTATTGACGCTTCTCCTCTTTGTAACAGGTAGCCAGATGGCCCAGCAGCCTCTTTGGCGCTGCGGTTGAGATTGTAGCGACCAGTCGTGAGTTCGTTGAATCTCTCCGGGTTGAAACGCTTCACTCTTGCATCCCTAGTGTACGCCGTTCCACTGCTCAGCCAGTGCGCATCTGTGTGATCCGATATAATCGTCAAACGTCTCTGACTCGTTTCTGCAGACTCAATTCCCAACAAGAGTTGAGCGCTATTGAAAGACCGTTGATAGTTTCAGAAGCGACCAGGCACCTAGTACAAGTGCATACGAGGTCATCCCCTACCGTGAACATGTTCAACTCAAGCCGGAGAGTTAGCCAAGGACAGCATAGTGTGTCGGTGAGGACCAGTAATGTGCAAGTCATGAGCGAACTTCCTAGACTGGTAGCTTATGGGAACGTATTGCAGGTTTATTGGCAGCCCCGACGAATCAACATACTGATCACGGCGGAGACAGAAGTGGTAGTTGATGAAGACTGCAAGGGTCCGATTCTCTGAAGTTGCCGGTAGGACTCTTCGGCTGGTAACATACATAGCTCGAGACAGCTTCGCCTGTACTACAGTCACTTCATCGTGTTTGCGTGGAATAGCATGAATACCATGTAGTATGCTAGTAGTACTCCTTGCACCGCGACATGCTTTGTACTTGTTTACATGTTTACACTTGTGCATCCGCCAGCTCTGAGGCGGGGCACTGGCAGAATGGTGCGCTCTCCTCTGCTTGCCTCAAGATACTACCGCCTGGAAAAATGGGACTCACCGGATTCCTGTCAAGATGAACACTTAGCTGTTTTTTAGAAACGTCGCTCAGTCGGCCGCTTTGCAGGCATGCATTCTGGGGTGACTGATCGGTCGGAACAATCGGCGAACAGCGCGGGCGCCTCGTCGCCTCTATCTGCTCTTCGCAGTATCAACGGCAGCTCGGAATGTGTTCCAGACGTCAGGCTGCAGCCAAGGCGGGACAAAGCATGGTTGATGAATTCGTATTGGGTTAAGCCTTCACCACAGGCGAACAAAGAGTAAGCCTTGCTGATTCTGCTATTCTCCTGGGGTATGTGATATTAGGCTGACCTTCGGAAACTAGGAAAAGGGTTCTCCAGGAACAGAACGTGTTAAGAAGCCATTGTGCGTCCCGCTTAAATGAAAACTTGGCAGCATTAGCCCTGCAAGTACGTTGAATTGCTCGGCATGAAAGCAGTGAGTGCCATCGATTTGCATGCCATTTATGGCGATGTATACACAAGCTCATTGAGTGCTTCCGTTCGCCATTGTTATATACTTTTGTGAACCATTGAAGTCCTACGTCCGCTTTGACTGTCTACAGCTGTGTTATGCGAGATCGATTCCCACGAGATTCGTGCCAGTCTTCCCCTCATAAAAGCGCCACTGCGCTTGCTCTCGCACTCCAGGAACCTCCCCAGTTTCCCCTACGTCGACCCTTTGTGTGCGATCTCTGCGCGATGGCTACTCTTACTGTTATCCTCAATTCCACTGTGCTCAAGCCTTTGGCTTCCGTCAAAGGCCGTGGACTCAGGCCAATGGCCAAAGTCAAGTCCACGTTCTCAAAATTCACGAAGCCCGGCGTCGTCCCGTCCGACACTCGTCGCCTGCGCCGTCAGGACCTCCGCAAGCGTGTTCCACGCAAGAGCCTGCCGGTTCGTAGCCACAGCATATTCTCCTCTGTCAAGCTCCTAACGGTGTGAGCCAGCGTGTCCTGGACCCTCTTCCGGAGGACCTCTGCGTTCCGCTCCTTAAGCAAGTCGAGGACGAACTCTTCAGGCTTCACGTAGACGGTGACAAGGCTTCCGATGACGCGTGCTCGTCTCACATGTCCGAGTTCACGCTCTTCGACACCGGGGATTCGAAGTCGAAAGGCTCCGTTCCCGCGTACATAATGAAGGATCCCACGGTTGGCGACACCGAGGTTTCCAGTCACATTATGAATAATACCATGGTCGTCCAGCGGTAAGTTGAACGGTTGGACATGAATGGCGACTACTTAGCTAACCTTCGCGGTTCCCCTCCAGCACGCCGACCGGCCCCGAGTTGGGCTACGATCCCGTGAACGACCTTTTCTACGCCCGTGAGACGCTCGACGCGGCCGAGCTCGCCCTCTTCGAGATCAAGGTCGTGCCTCCAGTCTCTCTGCCCGTAGAGGACTACTACAGTGGCGAAGCCATCATACCGACCGAAGGCTATGAGGCTTCCCTCGTGGTTTATTGAGGTCCCTCAGGCTACTGCACGGCTTTATATAATATAACTTATATCCCTCGTCGTCATTCCTACGTAGCGTTGTGCTTCCTGACCTCATAGTTCCTCACTTAACCACGCTTCCCTGCACCCACCCCTGTTCTTCCCACGACGCTGATAGTCGTATACCTCCTTGTCACCTCCATCTAACTCTTCCACCCTTCCACGCGCACTCGTCCTCACTCATGTCAGGATTGCACGGTGCACTCTCATCATCTTCGTGGTATACACTGAAGAGTGTTGTTCTGTGGTAATCCATTGTGTCTGGTCTTGTATCTCTTCCTCCGCATCAACCGTATTCTGTCAATCCATACAATGTCTTTTTCAGTCATTCAAAGGACCACTCGTAAATCAGCGATAATCGAAGTCAGCGATGATATCCGAGATGTTCTCAATGCCGACAGAAACCTAGAGACAACAGAAGGATCGTGAGCAGGCGGAGACGTGAGATATCATGAAGTGAGTCGCACTCGAATGAGGTCGGGCGTTTCCCCGGACGCAATCTATTCTTCAGCTGCTGGTAAGTGGTGCTTATAGGATGGATGACCAGAGTCTTGGCGTCGCCTATGAGACCTGTCAAGTTATGTCTAAGAAGTACGAAGCCATAGACGCCACCGTACCGACGTTGGCTGGGTTGCTCGCGAGTTTCATCTTATCGATTACCTGGCTGCCGATGTGGGCGTCGCCCTTCACTCCAAACGTCAGCACGCCTCCAAAGGCTCCCGGGCGGAGGAGCCGCAGTGCATCCTTCTAAGGCTCGTAGGACTCCAGCCCGAGATACGATACCCAAGCGACATTGGAATGCCCTGCTAGCCGTCTCGAAAAAAGTTAGATACGCATCAGAGAAAATTGAAAGAAGGACTGACTTAGCGAGGCTGATCGCGTTGTCCGTGTTGCCTTAGGGCACGCAGGCTTAGTGTCTCCAAGCCCTGCAGGAGAAGGAAAGCGGCGAAAGGGTCCATCGCGGGGACCCAGGCCGCGGAGAACGTCAAGGCGAACCTTGACAGCGAGTATCGCGCGACCGAACGTTTCGACGAACCGCAATGTTATGGTTTCCTTCGGCGGGCTCTGTGAAGTCGGGGAACTTGCCAGATGCAGCCCAGTCGAACTTCCCTAGAGCCTCGTCAGTTCAACTAACACAAAGGAGCGGCAGCCACTGTAGGTTATGCATCCCGCCATCAATCAGGACGCCTCCGAAGACCGTTCCATGGCCGCCTATCCACTTCGTAGCACTGTGAATAACGATATCCGCACCAAGTTCTATTGGCCTGAAGAGATACCCTAGACGTCAGGGGTATCGTCAGCGCAATTAACACAAGCTGTTGATTTGCCTCACCGCTCATGCCGAAGGTATTGTCAACGATTAGCGGGAGTCCATTGTCACGAGCGATCTTTGATGTAGATTTCGCAATTAAGCGTGAGAAAACGGACACACTGAGCAACTCGCCTTGGCGACTTCGGGAAGCGGCGCAACAGTATTCTTGGTGTTGCCGATGCTCTCAACATAGATCGCTTTCGTTTCGTCATTGATTGTCAGCGGCGAATGCCTCCGGTTCTTGGCTGCCAACAAGCATCGGAGAAGGCGGGCCTTTGAACTGGTTATAAGTCTAGGATACGTGAAGGTAGCGGAGTCAATACTGGGACCGGTGTGCAAATCAATCCACTCACCCACCCATATAAGTACGATCTGAGGTATTTGCAGGCTGAAACTCTATGCGAATGTCAAGAGGACCATCTACGTACGATGAGGTGATGTTATTTCCTGCCCGACAGATTGCTGCGATAGCCATAGACTGTGCGGCATGGCCGCTCGACGCGGCAACGGTGGCGACACCTCCTTCTAGTGCTGCAAAAAGACTCTCAAAGACGCTCTATGATACAATTTGGACGAGATGTCAGGTCACGACCACGTGGCGTACAACAGTCGGGTTGCCCAAGCGAGAGCATATATTTCCAAGTGACCTGCCTCGCAGATTGATTATGAGCAGGCAAATGAATGCAGTATTCGAGATCTGCCAACGGAAGACCAAAAAAGTCTGCTCCATGCTTCACGAGCAGGACTGGTAAGTCGGACACCAGCATGCGAGAGTATCTTGGAGTCGTTGAAGACGAAGCTAGTGCTAGCATAGATAGGTGGTACTCGGGCATTCGTCGTCCCAGTCGATCTCTTGTCTGGCGTGGAGCTGAAGAGTCTGAAACTCGGGCTTCCTATGAATTCAAAGTCATGATCATTCAACCGCGTTCATTCGTTCCATGCAACTGAACTCACTTGGAAAAGATGTTGGGCGCAGTCAGCGGGATCGTCGCTGGCTGATCCGTCGATGTGTGCTGTTTCTGTCCTCTCAACCTTCCTTTTGTAGCAGAGCTGAGGACTCTTTCCTCCTGGACAGCTTATCGGCCATGGCGCCATGGTCTCCCTTGCGAGTGGAGAGAATCGGACGGGCAACGAAAGTGTGCTTGGTCAGACTCGCAGAGACTGTATTGAGGACCAGGCGAAGGCGAACGCTAGAAGGATGAGTCGGAGACACCCAAGTTGTGGTTACTTGACGTGTGAGCGTAGACGAGCATTTGACGCCATATTCGTGGAACTCTCCGATATATCCCGCAGCTTTGCGATAATCGGAGGTGCATCAACTCATCTGCCACAAAGACCCGTGCGTATGCACCATTGCGAATTCGCTCTACAGTCATGCAGTCCGGTAGAAACGAGATGGCACCATCCTGTTGTCGGTGGTGTCACGCGGCGATGATCGCGGCGCTATGTTCACAAGGCGCCCGCGAGATGCTCGAGAAGTCGTTGGTCAGGTACTTCTCTCCGAAAAGACATATAGACCAAATTGATGACAGCATTCGTATAAGGTCCTATGCAGGATACGGCTCTGTATTCTTGCGAGTGAACGGCCTGTGCGTGAGAGCCAAACAGCGAAGACGAACGAGCAGTGGCCACCACCTACCTTTTCGTCTACTAGAGCCACGGCCATTGCAGCAGCGATCGCATCAATGGCTGTGGCCCCTCAAGGAGAGCGAATGGGCATTGGATGTTGGACGAGTATATCATCCTCGTGCGAACTGCGAACTACGCACCAACGTCCAGAAACGGCAATCTTCGGAGACTGCCGCGCTTCGCTTGCATGCATACGCAGCGCTGCAGCCTCGATAGGCCTGTGCAATTTTCGTCCTCTTATTCTACGACTACCACCACTCCCTCCTCTAGGCTGGTGCCATACGGAAGCCGGTTGAGACCTGTGCTATTGCGTATGTTACGTGAACTGATCTCCATAATTTGGCTTCTTCCCTGGCGATCAGTCTGTTACACAAGTGGCCACTATCGCGGCACTGGGGCGCGCCGGTGCTACAATGGTGAGTTAGGCTGGCCACCGCCTTCTTGTTGGTCTGCCCTGCCTGGTAAGACGCTGTGATTTCTGCCTTCATGTTCACATTGTATGATTATCGCAAAATGCCGAGTGAGCATATATATGTTGCCCTTGTGCCCCTGTGCCGGCGACGTTTGACGTTCATTGGGCTTGTCACATTCCTTTCCTTGTAAGTAGCGGATTTATCTTCTCTACACTTCCCCTTTCACCTATCTGTTCACCCCCAAATGGTCAAGCTGGTAAGTAACATGCTTCCCACTTCGATATCCAACTGCTACAAACTGTCTCAAACCTCTGCAGGGTCTAGCACGATGAACTGGTTCTCCAAGGTCGTTATGTGCAGGTGCTCGTTGCGTCTCGCATTTCGGAGAGCTCTGGCTATCGGATCGAGATATGCCGTGATGATGCGCCGGCAATCTCGCACAACCACTTCTTCCGCGAGTTTCAAACTAGGTCATGGCCCGAGACCGTCCTTCCCGCGTTGGCTATTTGGTTGAAGGAGCGGGAGATGAACTCTGCAGTCTATCCAATCTGTGAATGTCGACAAAAAGGTAGCGTTCGGACAGGTAACGTCTGCCACCCTCGCCCATTACGCGTCATGCGGTCGATGCGTACAATCAATACGCATAATTACTTCTAATGACCAGAAGATGAGGAGCAACGACACTTCTTCTCCTCCCCAATTTTCCCTTCGTGGATCTCACTAATCTCGGCCAGCTCAACCCACATAGGTACCGCGGCCATTAGTCCTCCGGACGGGTCACACTGTCATTTGTGCAAGAAGCTGATAGCTATGCCCCATTCAAAAACACATTACCAGTATTTTACAGATCCCATCCTGCGAAATGCAAGCCGATCGTGAGCTCCCTCACCTGGTCCAGCCCACCCGCACGCATCTGAAGAATAGTAGTGATATTGGAGAGATCCGTCGAAGGTCTTTGCTTCTGTCATCGCCGAGCCCGGCAAATCGCCCCTCACAACGCAATGTCTCTCATGCTGCTGATCTTCAGGACTGGTTCTCTCTGTTCTGAAACCATCTAGTCTCCCTTCTCCTGCGCTTCTTGAGAAGTTCTTCCATTCTGCTGCCTCCTCTTCGGACCTAATCGACGTGTGTCTGCATTTCCAACCTCTCTGACCCCAACTCGGCGTTGGAAGATACGCTGCGCGTTTGCTTTCGGGGCAATTCGGGCCCTGTAGACCCTTCTTGATACACAATCTCACACCCTCGCATTGCTGCGCCCGAGACTCTCGCGCTTTCTGACAAGTCTGGACTCAATCAGTGAGGAGTACATTCCAGCATCCATTTGCGATCGCTAGTCGCTGCTATTCATATCTGGCCTCTGCGCGATCCAGTGCTCGCGCGTGCACGCGTCGTGATATGTTCCCGTGTCCGCTCGTTCCCACCCCTTGTACGTCCCCCATTTCGCGTCCGAGATGAGCCTTCTCCACCGGAATGAACCGCTCGGGGAGTCTGATGCACCCTTCTCCGCTGCTGCGCCGCCCGATGCGTGACCGCCTTTCAATAGCATCCACTGGGATGGCGCGTCCATTTGGCTTTGGCTTGCAGTGAACTTGTGCCGCATCGGTCTTGCATTGATTCCGCTCTGATCTGACACCGCTACCGTCGCTGCCCCACTGAAGCTCTCGCAGATCTGGTCGTACCCTTGTCGCCCACTCTACGGTCCGCGTCTGTCCCCGTGATCCACACCAACGCCGCGTCGTTCTCGCCATCGGAGCACGCGTTCGGGCACGCTGCGCACCGTACACGATGCACGCCGTTCGGCTTTGCCTCTCGCGTCGCCTGGATGACGAGAACACACCTCGGCGTCCGCTGGGCAGGAGTCTGGCGGACGTGCTTGGGCTTCGGCCGTCCTACAGCGCGCGGCTGATGCCGATGCCGATGCCGTTACCACGGCTCGCCTTCCCAGACACGCCGTGTAGATATCGATGGAGGCATAACGAGAGATCTCGACGGGTGGAACGCCTCACGCTCGTTCACTTCCGGGCGTGCGGGCCACGATGCCGTAGCCAAGGAGCGGCTTCCCACCTTAGCCACTTGCCACACCCATCTGCGTCGGGATCATCCTCCCTCGTCTCTGGCGTTATCTGACAACACCCTAGGATCTCCGCGCCGATGCTCCCTTGGCGTAGCGCAAGCGGCCAAGATAGCAGCGGCAGCAGTTCCGGATGGCGAACATAGGTGCTCGGAGACGCGGTTCCATTGGCGGCGCGTGGATATCGCTCCTCCTATCGATCGCGGCAGGCCGCCTGTCATGGAGAAGAGTGCTCACCTGGATCGTTCACAGGACCCGGCGAAGAGCACCAGGACATGCAGCAACGTGTGTAGAGGAGTGCGCGCGATGTAAGCCAACACCGTGCTCAATTACGAAGGCAAGGAAGGGCAGCGAGCGCGCCAACTTCACGCGATCGCTGAACAGATAACCGCAGACAACATGGGAACGGATAGCGGAGGTGTCGTAAGCCAGCTGCACGCATGCAAGGCGAGCGAGAGTAAGGCGGCGCTCCTGCCAGCAGCCTCTGAGACGCTTTGCCCGGGTACCCACCACTGCACGACCCTCGCCAACATCGACTCGACACGCGCGTGTCGAAAACGCTCGAACGCTCGCCGGGCGCACGATATGCCACGTCCGCGGGGTACGTACCACATCGCGAGCGCGCGCGCGCACGCGTGCGAGAGGGGCGCGGCTTCTGTCTTACTTTCTGCAGCACGGACGTCGAGCGCAGGCTGATCGCCGCCCCGGTGCGTGGTGCGTGTCCGTCGAGCAAGCTTGAACGTTCCAGTCCGCGCGGCTGTGCCTCTTAATTGCTTATGGCTCTCAGGAGCTTTCCACCCCGCCCTCGCCGCCGCCGCCGCTGCCATGGCCCGCGCCCCCTTGATCGCTATTGTGACCCCTTGATCGCCCGTCTAGACCGTCGGCTCTAAGCGTGAAATGCAAGGGCCAAAGGGGACGCGCGCGAGGGCCAGCAAGGTTACCGTTCAGGGGGAAGGGCCCGAGGGAGGGGGCGGGGGGCAAGGCAAGGAATGATACCGACGGTTGGTATCATTCCTCGCCTATCCTCCCCTCCCTCCTCGATGACGCGCACGCGACGTATGCACGTCGCCGACGCGGCTACAAAGTGGGCCCGCTCGAACCGTGTTCCCGTTCCCGGGCTGCGCCGCGGACCCAACGGTGCTAAGATACGTCGCTGGTGCGCGCACTGCCCCACGACATGCTGTACGTACAGCAGCCGAGACACGCGAGACAAATGCGGGGAACACGAGAGGCGAGGGGAGGGGAGGAGAGGAGACACAAGCGAGAAAGAGACGGGGCGCGGGCGCCGCGCTCGACGTGCAGGTGGAGAAAACCTGAGGTGGGCGAGTGGCTTGGTGGATCTTACCCATCAACTAAGTTCCTGCTGCCAAATTCCAATCGACCCCCCACCCTCGGAGATCGGAAAAGCAGGTGGTGCCCGACGCCAACTTTCGGACGGTCAACCTCAATCCTCGATCTCGCTCGCGCGAACTCGAACTTGCCAAATTCCTATAGCTCTCTCTAGCTCTCCCCAGCTGTGTCCGAGTCTTGTCGAGGGTCCGGACGGAGAGGCTCAGGCACCCAAAGCTCCCAGCCCCACGTCCGGCTGGATGAATCGGGAGAAACGAAAGGGTCTGCTTCATTCTGCCGAGGGAGAAGCATACAGTACCGTAACGTACAGCGATCTGGGATGGGAGAGAGAGAGCTCAGGAGCACTGCGGACGCGCACCAGTCGTTTCCGCGTGTACAGTACATACTGTAAAATTGTAATCGTCGAACGAAGAGCGTGTGCGTACCCTACTTTTGGTGTATGCGCGACGTGTACTTTTGGGCGCCGCCTCCGCCGGTGGAAGGGACGAACACGGAGGGTCTGAGAGGCGGTGGGAGGGGGCGGGTGGACACACTAGTATTATATGCGAGAGACCTCCGAGGGAGACCAACAGAGAAAACAAAAACCGAAACAACGGGAGAAGAGAGGGGGAGGAAGAGATTACGGATGAAGAGTCGAGGGTACGAGGGGGACCGGGATCTTCGGGCTCGACCTGGATATGTGAGCGTCGAGCAGTGCGAAAGCAGATGAGGACGGGGACGGAGCGCGAGCATCGAACCGGGGAACACGACCACTGTATCTGGAGAGAGAGAAAAAGACGACGGAAAGGTATGGCATGGCATTATACACGAGGTGTGGGGGCTGCACGAACAGGGAAAACGGAGTAGAGACGTCAAGCACAAGCGGGGAGGGAACACATACACAAGAAAGTGAACAAGATGGAACGTATTATGTACGCCGCTAACGCGCGCGATGTCTGTAATTTTGGCCCTGGCGATCCGCCGCGTGTCGAGGAGAAGCGATGGAGGCGAGGGCGTGCAGCGACGAACGCGAGAGCGGTGGAAATCTAATGTAACCGAGAACAACGACCGACGACCCAGCGAAGACGATGTAGGATTCCAAGCCATCAAGACGGTAATCGA
The DNA here is from genome assembly GCA_025528855.1 of Trametes punicea. Lineage (NCBI taxonomy): Eukaryota > Fungi > Basidiomycota > Agaricomycetes > Polyporales > Polyporaceae > Trametes > Trametes punicea. The sequence goes on from VICQ01000023.1 coordinate 334,475, forward strand.
GCAGCAAGCATCGACGTCTGTCATTGCTGCATGCCCATCGCGTAACCCTGCGTCGCGTACTGACTCGACTGCTGTTGCTGCTGAGGCTGCGCGTACTGCTGCTGCTGCTGCTGCTGCGTGTACTGCTGATTCGAACTCGGCTGGTACGCGTACGTCGGCGGGTTGGCCGTCGCGCTCTGGTAGCTCGGGGGCTGTGCGAACGCCTGCTGCTGCTGTTGCTGCGCGAACGAGGTCTGACTCGACGGCGTTGTCGGCGTCCGAGGAGCGCTGTGCGACTGAGAAGACGAGCTCGACTGCGACGGAGTGGCGTTGCGCGAGTGGTTCTTGTTGTGCTGGAGACACTCGTGCTGCCCGCTTGCGAGCAGCGCGAGACCGATCGCGCCGTGGTCGCCCGAATGCTGGTAATGGTATCCTGAGGGAACGAGATGTCAGCTCGTCGCTCGACCTGATCCGCACAATGGTATATACTTACGCAGCCCGTTCATGTTCTTGTATCTCCGCTGGCAGTCGCCAACACCGCACGCGTACGGCCTGAGCCGCCTCTCCGCCTCCTTCTCGACCTCCCGCAGCTCTGCGTCGCTAAGCGTGACCTCCGCCTCGTTGTTCTCACCCGCTTTTGCGGCCTTCTCGCTGCGCTTACTCGCGAGCAGCTCCTGAAGGTGCTCGAGGTCCTTTGGCGGCGCAAAGTTGCACGAACCGTGCGTCATGTGGTACTTGAGCCCGTTCGCTTGCTTGTAACTCTTGTTGCAGTTCGGCTTCGGGCAGCGGAACGGCTTCGACAGCAAGAGCGATGACGCTGGCCGAGAAAGCGTCGTCGAAGCGCGAGCAGTGGCGCTCGCGTTGTTCGAGCTCGACGCGGACGAGGAACCAGCAGTTGAGGAGGAAGCTTGAGCATTCTGGGAGCCAGATGGAGCAACATTGCGGTACGTCGTCGAGCTACCAGGGGTGGGGGACGCGACGCGGGACGACGCGGGTGTGCTGTCGGGGGTGTTGGTGGCGCTGCCCGAGAGAAGAAGGGCCGTAGGGGCACACGCGGCTTGGTTGCCGTTCATCGGGCCCAGCGACATGTTCGAAAGCTGATTTTGCTGCTGCATGAACATAGCGTTCGCGCCACCGCCCAGAGGAGCTGTGCCTGGAAGAAGGCTCGAGTAGTCCGAGTAGCCGGCATACGCATTGAAGGCATCCTCGGCCCGTGCAGCGGACGCAGCAGCAGAGCCACCAACGCTCGAGCGGAAGCCACTGACGTGGTGCGCGCGGGACGGGAGAACGGTAGTGGTATCAAACGCCGAGACCGGTGACGCGGGCTGACTCGGGTGGGCAAGGGCCGGCGAAGGGAGCGCGGAGTGGGAGTAGGAGGGATACGAGGAGAGAGGAGTCGAGACGGGCGTATCAGGAGGCGAGGGCGCTCCGGAGGACGGGGCGCTCGCATTCTGGTCAACGTCAAGTTCCATGTCGTCGGGATCGAACCCTTGGTAAGTTATCGACTGCTGTTGAGGCTGAGTCGACTGCTGGCTGGACCCAGAAGGAACACCGTTGCTGTCAGGGAAATACGACGCCACGGCCTGTGGCGCACTCGATGTCGACGAAGCAGATGTCTGCGGGAGCGGTTGTTGTGGCGCATATGGATCCAGAACGACGACGTGGCATTCCTCGAAGTGGTCGACCAATGCGTGGAGGTCGTTGAGGTTGAGACCACAGCAAGTGTAGTCGCGAGTCTGATAGCATATCGTCAGGGTGTGCTATGAACTGATCAGCAATGACCACTTACGAGTTCGTCTTGCCGGTCGAAGACGTGCAAGGCGTTTACGATGGAGCCCCGGTCACTTTCGATCGAGGACGACATCTTGCCGAATTTAAAGTCGTTGGGGCTAGAAGATGGCGAGCGTTAGCGCAGACGCCCAAGTGTACACTTCTAGGGTAGAGAGGGAGGACATTGCCAGCCAATCGCGACATACTCATCGACCCAACCATTGCCGCCAGTGAATTACATACAATCGCAGCATCAAGCCCACGATTGTGCAAGCGAGGATTGTTCGCAAGCGAAGTGGTCGCGCCCTCGCTTAAAGTGATGCCGTTTCGAGGGCCTACATCCTCCCTCTCTAGCCCCGACGGGATGGGACGGAAATCTACTCACTCTAATGGACCTAGGAGTTGACCGGGAGACATGCCAGGGTAGAAACGGCTGCCGAATGAACCCGCGCGAAACGAGAACGGCGAGCCCATGAAGTGACGGGTGTAGGAGGCAGGGTTGAAAGACCCGTTGGTGCCTGTGAACGAGCCGGAGCCCATCATGAAGTCCTGAGTCTCCGCGGGGGAGAAGGATATTGGCTGAGCGGTGGCCATGTCGATGTTGGAGGGGTTGTCGTCGAGTCGTGCGAGATGGCGATCGGTCGTTACGGGAACGTCTATGGGGAACGAGAGAGAGCACAAGGTAGGTCTAGAGGGTCCGCTGGAGAGGGACAGGGAGTGCTAACGAGCGAGATGGGGAAAGGGGACGCCGAGGACGTCGGAGACGATGGGGACGACGAGGCGGACGAGGAGGGGAAGGGGATGGGATTCCAGATCCGCGCAGAGGCCGCATCCGTAATATACTCCCCAGCGGCCAGTCCCACCCCCTCCCCCAATCAGGAAACACATCAGACACGATCCCCTGGCTTATTAGGCGGTATCCAAACACCGCCAAACACCCTCCCAGACCCTCTCTCCCCCAGTCTCCCTTCCCCGGCGTCCCTCATTCCGACACCGACCCGACAGCGTGGGCCGGGCGCCTCTCTCGCTTCGGCAACGGCCTCCTTCCGACGCACTTCTCCCAACTCCTTCCCTCCGTCCTCCGTCCTCCACCAGCTGCTCCTTCCGGCGTCCATCGTTCCTCCACGCTCACTCAGCACGTCCCCCGCGTCCCCGTCTGCGTCGGCGAACACGCACCTTCCCGCGCCTGAGCTCAGTGTGCGAATCCTGAGGCAGTGCACCTCATGTGTCCGTATGCATGCGCATGCGAATGCACCAGCCTGCGCTCGAATCGTCCGCCTTCCGTAACAGTCCGCCCATTGCCAGCCGCCGGCCGATGGGCACCGTAAGTGCGCTTCCGGGTGGCGCCGGCCTGCGCATGCCCTGCCTTTGACTTCGAGGCGCTTTGCGTTCCTGAGTGTACGGCAATCGCAGCACTCGCACTCGAGGCGCGAACCCCCGTCCTCCACCGAATCCTACCCGAACGGGCTGAGAGCACAGCTTTCATGTCGCAGGCCTGGCCCCGACCCGCGTCCACCCAGGACCAGAGCGTCGAACGTCCAGCCTGTACATGCATACACACCTGCTCCGAAGTTCACGGCCCCTCCCCTCTCTGCATCCTGGTCTACGACAGCCTCGGCCCACGGCCATATGTGTCCCCCTCTGACTTCCCTTGTTGCATGAACCGTTTGATAGACAGGGCCTAGGGCGAAACACATCCAGGAGAGACCACAACTGTCCGACCAGAACGCGCTCACCGCCTCCGATTGCCTACCTGACAAGCCAAGACCCGACCATCGCTCTCAGCTAATGGCACCAATACGAACGCGGGCTGATCGTCCGCTGTCCCCGTTTGGGAGTCTAGGGAGCCCCTCCTTGCGGCGTCGAGTCGCAGTTACACATATACATGGCCCGCGCATCTACTTCCGCGCTGAGCCACTGCCAGATGCGAGCGTCGCGCCGAGCACGGAAGGTTATGTACGGATGCCGTCCCACGTGATCCGCCATTCGCCCTCAGCTCTGTTCCTCCAGCCGCGCGCGCGGATCGTACTGTGCCTGCGCCCAGCCCATCTTGTTGTTCGCTCGAGCCGCGACTAGTATCATGGGCGCGCGTCTGGCCTCGCGCGGTGAGGCTAGGAAACAGCTGCCTATGTGGTGCATGGTGTAGTTGTTGAGTCCTCGTATGCGAGTTGATGCTCAGGCATATGTATATGCTGTTGGATTCCGACAGCGTCCCAGTAGCTATTGAGATGCCTAGGATCCCTTGCGCATCTTCGTATAAACATCCGTTGGATGTCGTTAAGCGGACGCCGCAATGCCTGCCCGACGTCCATAAGAAGATTTAGAAAGAATAACGCCACCACGACCGTCCGCGTGCACGGCGGTAACTGCAGGTGCTGCATATGGTCCATACGCCGGCACGCACCACGCTAGCATCGTGGCCTTGTCTTCGTACTGTACACGCTTCACAGCCCTACCACTCTGGTCAGCTGCGGGCTGATACTATCCAAACGGCAAGCCGCGCTATCCTTAGTACGCGAGCGCCGTCTCTGGTCCCCAAGGTCAGCGACGATGCCCCAGCATGGAACGTGGCGGCTTCAAAGACGGATCAGAGTCCTTGGTGATCCAGCGCACGGTACTGTACCCAGGTCGGATGTGCGGACCTGTTTCCGAACGCCTGCGACTCCCAGTGGCCGCGGCTTGGTTCGTCGAGAGCCGCTTGGTCCAAACTTGGGACGTACACGGACAGCACCATCGATGGCAAGGCCGGCCTCTTTTCGTTTATCTCCACGCATCGCTCTGCCGCGGCGTTCATGATGTCTCGTGCCCGTGGTCTCGCCCGTCCCGCCCGTTGGTACGGTACAGCACCATATACAGTACAGCATGAGGAGAGCGGCTCGTCTCTGAGGTGCCCCGGCGGTTGTATCATGATGGTAGCAGCAGCACTTTGAACTCGATCACGAGCTGCTGAGACCGTCGAGGGTAGATACAGTGCACTGGCGATCATGCTGGATCAGCTACAGTACATAGCCGGGATCTGCAGCGAGCTCGAGCGCACCTTCTCGTACTGTAGTTCGAATCGGGCTCCACGATCACGATGCGCGCACCGAGGAACGTCGTATCCAGCGTTTCAAGTGTGGTGGCGATGGTCGATGTGGCTAATACCCCATGTCGTCCGGTGTAGCAGGCCTATCCCTAAGCACAGTGATCCATATGGCAGGTGAGACCGTGAGTGGCAATCGAGTGCCCACGCTGGCGTCTCACGTCGCTCGTTTCGGTGGGAGGGATCGACCATCACTGCAGTAGCTACTAGGCGGTGAGTACCGTGTCACGCCCAAAGCGTCAGAACGATGCTGAAGCTGCGCTAACGCCGCGCTCGCTGGGACGTCTGCTCGGCTTTAACTCCGTCGACATCACGACAGCGGGTTCACTCGGTGTTGTTCGTTCTCATCATGACGCTCAACCGATCGTTGTGATACGCATCTGCTATCACCTCCATGCACAACCAAGCATCGTTGGAACAAATGTACCCAAAGGCAGAGCGGTGCCAACTACCAGCAAGCGACTGAGTGACAGAAGGCGGCAGCCCCAAATGAGCTTGTGCATATCCACCTACCGTACTGTACATGTACAGTACGCATCTCCGTATAGCCTCGGAGCGGTCCGCGAGGTTCGCCCCCATCACTGAACACGCGGACGGTAGAGCACGTACCTGATGACGTCCGTCGTGATCGAGGTCCCGTGCTGCAACGTTAACCCGACCGGCATCCTTGACCAGATGTCTCTTTGACACTGTCGTTCCGTGTCCGGATCCTCCCCGAACGGTTCAGCAGATCGCCATCTGCTGTACTACTACTGCAGGGCGGTATTCGGACTGCACGCGAGGAGCTCAGCCAGCCGTCCGGTCCGAGCGACCGAGACGAGCTTCAAACGTCCCCAAGCTCCAACGTCCCCCGATGTGTTGCTGGCGATGAAGAAACACGCTTGGCTCGCGGGCCGCGTTTCAACTTACTGGACCAGGGTCCTCGTCTCCAGCCTCGACGTGTCGAGAGCGGGACTGGCTCTTCCCGCGGCCGCCCTCGAGGCTCGTACCGCGTGCAGCGGTCGCCTGCAGGAGCTGAATTCCCCATCCCCGCCTCGGCTGTCGAGCGCCTCCAACGCGGAACGACCCTCGACGGAGACCACTTCTCGTGTGGATCTGGGGGAAGCGAGGTCGGCGGAGTCGTGCCGAACTCGGACTAGCACGCACTGTAGCTGCGCAGCGTCGTTAGGCCGAGGCGTCGAGTTCCCTGGGACGCACGTCGACTGTGTCGGGTGCTCTGACTTGGCTCGGCGCAGATACCGTACAGCACTGTGCGCAGCGGCACGAGGGTCTTCCTCCGTGGACGGTGTGGTCTTCGTGATCCGGGCGCCACTGAAACCCCGCGGGCCAAGACAGTTGCGCTGCTCACCGGCAACGTCTAGGGTTTCAGCGCCAGCGGAAGTGCGGGAGGACGTGGACCTCGAACATGGGCGAGACGGCTGAGTTGCCGGTGATGACGTTCGAGTCGGTGTCAACTTCGACGTCATGTGTCGCCTTCGCGACGAGACAGAGTTGCATGCTGCACGACCGTACGATCGTTGACGACGTGGCACTGCTCTGGCGAGCAGCGTTGTCCGCGAGCGCCGCGGATGGGAGCGGACGGTACGGGGGGAGGCACATCGACCATATGCTGCCGCGAGGCCAAGACGGTCGTAGCGCAGTGACGCGAGCAACAGCTCGAGTCGGGAAAGGCATCCGTCTTGCGGCCGTCCTGCTGCCCTATTCGCGGGACTGCACCCCATTTGTGCTTGCGCAGCATGGGGCAATGGATTCCGCTCTGGGCGACGGGTGCCGAAAAGCGTTGAAACGAGTTGGACGGGAGTGCGCTCCGTTCCCTTGGAAGAGGGTTGGTTCGCAATCGGTGCTCGTCTCCGGCAATATCGCACGCAGCGAAATGCATCGCCGACAACATGCACAAGGGTAGAGCTGCAAGCGACATCGGTATACGCTCTGCACAGTGCGCGAGACCTGAGTGTTCATGCCGACTTGGGCACGGCGCACTGAGATACCTAGCTCACGTACTGTACTGCATGTCATACAGTATCCACCACCTTCGGGGCCCGCTGGCGCGTCCCGATACAGCTTTGAGTGATTGGACACCTTGAGACGGATTCCCGTTGTTTCCAAAAGTAAGGATGCTTATGGATATGTCATATTCTTAGTAGACGCCCAAACGCGCACGAAGGCGAACGCGCGCCACCTTGACCACTGACCACAACGTACCCAGCCGTCGTGAGCGCTCTCGTCCCTTACCTCGGTCCCGCGAGGGCGCGCCACCCCGAATGGGGCAACTGAAGATTCAGATCTCACTGGCTTCCTGGATGAACCCGGGCGAGCGTGAGAGTGGATTTGTCAGTGATGGGGAGGGCGGTGGTGCCGGTGTGCTGGGATGGACTGGCTGGTTCGGGCCAAAGCTGGTTGGCCGCCCGAGGCGTTGGGCCTGATCGCGCGCACTGGGCGCTTGCAGCGAGGCCACCGTCCTGGCGTTTGGACTCTGGCTGGGAGATCGGAAAGTGCGAGGGACTCGGGGTTCGCTCGACAGAAACACGCACTGCTCGCGCCCGTGCTTCCCTGCCTCTCGCTGCCTTGCGCTGCGTGTGTTCTGTCGCTAAGCTTCGTCTTTCGACTCGCTTGTCCTGCCTTGCCTCGTGTTTGCGGGATGGTCCGACATCTCTCCCAGCACGGCAGCGAGATTGCCTCCGTGGGGCTCATCATCCGACGTCGCCCGCATCGTCCGAACGCTAACTTGACATCGAACCTCGCTCTCGCCTTCACGCTGTTCCCGCCCGCTGCAGTACCACGCGTCGCGGAGCACAGCCTGTGCTATAGCTGGTAGGGACCATCTGGACTCGACGCTAGGCTGTGCTTCCTCGGCATGGCACATTGGTGCCCGGACTGTGCCTGCTCGCGAATGCGTCGTCTGGATCCCGCCGAGTTCGAGACCGTACTCAGCGTCCGGGATGTATCAGCCACTGGACATCTTCTGTAATCTTTGTGACTCCTGTCGTGCTTCTCCCGTCTCCGATCGGCATGTTACTTTGTGATGCGCAAGCATGCGCCTTCGTTCGTGGTGATCACTGCGCACTGCTTTGCTTTCTCCGGGCAGCAGCAGCAGGCGCTGCAGGACGGCTCCGGCATTCTATACAAGTTACCTCCTATGCCGTACCATCTCGCACCCCAGTCGGCTCGCGGGACACGCACGCAGTCGCACTGGCCCACGGCTTACGAGGACGTGTCGGTGCTGAATCTGCTGATCCTTCCCTATCCTCTGTCTGTGGCGCCGTCAGCCGCAGTAAGTTCGTGTCGTCGGGATCATCGTGCAGGCGAGGTCCGTGGTCTCTAACATCGCGTAAGCGTGCGGCTCTTGCTGACCGAGACGCTTCACCGAGTACAGTAGCTTCCATCTGGCCGCTGTGCGTCCGCCTGTCAAGCTCGACTCCTGGATCGCCCGCAGCTACGGCTTTGAACGTTATAGGAGGACGCTACGGTATCCGGCTACTCTGTTAACCGCGACCTTCTCCGGCCATGGCCTCCTACCGTCTACAATACAGTCATCGTATGCCTACGTCGATACTATTTCTTACGCATCACTGTCCTTTAGCTTCCCTGGAGCTGTCCCGACTCTTCGGAGGACGCGACTGCTTACTGCTTTGTGTTTTCCTTATTCACCCTTCGGAACTTCGAACTTCTAAAACACATTTAGCGCACTCTCCGGACATTGTGTCCTCCATTAACGTCCTAACTCGCAAACGGTCCAGCTCCACCCAGCGTACCACACGACACCATTCAGCCACCTCCGGAGACTGCGCAGTCCTCATAACAGCTCCCCGATTTACCACACCCTCCGACTCCCATACCTTCCACGACGCGACACCCGCGGCGCGCGGACTACGGACCACAAACTCCCGAGCCCGCTTAACCCTCTCAGCCCGCTCAGCATTCATCGACGCGCGCGGGACGCCCGAGAGATGACGTCCGGTCTTGCGAGGATTCGCCGAATTTCACTTCTCTGCTTTACTGTACTGACTTTCGCTTGCGTTGCGCTCCCGACGGTGCACGGCGAGGCGCGCTAGTCCGGCGCTCATCAGAAGCGCCAGGAGACGGCGTCAAGGCGCGGACGCCGACGGAAGGGCTCATGAGCGCGCGAGGTTCGCCAGGCCCGGTTCCGAGCGTGCGTAGCGCTATCATCGTGGCCGCCGTGGGTCCACGATGTATTGAACGGGGCCCGCGGCCCGCGCGTTGGACGTGCGGTCATACCGTAGGCGTGTCGCTGTCTTGCTCCTCCCGCGGCGGATGCGTCAGCCAGCTGGCGGTTCAGTGCCATCTCGGACGTCGTCGCGGTTCACGGCGCTGTACGACCTGCCCGGAGGTCTCCTGGCCCCGCACGGTCCGAGGGATGCTCGAAGTTCGTTGAGTGGTTCTTTCAGCGCGGGTTTTGCTCACGTGCTTGACTTGCAGTCGCCCTGCGTCTTGGACGGACGGACCTCAGGTTCTTCTCCCTCGTCCGGGCGTGACTTCGACGCGAGCTCGGCGGTAACTGTGAGTTCTTATCAGCCAGGCTCAAGGTCAGACGAGGGATGGAATAGGTTCGCACAAGATTCACTTGCGCTGCTGTGCAGTCGGTGCTTCCGATTCCGAGGAGGTGCGTGCATCGCGAGCGCGTTGTATGGTTCATCTCTGCAAGAACGCTCCTTCATGGTGCTCGACGTTACCGGCTTGGCCGTGCATGCTCGCAGGACGCAGTCATGTCATGCGGGACGTCGCGGAAAGTCTTGCCCCGAGACGTGTCTAGGCATACGTTCGTACTCGTCGGACGATTAACGGAAGCGTTGCGTCTCCGCTGCAATGCCTCGCGTGTGTGCTCCGAGCCCTCTCTTGGTTTGCTATCCGACGTGTCGCTCTCGCGCGCGTTTCAGGTGCGCACACGTAAGCGCGCAGAGGAACTACGGCTCTCCATGCTTCTGCCTCCAAGCTCCAATCCACTCTCGCACCAATCGGACTCCCCAGGCAGGCGGGAGGCGGGTGTTCCCCTCAGCCATCTCCTCAAACGTCCCGGGTTGACGTGGTCGGAACGCGCCCGAGCAGACGAGGTCCGTCTTTTTCGCACTTTTGCCGCGTCTGCGCTTCGCGTTCCAGCGTGCTTCCTGGCCTTGCATCTGTCAAAGCTTGGACCTGAACATACCTGCCAGTTCCGAGGACGGGCAAAGAGAAGAGGCGGCCGCCGTCGCCCACCTCGGGAGGCAGTTCAGCCAGAGCGTCGGCGGCGCGTCGTCACCGCTCGACTCTGGCTCAAGTTTGAATCGTAGGCTCCTTGATGCGTGGCGTGGAGGGTTGTTGGCTCGTCCGGGAATGTGTATATGCGCAGAGTACAGCACGTAGTCCCGAGCGCCGACTCCAATTTTGCTCGGGGGCGTCGACAGGGTCCTGCAGTCGCCGAACACGCACTCCGTTGGATTCAATTCGAACTAATCGACCTGCGACGTTGTCCCTGTGCACGAAATTGTTCCGGTGCAAGGACTATGGATGTCCCGCGACTCAAAGCGCCTTCTGTGAGTGAACGGAACGGGGCTCGGGCTCGGCATGCCGTAGATTTACGGCGACAGGTTGCCTCGTCCGGCCTTTTGAGTGCATTGTATTAGACCTAGAAGTACAGCACGAAGCTTGACGGAGATCAGCAATTCGACTGCAAGGCTCGGTTCGCTTTGCAAACACGCCGTTGAGGGCCATGAGCCTGTGCCGCGGTGGTCACTGTAGTCGGCTGCAGCTGCCCTGTGCATCGACAGGGTTCAGCACTAGACTTTGTCTGGAGTCGTCCGGTGCTCTCTAGTGCCATGAGACATCCGCTGCTCTCTCGTGGACCTTCGCGATCTCTCATGTTTGCGGGCTGGACTGCCGGCACTTCAAGTGTAGCTGGTGTTGAGCTCTGAGTTCTTCGGACTGCGATCCTGCTCGCTACCTTGAACAATGAAAGTTCTGGTACCTGTTAGACGCCCGACGGTCTACTCAACTCGCCTTACTGTATTTCCCTTAGCTGGGCTGCTGCAAGGAGGACAATCGAATCACTCAAGGATGCCAGTAGAAGTCCAAACCAAGTTAGCATGTCCTAATTCGAATAAACTCCAATCTCATCAATCTCGCCTCCCGCCCGCAAGTTCATTGCGTCGACTTTCAAGTTCCATGCCGATGTTGGGTCGTGGTAGCACAGCTTCATGCTCATGCTCGTCTACACACTTCTTCCGAGCCTCCGACTGCTGTGTCGAAGACTCGAACGCTCCACGGTGCGGGCGCATCCCACCGACACCCTCGGCACGCGCATGCATCCCTCGGTCCCTGACACATCAGCTGGTCCAGCTTGAAGAATACACCCGCCGAGGCATGAGGAACGATCACGCGACCCCCCTCATGTGCAGCCCATGCCCCAGCATGCACCCCGTTGCCCTCTTCAGCAGCCGGCCTCAATAGGATCGTATAGTAGTTGCACATACGTGGCGCCTCCTATGCTTAATGTATCCATGTGCTTGCATGCGTGGATGTGCTATACTCCGTGGAGGAGGCAACGCCCGGGCCCCTCTCCGTCATCCCAACTCCCCAAGGTGGGCGCTCCGTCGCGTGTTTGGCCGCCGGGCTTTTCATCTATCCTTATATCGTTCCGGTCAGGCCTTGATCCGTGCGCATAGCCATTCAATGTGTCGTGGCTTCCCAGAACATCCCTGAAAACATGCTACGAGTATGTAGTGTACACGTATGCGAGCGTCAGGATCGCCATCATGTTGTGTGCGCGTGTGTATAGCGCGGATCATAACCCGTGATTCGAGAGGTGAATGGGATGACAATCCCTGGCAACTTCAGCGCTGGGGCCGGCGTTCTCCTGTCGACGATTCATCCGGTTCTTTAAAATCAGAATCGGTCGTGTGAGTATATCAACAGTTCGACATGACGACCGTCCTCTCAGTAAGGCGCGTTCTGTCTACTTCGGAAGCTGGTCGGAACACGTTGGTTGCGAGAACGCCGCGGATGGGCGCGGAGAAGCCACTTGTCGCACAGCTCGCTGACCAGTGACATAGAGATCGCCGACGTGGAGATGGCTGCGCTAAAGCTGAACGGTTTCTCCAGGGCATGCGGTGTCAGCCGGGTGATGCGACGTCTGCTTCTCCCGCTCTCGCTCCATGTTAGGCATGAGCTCGCGCCCGACCGACTATTGCACGCGGTCAGACTTCCGGGCGCAGTTGTAGGCGATGTAGGGTACTGCAACCCCCGGGGTTCTTTAGGTGACGCCTCCTAACAAGTGCTTAGGCATCACGAAGAGGGTTCCTTAGTAAAAGCTGATTCGCCAGCGCTGCCTAAGCTCAATTCAGTTGGGAGAGGCATGTACTATGACGCTCGTCCAGGCGTGCCTGTTCATCGGAGACGCGCATGCGTACTGTACGAGCCTCTGGGCAAGCCCGCCATGAACTCAGGGGCGAGTCAGGAAATGCTGCTGCGACATTGATTCTTCAAACGCTGAACCAGTGGAAGCGAGAATGTATACGCAACATGAATACGCAAGTGCGCCCCGGTCAACTGATCTGAGGAGCGCAAGTCGATCACCTAACGGCGGCTCCGAATGTCAAGAATACCTACAGTACCCTTCATCGATCGCCCGAACAACACGACGAAAAGCGATCAGGCTAGCCCAGACCGACGCTCCACCCTTTGATTCACCCTACGACTCGGTCGCCGGGGAACGTCCAAACCTCCAACGAGAATTCTTCCTCTTGCTCCGCACCGTTTGGGCCTGGCAGGGTCAGGGTCTCGAGAGTTCTAATACAAGCACGCGGCGTTGCTGAGTGAGACCGCGTCACCGCATTGATTCAAAGCGCGAAGCCCGCCGTCCAACGAGGAGGCCAGATGTGTGGCCCTGTTGGTCCTCGGAAGTCATCCGGAGGACTGAAGCACCGGAGTCTCGAGCTCCAAGGGACGAGCGGGAGTAGCGGATGAGGGTTTTGCCTGAACGCAACCTATGGGTGGCTGTGTATTTTCGGCCCCGAGTCGTACCGAGAATCCGGAATGGCGGGCGCCTGGCCATATCCGGTAGCCTCCCGCCCTCTGTCTGGAGCGTTTCCCGACTCCAGAAATCCATCTTGCCCGCCTCTGCCACAACTCGGCGCATCGGAACGAAGGGTTCTGCAGCGATAGGGGGCCTTGTGGTGCGCTTACGCAGTTCATACGCAAGTGTCCGTCATGAGGAGCGCCGCTGTATTCATTTTGACATACGAAACCGTTCATCCAGCTCCTGGGCGCGCCGAGGTACTGCGCTGGTATAACCTGCTGACGATAGTAGAGTGCTTAGTTTACAGCGTATGAGATATGATTATCAACGTCGCTTGCAAGGCTGCGCCAGGCCGTTCTGCTGCGGTCAGCTTAGCGAGAAGTCGTCCATATGGCTCGCTGGGCGGTTCACGGCATGGACTACTGTACTGTATGTAGTGCGTCCTCGATCACCCCAGGCGTGTCGCGCCGTTTCAGCAAAGCTCATATGCGCGTACTTGGATGTGCGCCCCTAGTTCCAAAACGTCCCCTCTAAACCCGAGCTGTATCACTCCAAGACTTGCGCTCACGACGTGAGGGACCCCTTGCCCGAGGCCCGCGGACGATTGATCATGTCCGTTGAAGCCGTCGCAACAGGATATGAGAGGCAACACAGCCATGTAATACTGTATGCATAACACAGAACTTGCCCTTGAGACACCCGCTGATCGTGATCGAACAACCGGCTCGTCCAGCGGGTATAGGACAGTAAATGCAAGGCCTGCCAAGGCAACGCTCGTGTGGAAACTGACACCGGAATTTGAGCTTGCGCATTGAAGCTATGCGTCGCGGCATGTCCCGTCTGGCTGGAAAGGAGAGGACGCCTGATGGGCTATGCGTGCCCTGGACGGCGCTGCCACGACGATTGACATCGGGAGAGCAGTCTTGGCGAGTAGCTGTGTGCATTCTGCACTCGGACCTCATCATGAATTGCGAGAGATCAAAGTAGGTGCCTCATGGGACATATCGGAAGAAGGACCACAGCCGACGGGAACGGCATACTATGACAGCCTCGCAATCGTTATAGGAGAGAATGTACTGTATGGGCCCTCGCAGACATGCACGTCCTGCCTTGCCAAGAGGCACCAATGAGCGTGCTTGGGCGTTCAGTATAATCATTCTCTGCAAGTGAGACCATCAGGCCGTATGCTAGGTGATACACAAGCAGCAAGCACGGACACCCTCCTATTCTCGACCTGCGGCCACAATACCCAGGGTACCCGACAAGGCATACAGCCAATGACATAGGGAAAGAAGAGTATAGAATGAGAACGGACTTACGGGAGGAGGTACCTGCGCGGCGGTAGCGCCACGCTGGGGCGTTGAGACACGGTACGAGGTCTCTGGCCGTTCCTGCAGTCCCTGCTTGTTCAATGCCTTTCTTAGCGGCCTGAGCAGAGGTGCTTGCGATCCCTCGGTGGGCGAGTACTGCAGTTCCGAGCGTACAATACCGTCATCGCAATCTGCAATGGCTAGGTCATGTCGTCGATCTCGGTGATGTCTTGGTACTGCGTTCATAATTACTTGAACCCAAGTGCTCTGCAGAAGCAAACAGAGCAACAGGCTATCCTGCCACCTCGCCCACCGTCACCGGTCACTCTCAAGCCGAGGACATGTTCATTGGCATGGCGTTGAGAATCTCGATTTTCAGCACCGTTGCCGCTGTCCGCAGGGTAATAGACGGCCGACTTACCTACCTTGCTATCTGGTGAGCCCCGGCCACGCACCGATGGAAACGGACGCGTACGCTCAGCAATGCCGACCCATCGCGTATCTAGCAAATCCGCTTCAGCTTGCTTTTCCTTGTCTCAAGAAGCGCCGCATGTGACTACACGGCTTGCATAACATCTGACGCACTTGCCGAGAGGAGGAGTGGGCGACAGTATTCGGAGCTGCTAAATTAGGTGCAACGCGGATGATGAAGGAGCCCAGACAAACCACCACCAGCCTACGGATTGAAGAGAAAGGAGCAAGGGAGGGACAATAAGACATGCAGATCTAGGAAGTCAGAGTAGCCCATCTGTAGGACACGCAGCGACCTAACCAAAGTCGTCAACAGGCCACGAACCGGGAAGGCCGAATTGCCTGGATAGCTTGGCGGTGCGTCCTCGCCGCGATCGCCGCCGCAGTTACACGCGCTCATGCACGATAGAAGCCGGATATGTTAAAGTTGGAGAGGCCACCGAAGGACATGGCCCCTGAGCACGGGGCAATCAAACTCGCGCCGCTGGCCCGCTGCTGTGTCCACTTGGTAAGCACGGAACGGCTGTAACGTTGGGAGGGATGGACACCGGGGCCCTGGGTGGGCTAGTTTCAGATCGAAAGGCGCCGTCGACATCACTTGCTCGTCGTCCGACGATCCTGGCTTGCAAATGTATGAGTCGTGTTCGACGTCATGGGCAATACGTCGGCTTTCAACGTTGTGCGCTGCCTAGACGGCTTGTACGATGCTGGTGATGCGGTCGTGATGCACGCAATGACGCGCTTTCGTCGAATATACCCTGTAATCTTGAGTCACAGATCGTCGGAGTGCGCGGACTCAACATAGGGGTGAGGATACCGAGTATAACGCGAGCATGAAACAGTACGACCTGAGGTTGTGCGTTCCCAACCGATCCGACAAATGGAAACCGTAGCGCTGCTGCTTGGTAAAGGCTTAGATATGATGAGATAGCTGGCCGTTCTCCGCGGACATCGGCCAAACGCGGGTCTTGACGGAGGATCTCTTCGAAACACGATCGGGCTGGGGACGCAAGCCACATCCACTAAGCAAGATCAAGTATAGACTGGCATGAAGGTACAGAGGGTATACCTACGGATCACAGGGCCTGTCAGCACTGAGAGGTCATTATACACTACAGGGAAGAGACAGTACTACTGTACAATGCCGCCATTGCGGCCCCAAGCTCTCACTCACTGTCACAGACATGATTCTCCCATAGACCGGCGCCACGGCGTCACCACGCCTTGAGGTCGCGGCCTGATCGCCTCCGCGACGGTCAAGGGTTCAACGGACGAAGAGCCGCTTCCCCCGAAGCGGCCGCGCGGCGCCCACCCTCCCAGTCTCGTTCTGGTACATTCGGTATGCCTCACGGAGATGGTCGGTGCTCAGGGGGCCTGTCTCCCCGCGTCGTTCTTGTACTTTGCGGGCTAAGATGAGGATGAGCACACGGTCGAAGAATCACTCCTGTAATGAAGGGTTGTCTAACAGGTGGGGACTTGCTAACCTTTTTCGACTATTTCGCCTACGAACACTTTGGAGAAACCGGCGATGATCTGAGCGACGGGCAGCGAGACTTGCTGTCCGGTTGACTGTTGGATGACCTGACGGAGAGCAAGATTCGTAGGACCTCAACAGGGAAGAAAGACAAGTAACGAGAGATGTACCTTTCTGACAGCTTGCTTGGATAACGCATACCGACGGTAGGCTTCGAACCTATCGTACTGTGCAGGGCTCAAGTTGTCCATGAGCACCCTGGATAACACCAGCAGCTAGTCAGTTATCATGAAGAAGCCGTGTAGGCTGCATCTACGCACTTGAGATTGTCCTTTGACTGGCTCTGCCACGACAGCTGCGCCGAGTAGTCATCGTCCGCCATGGCGGGAAGCAGTTCGTCCTCTCCATCACCTTCATCCTCGACAGGTTGCGCTCCAGGTACTGCTGGAGTTGTAGTCGCTGCATTGGGAGGTTCCTGTTCTCCGCTGGGACCTGGAGTGCCAGCAGATGGTTGTGTGCCGGGCAGACTGAGAACCTCCGAGAAGTTCGCAGCCTGTCCATCCTGGGTGGACGCGGTAGGTGATGCAACCACACTGGACGTGCTTGGTCCAGCGACAGGCTGAAAGCTGCTTGTTGCTGACTGAGTGTCGCCCCACTGAGTAGTGGGCTGTGTGCTTGGTGTCTGAGACGCGGAGGGAGTACGCGGCGTGTCGACTGTCGCGTTCTTGGGTTTGCGGCCACGTTTGGCACCTGTTCCTCGAGTTGAAGGTGCACCGCCGCGAGCTGCAGAAACTGAGGTGCTCGTGGATGGAATGAATGAACGCTCTGGGACTGGATAGTTTGCGAATGGGGACGACATGGCTAGGCTGAGCAACCGGCAAGGGCTATGCAGTATGCGCCTCAACTGAGAGCTTTGTTCTGTAATACCCCAGATAGCAAAGCCAGAAGGACCTGTATCGCTGCCGGTGAGATGTCGCGGCCGTCTATGAAGCTGCGTCTGCGAAGATGACCGTCGTTGGAAGAGGGTGGCTGAAGTCGCAGACGCGCGCCTGGCGCTCAGGTTCCCAGAGGTCACTGTCACTGACTCGACGTTCTGCGATCAACTCTGGTGACTATCCTGTCCAACCAACAACATATATATCGACGACGAGCAAATACCACCTTGTTCTCTGTGATACTATCATGGCTCGCAGCCAGTACAGCCCGTCTCCTTCACCCAGCCTGCCCTCATCCGGTGGCATCGCAGAGTCTTCCAGCGACGAGGAATTCGGCCTCTACGGAGAGCCTGGAGAATATGGCGCGTCAGCATCCAGACCTGGGTCACCCGTTGCTGCAGAGGTCGCTACGGTGGGCGAGGACCAGGAGCCAGATACCATGACTTGTCAGTGGGAGGATTGCGGAAAAGTGTTCGACCATCTCCCAACCCTCATAGAGCACATACACGGCGGTGAGCATGGTTGACCAGCGCTCAGCCAATATTGTACCCTTATGATCTGCAGACCACATTGGTGTGCACAAGTCAAATTATACCTGCGAATGGGCAGGATGTGTCCGTCGGGGGATCGCGCAAACGTCGCGTTTCGCGCTCATATCGCATATTCGCTCGCACACGGGAGAGAAGCCTTTCACTTGTCCGCGGCCGGGTAAGGCGTTCTCGTGGCTCATATGGCGCGATTCTCACATGCTGCCACGCTTAGAATGTGACAAATCGTTCACCCGCTCCGACGCGCTCGCGAAGCACATGCGCATCCAGCACAACATCTCTCCTCCCCTCCCTGGCCGAGGTGGCAATCGTAAACGCAAGCGCGAAGAGCCCGACCTCACGCAGGCGCAGGCGCCGGACTATCCCGGCTACTCTTCTCAATTCAAGGTCGACTCGCACGGGGATGACGACGAACTTCGACTGTCCCCCATCGAGGGCAGCAGCTTTGCCGCGCGTCTGCCCCCGACGCCGGTACGGCAGTACACAGACGAAGAGCTTTTCGAATACGACCCTGAGGACGAGCTTCCACCGCATCTGCTGCGTCAGGTGGATCCTGCGACGGGCCTGATCATGGGTCGCACGCACACGCAGGTGCGCTATATGCTCATGAAAGCGAAACACAAGTGGGTGCTGCAGCAGCACGAGGCCCTTGTCGAAGAGCTTCGCGTGCTCCGGCACGAAGAGAAGTGTTGGAAGGAGCGCAAGGATGCGCTCCTTGACGAGCTGCTCCGCCGGCAGTTTGGGTAAGTTGTCTCAGCGGGATTGTTGTACGGCGAGATGAGCCTGGTGTTGACGCGCCGGTTCACGTTGTGTAGACCTCAAGCGGAGCAATTGACCAACCCGCTAGTCATGACCGCTCAAAACACCTACCCTCAACGTCCTTCCCAAGTAGAGGACTCGGTGGCCTACCACTAGCGTTCTCTGGTCGATAGTCTGTCATCTCAGCGTGTTGTGCGGATATGATTTCCCTTGTATCAGTATGTGCCGAACATACCTGAGTTTGTTTATGCCAACCGATCTTTGGTCTCTCCTCGTGCTACACCATAGTCCAGCTCAGTGCGACCTTGCTTGAAGCCAGATAATCTCTTAAGCGCATTTGTTCAATAAGCAATCCCTGCGACGCCCGACAGGCCCAGGCGCCCGGCCACACAATAGGCGCTTCCGCCATGATGGCTTGATGTGTTCGCCCAAATCGGGACAGGGCAACAAGAACGAACAAAGGCCCTCCGTGCACGCCACCCGGTCCACAAAAGCGAGCCGACTACAAGTCGTGGCTGAAGACCGCGTGTGCCTCTTACCACCGCTCATTGCGTATTAGCCATCCGACACGCGCCTTGGGCCAACCCCTCCTACTTCCTTACATTCACCCACTTTATTGCCTTACATTGAGTGCCTGTCGAGAGGATGGCACGGATGCGTAGACAGCCCGTAGTGGTTGTTCGTCCCCCGCCGCTTCTGCGGCTCCAGGAGAGATTCCAGATCTACCGGTGGACGAGGCGGCGCCCTTCCACCCTACCACCGAAGCAGACCCCCGCGTACCAGTCCAGAACCTCGGCCTCAAGTCGAACGTCCTCCCACGTGAGATGGGCCTACTTGAGAGGAAAGACCTTGCGAAGGAGAACATGGTCACTCTCAAGCGTTGGGCCAAGGTACGCCTTCTCCCGCTTCCACCATGGGCGCCAGTACTGCCGACCGTTAACCACCCCGCATGACAGCTGCTGATGGTCCCCGCCTACAAGACGCGCTCCGAGATCCTGGACCACATTTTCGCGAACCGCAAGTACGTGCCGTACTGCCCGCGCAGGCAGCGCAGCCTCCGCGTGGCCGCGACCGAGAAGGGCATCGTGAAGCTCAACGACATCGACCGCGGCAAGGCGCGCACGGCGCTCAAGGCGATCAAGGGGTACAACCCGCACAAGGACGCGATTTCGCAGAAGGCGAGGGAGGAAGTGGGCCCGCAGAGCCCCGTAGCGACTGACGTTGGGTCTCCTCCGCGTGGCCGGCCCTCTTCGCTCGAGCCTGAAGTGGGTTCTTCATCGAGGCGGCTCGACAAGGATAAGGGCGTCGATCGCGGTGGCGACGACGAGCCTGTCGAGGCTGAGTCGCCTTACCCTCGGCCGTCCCGCGTGCCTCTCGGTCAGTTAACCGCAGGTAGGCTCGCAGCGCAATCCCTCGCTTTTCACTCTTCGCTTATACCTACCTCCGATATAGAGGACTTGGATATGCGTGCCGGAGTCAGATCGCGACCACTATTCGGCGAACGTGGAGACGGAGGAGGCCCCGGCCGTATCGAAGATCCCGCTCGCGGCAGAGACTCGGGCACCGAGTACATCTATCCGCCCCGTGACGCGCAGAAGACTGACTGGCTTGACCTCATGGGCTGGGGACTCGAAGAAGACGCGAAGCGGCTCGAGCAAGAGGTCCAGAGGATCCGAGAGCTGGTCAATTCCATCGTCATCGAAGGCACGCTCGCCATGGTTGAGTTGGACGAGGACCGTGCAATGTACCACAAGCTGCTCGGATACGTCGAGCACGTCGGAGGCGCGAAGTGCGCAGAGTATATCTTGCGGCTCGCGGAGGAGATCGACGTGCCGGAGTACGTGGAAGACGACTATGTTGACCCAGACGAGATGATGCCCCCTGAAGAGGAGTATGACTACGAGGCTGAGATGCGACGGTGAGTCTCTATCATCGATCGAGTCACGACGTCTATTGACCTGTTCTCAACCTAGGGAGCGGATGGCGGCAGATACCTCCCGTCCCTCCGATGCCGTGTCTTATGCGGACCCTTCGAGCCCTCCACCCACCTCCCCGTTAGCTAACGCCTCTGCACGCGCAAAGCGACGCCGTGAGATAGACAACGATTTCGACAGCGCCGAGGCGCAGGACAGCCCGAGTGCTCCCAAGCGCAGCCGACACAGCGGCTCCAACGTTGCCTTCAGACCAAATCAGCCATCCCCTCGCGAACAAAGCCCCGAGATTCCGTTCTACGATCCTCGAGCCGTTGATAACAACCCGGAACCTCCAAGCCCAAGGCAATCGCACCGCGGGAGCGATGACCGACTTCGGCCTAGCAACGAACGACACTCGAGCCCCGGCGCAGATGACGATAGCGGAGCCGATGACGACGACGATAACGACAAAGAGAACAAGGACATCAACGGCAATGCCCAGGACGACGAACAGGCTTCCCGTTCCTCCCGCTCCCGCTCCGCCGACGACTCCGACGATGCCGCATCGACGGGCTCACGCACACCGCGGTCTCGCCGAACCCCCCCACCGTGCCAATGTAAGAGGTGCCTCAAAGCCTGGGACCCGGATGCGTACGTTTCCGAGGAGTCCGATGGTTGGTCGGACCTCGTGTCGCCCGAGGCGGGCCTACCCCCCGGCTGGCCGGACAGGATGCCTGCGCAGTATTGGTACCTCAAGGAGACGACGTATTGGAAGACCGCGATGGGGAGACTCAGGCAAGAGCGCCTGTTGCAGGCCCAGACAGAGAATCCTGATCCGGCTACGGCGGAGGCCGGAGGCTTGGTGGAAGAGCAGCCTAAGGAGGGGGAAGATGGGCTCCGCGGCGGAGAGCCAGCAGACATAACATCCGGAAAGGACTTACCTGCGGTGGCTGACGAGCAGGCGAACGACTCCGGGTCAGACGTTGCGGAAGAGTACGATGCGGACAAGGAGATGCTCGACGACGGAGGAGCGGCCGACTCACAGCAGCAGCGCCCTGCCACCGTCCTAGTCACTCCACCTACGAGGCGGACGCGTAGGACAGCTTGGAGTGGGCCTACGCCTCGCGGCATTGACGGCAAACCGATTCGTCGCGAAGAGTCACCTTTACCCTTGGAGGATAAAACGCCTTGGAGCCCTTGCACGACCTGAAGGGCTCCAGGCTGATGGCAACTTCGAGGATGATGTATACCCTGGCCTTCGCCTAGTCTTGCTCCACGTTCTTGCCATGGTCGTGGGTATCTCATGCGATACGATGTTTAGGGAGGACGCGCGAATGCCATCTCCCTTGTAGCAGAATCTGTATTCGAAGTATAGAGTTGGGTATCATGTACGTAGAGATGGACTCAAACTAGGGGGCATGATTGGCTGTACTACTTGAACAGATGTTAGATTAGTAAGATACTAGTAGTGGTGAGTGGTCTGATGATTGCGGTCTGACGCAAACTACGCCCGCAGTCCAGCAAGGAAGATGGCGAGGTGGTCTCTTAGCCTCCTATCCCCATCGTCGACGTCGATATCGTACAGTTGCGCAAGACGACATACATCTTCACCTACAAAGGCCAACAGGCGCAAATGTCAGCAGGCCGTCTGCGAATGACGGAGGCGCAAGAAAGAACGTACACGGCATGTCTTGTTTAAGAGCCCGGACATTTCGAGGAAATGGAGCCCCTTCTGGGAACGGATCCCCGTTCGGCAGGGGCAGCGGCTTCCAGCAGGACGACATGCTGTTATACGTCCTCAGTTCCCTTAGAGGAAGCTTGTGTAAGCAACGTCTCTCAATACAGCGTGGTCGGGACAAGGACACACCTCCGCAACGTTGCGGCCGTCAGGACTCTTTGCTGCTGAAGCAGCGCTGCGCGCTGCGCGTTCTCGCGCTGTGTCTGTTCGAGTGCGGCCTGCTGGTTCCATCGGATCTCGTCTACGGCGTGGGTCAGGTTCGTGAGGAGAGCCGTGCAGTCTGTAGAAACCGGGCCCAAGCAGTCCAGAGGCTCCGAAGAGGCTCCCAACCTGTCAGCGGCTCGAAGGACGAGCCGGTTGGCATCGCTCGGATAGACGAGCGTCGGGAAGCATGCACAGACCATTCTGTGAGGAGTGGGAGTGAAAGATATCCTGCTAGTCGAGCGATTGAGCGTCGAGAGGTGGACGGATTCAAAATGTTGTCAAGTCGAGGGAATATCGTTTGTTGGTTGGCAATCATGGATCCGGCACCATCGCCTCTTTATACACGATGTCAGCCTCTCAGTCCCAGCGGTGTCCAGAGGTGTCCAGCTGGGGCGATGAAGCATATACCTTGTGGCTGTCGGAGTTGTATCGATAGAGATCACAGGCTCCAGCATGCAGACTTCCAATCCCCGAACTCTGCCACCTGGAAGCGGGCTTGCGACGAAGGCATCGCCCCTGTAAATGTAACCATAAGGGCCGGTCCGAGGGAATGAGTGCATGCATCTGCACGGGCAACAGCATATCCGCCGCACAGGGTGTCCCACAGAACATCATTTGATCGTCACTGGCCTGGCACGACTTGGAAGGACACTGACCGCCAGAAAGTTCAGCGCGCTTGGTGGGGGCGATGCCGCATCGCTATATTCGCGTCAACAGTGCGATCACAGCGGGTCTCATAACGATAGACCGTTGGAACTCACCTCTATTCAGAGATCTGTCCAGCGATGCGCCCTACGATGGCAGGTAGAGCCACCTAGAGCCACTCATCTTCGAGTCGGTCTGCACCTCGAGTCGTCGCGAGCGCCTCTCAGGAAACAAGCCGTTCGCGCATCGGTAGTCTCGGGAACTTCAATTGGGCTTGCCGAACCCAAGTACCCCATGGGCACGGTAAATTCACAACGGTTCTATCGTTATGAAACCCGCTGTACAGCTGTTGCGGAATCTCATGGACAAGGCCACGGTTGGCCCCCAAATGCACAAACGACGACACAAAGTCACAGTGCTCATCTGCTGCAGCCCGTTCCGGGTGAATACAGTACTTGTCATTTACAAGTGGTTTGGAGTCTGTGCGGTATGCGCGCGGCGCTCGTCCAAGGGCTCTCCGCAACAGTTGTAGACATCGAACAAGGTTTGCTTTGCCATGATGCACTGCCAGCATGTGGCTGCCGTCTGCCAGTCAACCGTCATGATACAGTCGCCGGAGAAGGCGCCGGTAACGAGACCGGGAAGAGAAACATTATCCGAGCGCAGCTGGGGTAGTAATATGGTACATGAGTACCCCAGACTCGGCGTGCGTGCCCATTCCCGGCCGTCGCGGTGGTTCTCGCAAGCCAGGAAGCGGTGAGCGCCGTGCCAGCAGCGGCGGAGGCAAGTTGCGGCGGTTCTTGCCTCCCAAGTGAAGTCAGTACGAGCGCCCTCCACTGCTGCTGGCATCCTCGGAGCTGCGCTGTTGCTCCTACGTACAGACTTTGATCGACGGTCGACTCGGACAGGGCCCCAATATGCAATGGAGATACAGTAGAAAGCAACAAGGCGCGGGGGAAGATCCGGTGCACGGCGCTCCCGCGAACTTCGAAGTCAAAGGGGCCTATCATGCGGTACCTTGGAAGTCCTTGAGATGTCTGTCCTGGTATGATGCTACCAGTCTTCCAGTTACAATACTTTCGGGGCGTGTCTGAGTGTGACCCTGGGAAGCAGGGAGTCACTTTCTCGGAAACTGCGCCTGCAGCTGCCACTAGATTGCAGCGCGCCCCAATTGGCGTAGCTTTGGAATGGAACACACTGGCAGAACAAGTGAGCGGCTTCACCACACCACTCACCACGCGACGTCTACCTGTCGCTTCTCGAAGCCAATGTGCATGAGGTATTAGGATATCGTGTAAGACCCATAGTAGTACACAGCATCCATCCAGTGAGAAAGACAGCATCTAATGTACAACGATCACCGCGAGCCGTATTGCAATCTGTCTCGTGCGCACCCCAATCGCTCTCTCCAAGGGCATCGCAAAATGGCTGACAGAATAAGCGGGTCTAAGCGATGCGGGCGCGCGATCTAAGTGGGCAAGGTCCTCAAAGCGGCCACGACCACGAGAAGACAGCGGTCTTCTCGACCACCCAGGCCAGCCACGGCCAGTCGTCGTCGTCGCCATCACCATCACCGTCGCCCGGCGCGGGCTGCTCGGGAGGCGGGACGTCGCCCTTGCGGCACTCCGGCGGGACCGCGAAGCCGTTCGTGCGGACACCTCCGCCCCACGGCGTGCGACCCTTGACGACGGCGTCGACGCCAAGACCGCGCGACGCGAAGCCCTCCCAGAGATCGCAGAAGTTCTCGCCGCCGGTGAGCGTCTTGTCTGCAGCGACGATCGCGTCGCGTGCATCGAAGAAGGATGGGCGGCACGGCTGGAGCTTCATACCATCGAGGACGAGTTGGATGATGAGGGAGTTGCCGTGCTTCGGGATGAGCGGCTTCCGCTTGCCGTCCGAGGTGTACTCAGCCTTGCGGTAAAAGTCACCCTCCGGGATCGTGCCGTCCTCGAGGGGTTTGGGCGGGAAGATGTCCTCAGTGAAACCGTGCTTCTCAATAAGCTTCTGCGAGACGAGCCAGAGCATCTGCGCCCAGACTTCACCAATGGCGTGGACGCCCCAGTAGCCGGGCTTGTCCAAAGTCTGGTACGTCGAAGGGTTGATGGTCTGGTTCTGTATCATAACAATCAATCTCCCGGACAGCAACCAGGACAACCCGAGGCACGCACGAGAGAGTAGGGGTAATTACGGATGCCCTTCTCCATGTTGGCCGCCCAAGAACCCATGGCGTAGTCAGAGTAATTCTTGTTGCTACGGATCGTCGTAGCCAAGAAATCTGCGCGAATTTCTCAAAAGGGTGACACTTGACTAAGTAGGAAGCGCACTTACCACCCCAACCCTCGCCCATACCGCCGGCTTCACCCCAGCCAAGACAGCCCGAGTTGGCGGGACCACCGGTCAAACGAGTGCTCAGGCCGTGGCTCAGCTCGTGAATGACGATACCAGCCTCGAGGTCGCCATCGCGGTAAGGGTTGGCAGTGTTCCAAAGGTACATCCGGCAGCGCCCGTTCTGACCATCAGGCGGGGTCATGAAATTAGCGTTGTTGTAACCGCTACCGTCCTGCGCGTTTGCAATGACGGCGTCGTTCTCCTGACCACCACGTCCAAAGTTGTACTGCTGGAAGTTGCCGGCAACCTCGTTGAAGCCATAGCGATAGTACAGATCGTGCACCATGTTCGACGTGTAGAACAGCTGCGTTACGGTGGCGTTGATGTACTTCTGAGCTTCCTCAAGAGCGTCGTCGGTGTCCGTCTTCTTCGGAGAGTAGACGTAGTCGAAGACCTTGCTCGGACCCGCGTCAGGGCGGTAGTTAGTCACCCAGTTGTTGCGGCCCTCCCAATCCTCATGAGCGAAGACGTTGTTGCCCCATGTAGTCGTCGTATTCCGGATCCTCGAAACATCCTTGATGCGAAGGTACTGCGACTGCGGGTCGTTGGCATAGGGTAGCGCATGCCAGCCCAAGGGAGATGCAAGCGAGTCAAAGTTCTCCTTCTGGATGGACCGCTCGCCAACGGAAGGATCATTGATGCCCCAGCCAAAGACGCGGTACGTCGCTCCCTCTGGCTCCTTCGGAACAGGAGCAAGAGGAACAGGAGAGTCAGAGGCCCAATCAACGACGGAGATCAAACGGTGGGGAGCCTGGACGGTAACCGCTGCCTCGTACCAGTTGTCCTTCATCTCGACCTCGAACTATTGACATGTCAGCAGGGCCGACAGTAATAGACGTAAATGAGTGACATACCTTGAAGACAAGCTGAAGCCTCGTCGTGTCACCCTGAGGAACCTGCACAAACGCGACCCGTCCCTTGACAGGATTGACAGTGTCAGGCACATTCTCAACCGTAAAGAACGGCTGCTCCGTCAGATGATGCTGGAAAGAGACGCGCATCTCCGGAATGAATGTGTAGGGATTCTCGAGGATCTCCGCTTCGAGCTCGCTGTTCGGAGTAGCAGCCAGCATGAACTGCAGAAGAGCACGTGTGATGTCACCGGACGCGGCGTCATCTGCAGCGGCGACATGAAGACGATCGGCCATGAAGTCGGGAGCATCGACGAGCTTGCAATTCCATTCGTACAAGTACGCCAACTGCTCTAGCGCACTCGAGCGCTCGTCGTTCACCCGGACGGACCCGCCCAACTGCTCAGCAATGGTGGCCTCCAAAGCGCTGCAGTACTCCGCATGGGGGTTGACGGATGAGCTGGTCCAGTCGGTGTACGTAAAGCTGCCGGCGTCTTTCGGTCGGAAGAACTGAAGTCACAAGGAATGTCAGGTAAGACCCTTGGAGGACCTACGAAGCTATCCGAGCACTCACCGAATCGCCGTAGGACAAGATAACGCCGTCCTTGATGTTGACGTTGATGTCGCCATCAGCAACCTCAATGCCGTTGACGTACTGGCGGACGTAGACGTGGGTCACGCCAGTCGCCTCGTCTGTGTACGAATCCTTGCGGATGACGAAGTCACTGCCGGGAATATCGCCGGCGAGATCCTCGACGAAGAGACGCGCGACCTCGTAAGGGTCAGAAGATGCGCGGAGGAGGGTGGGGTAATACACCGGGCTGGTATGATAGGCCGCATGAGGGAGGACGGGGCCGAAGCTGAGGGTCTTGCGACGCGAGACATGGTGGGAGTCATGAGCGAGCACACCAGCGAGACCGGCGGCCGCGAGGGCAGCGACAAACAAACGACGCATGGTGAAAGAGAGACTGATGGGATACCACAAGAAGGTGGTGAAGGGGCTCCCCGACGGCGAAGAGGGGGAGATGGTGGGTGGGAGGAAAGGAGCGGGGCTGCGTCTCTCCCGCTCTTATCAACCCCGCGCCACGCGACGCTGGTCACCCTTTTTTGGCAGCCCAAACGCCCAAAATGGTTCCGCAACACCCCCGTCACGCTCTCTTCACACGCGCGCCCGCACCAACAGGCGCCCATATGACTCCGTCCGAGGTCGCTGTTATCGGCCTCCGTCCACTTCCTCCTCCCTCTCCAGGTCACCTGGCTCGTCCGTATCGTGCTCTTGTCGCGGTCTGAGACGCCTTGATACGTTCTGTCTCGCTCCGATGCCTATCCTGTAGCATTTCCGCATCTTCCGAGGGCGTCCGAGCGGTCTCTTTCGGGCGTGTAAGAGCAGCTCGCAGCACGCCACTGCCATGACCTCGTGCGTGTATCACACGAGCTGGGGTCGTCACTCCGTTCTCGGCACCTCTCACCCTCTTCTCACCATTTGCGGCACAAGCCTATCCCGCCCGGCCAACATGCGCCCACGTAAAAGGTTGTGCGCTGTGTGGCGAGCCAAATGCTCAGGCTCAGGACCAAGTATGGCGTTGTGCTTTCGATAGCACGGCTGAATTAGCCGCTGGCGTAAGCAACCGGTTCCAGAGTCATAATGCGTGCCATGTACGAGTTCGCTCAGGCCCCATAAGCAGAGGTCACTGATGCCGGACATCAATTGCCAGCAGACCCATGACTATGCAAGACCGCGCAAATGCCCGTACCACTGGTCGAAGGGGGCGAATGCAGGCCCACCCGACGATGCAACGCAGTTCAGACCATAAACAATACATATACTACGTTTACATTTCGGTGCCAGTGCTTGGATGGCTCAGTTGGTTAGAGCGCAGGTCTCATACGAATACAGTATGACCACCGTACGGTGGGTAATCCTGAGGTCGTGAGTTCGATCCTCACTCCGAGCACATATTTTGGCCCCACGAAGGGCAACGAGAACGTTGTGAGTCATACCCTCCCTTCTCTTTTTCTTCTTTTTCGTCCTACGTTCCCCGCCTGAGTCCCAAACCAAACAAGTATCCCTCTGTTTGCCAGCCTGACCGTTGGCACTTCCTGTTCTGTTGAAGGAGCACGATGGTTAGATTCATCAGGCGTCTCTCCAGTCTGGAGAGACCACACGACTTCGAACGAGATACATACAGTGTAGCTCATCAAGGGTCCCGCTGTAAACTGTGCATCACCACTTCGGGCAAAGGACTGCCACCAGCGGCAGTATCTGGTCACTGGGAGCTTCATGCCAGGCCACGCCTCAAGGAGACAAGTGGTGGTGGTCTACGCTCAGCTGGCCTGACATCCGGTATTGGTGCATATTCAACTTGGTTGTCTTGTCCGTCTCGACAGTGATCTAGCCTTTCGCTGCCGGGGCGCGTGCCCCCAAACAGTGGCAGCTTGCCTCAGTAATCTGATCGTACATTGTATCCCTCAGTCTCTACTAATGATCTTCGCCCGTAACCCACACAGTGATATTGGAAAGTGTTCTGCCATGCTAGAAATCCGAGTGCGAACCAGCACGCCTTCAGTGAGCGGTGCGTTCCATCTGTGCCTTGCCATCCTTGGGCTCACAGCACGACTTTGAGTGCGTTCTCGAAATCGGCGATGATGTCCGCGATGTTCTCGATCCCGACAGAGACCTGTCGCGTGTGGTAAGCTTAGTCACAGGACATTGTTGCCCGTGCAGACTCACGCGGATGAGGTCGGGGGTCACCCCGGATGCGACCTGCTCCTCGGGGGACAATTGCTGGTGGGTGGTGGTAGCGGGATGGATGACGAGGGTCTTCGCGTCGCCTGCACCGAATCAGATTGTACGCTACTGTTTACGCGCGCACATGCGATGGGTTATGTCAAATACTTACCGACGTTGGCTAGGTTGCTCGCGAGCTTGAGCGCGTCGACGACCTTGCTCCCGATCTCAGCATCGCCTTTGATGCCGAAATTGAGCATGCCTCCGAATGCGTTGGGACGGAGGAGACGGAGAGCCTCTTTGTGCGACGGGTGCGATTCGAGGCCGAGGTAGGAGACCCAGGCGACCTTGGGGTGCGTCTGAAGCCACCTGCGCGTGACGTGAGCTGCTCCGAAGTGGTGAACAGATGCGCCCAACGTGCGGACGGCTTACTGCGCGAGAGCGAGCGCGTTATCCGAGTGCCGCTGTGCGCGAAGGCTGAGCGTCTCGATGCCCATGAGGAGCAGGAACGCCGGGAATGGGTCCATGGCGGGTCCGAGGTCGCGCATGACGTCCAGGCGGCACTTGACCGCGAAGACGGCGTCGCCAAACGTCTCGGCGAACCGCATGCCGTGGTAGCCCTCCGAAGGCTCCGTGAACTCGGGGAACTTGCCCGACTTTGCCCAGTCGAATTTGCCTGTTGCGGCGTGATTTCGATGGTTAGGTCGTTGCGAGGGAGTGGAGCAAGGGAACGATGTTGAACGTACCACCGTCAATGACGACACCGCCCAGCACCGTGCCATGGCCGCCAACCCACTTGGTCGCGCTGTGGGTTACAATGTCCGCGCCGAGCTCGATGGGACGGACGAGATATCCTAGGCTTCCGTCTCGGAGGATGTTGGAGAGTACGTGAGAGTGAGGACATACCTCCCATGCCGAATGTATTATCGACTAGCAAAGGGATGCCATGATCGTGTGCAACCTAGCAGGTTTGGTCGCAAAATCGTTGCAACGGGACATGCAAGAGCACAGACCTTAGCGAGTTCGGGTAGGGGTGCGACAGTGTTCTTGGGGTTGCCGATGCTCTCTACGTAGATTCCCTTCGTCTTCTCGTCTATGGCAGCCGCGAAGTCGGCAGGGTCTTCACTCTGAACGAACTTCATCGTGATATCAAATTTCTTGAGGAACACTGCCCATCATCGTAGGTCAGAGCGCTCAAGGGTGTATGAGGAACAGTCCTCGACTTTACCCTTGAACTGGTTGTATGTCTATGACGGGCAGAGTGAGGCGACATGCAAGTCAAGGGGCAAAGCTCACTTACTCCGCCATACAGGTAAGACCTAGAGCAAAGGGTGATCAAGATGTGGAATGCGCCAATACGTTGGAGGGACCTACGAAGTTACAAGGTTATCGCCGGCCCTCGCAATCGCAGCGATCGCCATGAATTGAGCGGCGTGCCCGCTGGAGGTAGCAACAGCGGCAATTCCACCCTCGAGCGCGGCCATGCGTCTCTCGAAGATGTTCTAGGAGAGCTTTAGAGGAGGCATATACGTCGTGAGTGATGAGAGACGTACCACTGTCGGATTACCCATGCGAGAGTAGATATTGCCCTGCGTTCTGTGCGACTGTCAGACACTACGAGAGTAACAACGCGGGGGAGTATGCATACCTGAGCCCGAAGAGGTCGGCACCATGCTAGAGGAAGGAAAGGATAAGGTGGCCGGATGGTTGGGGGGAACAGCCGTTTAGGCAGCACACCTTCGAGTCTTTGAAGACATAACTCGTACTCGCATAGATTGGGGGCGCACGGGCGTTGGTCGCGATGTCGGGCTCATACCCAGCATGCAGCTGGATAGTCTCGAACTCTGGCTCCCTGACGGCGAGTGGTGAGTCCGGATGAGCTCTCAGCAAGCGTACGAGGCGACACTGAGAGACATACTTGTAGAAATTGTTCACTGGCTTCGGAGGGATCATGCTGAATGCTCTATGGGTGGCTCCTGCTCTGTTTAAGGGGTTGACTACTGTGAGGCTTTATACACGAAAGGGGAGACTGGAAAGCGCTCCGTCTCATAGGCGGTGTGGAAGTCGACCCACGGTGGGCCTGACCCTGGTCAGTAGACTGCCATGGTTGTCTTCTACATTCCTGCGTGAGTATTGTTATCGAGGGAGCCCTAGTAAGCCTCTTTCCCGGGTGGGCGGGTAAGAAGGGCGGAACGATAGGTGTCTCCGTGCAGAGGTAGGCGATTCGCTCGAGTTGGACGGTCCTCCATTCATTCCTAGATCAAATCCAGGTATCGTCTGCCATCACGCGGCCTGCTGGCGGCGCATGGGCACAGCGCTGTTGCTTCCTAAGCCCTTCCATGAGCCCTTTGGACAGGGTCGCGATACCCGCCAGGGGACATTTGCCAGGGCCGATTCGGGCTGCTTGAGAATCATTGCAAATCAACGACCACACCTTATTGTGAGGTTTCGGGTGGAAGCGGGAAGTCTTTAGTGAAGCTGACTGGCCGGACTTAGAAGGGAACCGGCACAGGCTGCCGCATGATAACAGAATGTCAATCCTAGGCGCCGCTCCGTCAACAGTAGAGGAGCCTCATACTACAGTATGCTTAGGCGAGACAATTGCCGCCGCTCACGATGGTACTGTAGCTCTGTGAAATGTATGGGTCAGGGAACAGTCAGTACGTACACCATACGTGGTCAAAACGCAAGAGCTCTTACCACGGCGCACCGGATGACATGTATAAGATGGGCCCTGCAAGTGCACAAGCAATCATAGAGCTTGGTAGGCCAGAAATGAGAATCAATCAGCGCATCTTGTGCATTGTCTGTCAACGCGGCCTCAAGTCTATTGTCTACAAAGAGAACCTGAAGATTGGATGAGAACCAGCGTCCGTGCTTCATTGTGAGCCCGCGATCGACAGGCTTGCTTCCGCTGTTCCGTTCGTGAGACGTCGACGTCTCAGGCTGCCGCGTGATCTCTATCAGCAATTGTCTCAAGGTAAGCTCACTCGCACGGGAAGGCGCGTCGGTCGAATGAAGCATCCGTCGTGGAACACAGCGTCCAGAGAGGCTGCTGCTGAAAAGGGTCGACGTACTCGAGAACTTAGTCTCGACCTGACGCCTAACATGCGGTCTCTCACCGGCGCTCACCATCCACCGCGGGAACGTACAAGATCTGCTCGACGAGTTCACACTCCACCGCTGGCTGTGGTGCAACACACTGCTGAGCGTAGCAAAGCATTGATGAGCGCCGCAGAGAGCCTTGGACAAGGTCTGGAGCCGAGACGACCCAGAACTTAATTGGCCCACGTCTCGTCAACGTCGGTTTGAGACTCCCAAAATGCGTTCCCCGCGCTTCTGTCAGTATTGCCGACGAACCCTTTTATACTCTGCTTCCCGCATACCGTACCGCTGGCGGTGGACAGCAAAGCTACGCCTCTACCAAACAACGAAAACTTTCCATCGCCCTGCGAGTACACCCTGGTATATAACTAATACAAGCACCGTCTTTTGATCATCCGACTTCTACTCCGCCAGCAAGCGGTTCCTCAAGGCACGACACGCAGAGCGTGGTCAAGGTCGGCGATGATATCGGCAATGTTCTCGATGCCGACGGAGACCTTATGCCCTTGTCAGCTGCGCATCCCAAAGGAAAAGTCAAGAGCGTACGTACCCGAATGAGATCCGGCGTCACTCCGGACGCGAGCTGCTCCTCGTCCGTGAGCTGCTGATGCGTGGTCGTCGCAGGATGAATGACGAGCGTCTTCGCATCGCCTGTAGGTATCCGGGAGTGAGTTAAGGTCGCGCTGGAAGACACGGGCGAGAGCGACGCACCGACGTTGGCTAGATTGCTCGCCAGTCGTAGACGGTCCACTACTTCGCTCCCGACCTTCGCGTCGCCCTTGACGCCGAAGCTGAGCATACCGCCATATGCGTTAGGGCGGAGGAGGCGGAGAGCCTCCTTGTGGTAGGTGTGAGACTCGAGACCCAGGTACGAGACCCAGGAGACCTTCGGGTGCTTCTCGAGCCACCTTAGAGCTATGTCAGCCAAGAGAGTTTGCATACGGTGGTAACCGGAACTCACTGAGCGAGGAGCAGCGCGTTGTCAGAGTGCCTCTGCGCGCGAAGGCTGAGCGTCTCGAGACCTTGAAGAAGGAGGAACGCGCCGAACGGGTTCAGGGCCGAGCCGAGATCACGGAGGACCTCGACCCGGACTTTGACCGCGAACGCGACAGGGCCGAACGTCTCGCTAAACTTCAGCCCGTGGTAGCCTTCTGAGGGCTCGGTGAAGTCGGGGAACTTGCCGGACTTGGTCCAGTCAAATTTGCCTGGTGCGAATCGCGTAAGAACCGGAAGGAGAGCGAGTCTCGTGAGAAGCATACCGGAATCCACGACGACACCGCCGATCGTCGTTCCGTGACCGCCAATCCATTTGGTGGCGCTGTGTACGACGATATCCGCGCCGTGCTCGATCGGGCGGATGAGGTAGCCTGTGGCAATTCAGTGAACCTCTTTTCATGACTGAGCACGCGCCGAGCTTACCGCCCATGCCGAAGGTATTGTCCACGATTAATGGGATGCCGTGATCGTGTGCGATCTATATCTGCGTCAATTCCGACGGACAGTCACGGCTAATATCGGAATTCACCTTCGCCAGCTCCGGAAGAGGAGAGACGTTGTACTTCGGGTTACCGATACTCTCGACGTAGATGGCTTTCGTCTTCTCATCAATCGCAGCGGCGAACGCCTCAGGCTCAGGGCTGTTAACAAACTTAATACGAATGTCGAAGCGCTTGAGGAAGACTGTGCAAGCCTGAGAAGCCGTATAGGTCTACTGAGATTGGCAGCTCTTACCCTTGAACTGGTTATACGTCTGATCAAAAACAGTGGTCAGGCAAGCTGAGAATTAATCAACAACACTTGGTACGTACTCCACCGTACAAGTACGACCTATAATTCGGAGCCACAGCGTGAGTACAACTCATCCACCTTATCGATATGATTCTGGTGAAGTACTCACGTTGATACGATGTTGTCGCCGGCCTTCGCAATAGCCGCGATGGCCATGAATTGCGCTGATTGGCCGCTGGACGCTGCAACAGCAGCTGCGCCCCCCTCCAATGCGGCAATACGCTTCTCGAATACATCCTGGTATTCGATCGTTATTAGCGATCATACAGATCCCCTTCCTCGAGGGCTATACTGACGACAGTCGGGTTGCCGATACGGGAGTAAATGTTCCCTAAAGCCCTGCAATAAGCCATCGTGAGCTCCGATCATCCACCCACTCAAACGGAGCGCTACCGACCTCAGCCCGAAGAGGTCCGCGCCATGCTATCGTGACGATCCGGACGATCAGCACCGGACCTACACAGATTGTGAGATCGGAGCAATGGAACAAACCTGCGAGTTATTGAAGACGAAGCTCGTGCTCGCGTAGATCGGCGGAGCGCGTGCATTCGTCGCGGGGTCAGGCTCCTGTCCAGCGTGAAGCTGTAGAGTCTCGAATTCGGGTTCTCTGCGAGCGAGCGGTGAGGCGCGGGTCAGTCATTGTACCTCTCGGCGTCAAATGCAGCTACTCGTCCAGAGAAAGAAGCCCTCCCGATGGAGTCTGCCACGCGTCTGTACTTACTTGTAGAAGCGTTGGTTGGACATGGGCGGCGGTCTGAGGAGGCGATGGGGAAGATCTGCTACCAAGGGCTATGAGCTATAAGAGCAGCGCCCGCGGTGAGTAGCAGTCATGACGTGCTCGAGAATCACGCAATCGCGCCCCTCAACATGACCAACGTCGCGACAGCGCGAGAAATCATGATCAAGTGAACAGCTAGTATGAGTTGGCTCTGTCTTCGACGATCGATAGCGCGTAGGCCTTGTCCTGCATTGACCAAATGTCGCGAGTTCGCGTGAAATGCGACGATGCGACAATGCAGCCGAGGGCTGGCGTTTGGTAGCGCAAGTCGTAAGTACACAATGTGACCGTTATGTTTTCGGCTTATCCCATTCGACAGGAGGCGGCAGGTAACAAACATAAGCGCCGGGTAAAGGGAGCATTGAGAGCCTCTCATGGCCTTGTGGTGACCTATACGATATACCCATGGTCTGCATACTTATAGCTTGACAAGGCGATACGCCGACACGGCAGGCACCCCTTCCTTCCAACCAGGCTATGACACCAGGTGAAAGGAAAACAAACGAGGTCACGTGAGCCGTTTTTGGGCCATAGCCTTGTCATAGCCGTATCATAGTCTTATGGTTATGAGCAACTTGATGCGGTAGGATCGTCGATAAGCGCTGACAGGATCAAGAGGGCAAGATGTACTGTATTCATAGGCTGATTGGAGTCAATCGCTACGATACAGCGTTCCTAGATTCTATAAACGTGGGTATTACCGGCCAAGAGCTTTCCATGGCTGCAGGACCGAGCGAGGACTTGATGCTCGACTATACTGTACCCCTCAAGGATCGGACCGACCGGGAAGTCGTGAGCAGACGTCCTAGAGAGGGAACGTACCGTTGTATGATAGAAGCAGAAAATTGGAAGAAGCCTCAGAGAGGGCAAACGAGTCGCTCGCTCACGGAACTGGCAAACCCACCCGACCGCGGACCATCTAAAATGGTAGGGAAGCGCTAATTTCGTGGTCAGCACAACAGGGAGACCCGCGCCGACGGACAACCTGCAGGAATGGGACACGCCACCACTCACACAGTACGTGTCCACGCTATGCGCCCAATCTGCGAGCGCACACATGCATAGGAAAGCACGCGGTCGGGGTTCGTACATCGAGGGGCGCCACGAGCATCGACCCTGCTGATGTGCCTCTAGTCAAGAGCCAAGGTCCGGGTTCCGATACTGAACGCTCGACCCGGGTAATTCGAGGGCAGGGATCAATATAGAGGGCGCCAGAGCGCATACCGCCGACGCTCTATCCGCCTGGGCCCCCACGACTGTCCGCCCATACCTGGCTGGATTTGAGTCTCCGTCTACTAGGCTTTGCATACGATAGAAGTGACAGGGCACCCGTGGACCGTTCCCTGCAGCGAATCGCCAACAGCCCGCAAACGCGTGCTACGAGCGCGCTGAGGGCGCGTATCACCAGGAAGTGACAGGAGCCGGGACGAACTATAGTGGCGCTAACATTCGATTCGCGAACAAAGCATGCAGGGTACAGCGAAGATAGCAGTAGAAGGCTCGAGAGGAAACAGAGGCAGCTGCCCCACGAGACGAGACTCGATGCTAGGAAATCAGGGCCCGAACGCCAACTGCACGAGCAGAAGAGAGAGTAGATGCGATATCGGCACGTCGTCACGCCGCACCGTGCCACGCCCACGCAGGCTCCGCACGGAAGGCACGGGCGTCATGACGGCTTCGCCGCCGCTTTGTCCGACTTTGAGTGTCGGAGCTGGTCGAGCACCTTCTTCGCGACCTTCTCCTGGCCCTGGCTTAGGCTCGAGAAGGTGACGGGCAGCTCGAACTTAGTCTTGCCGATGATCACCCACACCTTGTGCTCTGGCTCGCCGGCCTGCTCGCCCTTCAGTATCTCGTGGCAGAACTGAGGAGTGGGCAAGCCGGTGGTCCGACAATGATCTGTGACAGGCGCATGAATGCACGTGAGATGCAGCACATCTCAATATTGGGCGGAGCGGGGACCACGTACCATATAGCGCCGTGACGTTCGTCTTCGGAGTGGACGCCACGGCGATAGTAACTTTCGGGCCTCTCATAGACTTCCCGTTCTGAGCAGCACGGTCACTTGAAGTCAGTGGCGCTGGAGTAGGAGGCGTCATAGCAGGAACGGTAGACTGAGGCCTCGCTTTCGCTGCACCATTCGATGCCTTATTTGAAGACACCACCGAGGGCGGTGGAGGCGGCGGCGGAGGCGCAGTCTTAGGGGGTGTTGGTTGTGGAGGCGGAGGAGGTTGTTCGGTCGGTGGTGGGGGTGGAGGTTGCGTAGCTGGGGTAGGCGGCTGGACAGCTGGTGTGGGAGGCGGTGGCGAGTGTTGTGCAGATAGCTGAGGGGCTGGTGGTGACTGATACGGCGTATACGGTATGTTCGTAGGGGGCATAGGTGGCCGGCTACCTGGAGGCACACTTGATATAGCGGGGTATGTCGCAGGAGAATGGACGATAGGTACGGTTGAATTCGGTCCAGCACCACCAGCTGGAGGATAGTACATGGGAGGCTGAGGAGCTGCGAGGTATTGCGGGGCAGCGGACGGATATGACGGGTACGTAGAGACCTGACCCTGCGCCGGAACGCCGGGATAAGGAGCATTGTACGGGTACGGGAGAGGCCCAGAAGGGCCTGCAAGAAGCGCTAGCGGAGGCGGCGGGGCCGGCTGAGGATAGTACGGCTGGAAAGCGCCAGGGCCAGGGTTCGGTGCGCCGTACTGAGGAAGCTGCATTGGCATGCTTGGATACGGGGAGTGGTGCGGCTGTGGTGTATGAGGATAAGGCGTTTGGGCAGGCGGTATAGCAGCCGCGGAGTAGGCAAACGGAGCAGGAGCGGGTTGCGGAGGCACTGGGGGCCCCCCGCCGCCGACCGAATAGGGCACGGGGGCGGCGGAGATGGGCGGTGGCATACCGACGTTCCCAGGCCCAGACTGGAATGGACCAGTGCCGGGAGTATTGGGTCGCGCCCAGCTCTGCTGCTTCTGCCCATGCCACATAGGCTTCTGGTACTGGTTCCCGGAGTGGTGGCTCTGCGGGGCAAACCCGGTCGCACTGGATGGACCGTGGTAGTTGCCATAGCGGCCTCCCCCGCCAAGGCGGGGCTTCTTGTTATTCTGCCAGCTCCCAACACCCCCGGGACCGGCCCATTCCCCACTCCCACCGTCCCAATTCTTTCTCTTTCGGTTCATATTGTAGCTCTCATGCTGCTGTGCGTAGTAAGGGATATACCCTGGCGGCGGAGGCCTGCCCTTGAAGCGGAGGAACTCGATGGCCCCCTGTTCTACAGCGTGCGCGATCACAGCGAGCTTCGCGTCGTTCCGGTTGCGATACTCAGCAGGCACGGTGTACTTCCGCACCTGCTCAGGCGTCGGCGACGGACCGAGTTCGACAGTCATCGTAGCTCCGCATGCTGCACATCTCTCAGTGGCCCGAGGCGAAGAGGGAGAAGGGGAGGGACTGACCATCCAGATCCATATCATACTCGATCTGAGGGTGAATGCCGGGCCCGTGCAACTTGCGATACTCGGCATTCAGAGTAGGAGTCAGGACTTCAGCGACGTACTTCCGCATCGCGGGAGGCAGCCTGTCTTCGACCGCCTTCGCCACGCTGCGGATGTACTCCCCGACGCCCTCTGACATTGCGAGAAGACAGACAGCGGCTTTCGCCTCAGCGCGCTTGGAGAAGCGCGCATCAACAAGGTAAGATTTCACCTCACCGGGGCGTTCCAAGCGGAGAAGGCATCCATGAACTGCAGGGTGTCAGCATCTAATCCAAGACAGAGCGAGCATGAAGGGATGCGCACATCCGAGCTTAGGATCGACTGTCCATATGAAGTTCGGGACTATCTTGCCACCTCGAGCAGACTGTATGGTGGTGTTGAGCCATGCAGGACCATTGATGTCCACGGCCGTCTTCCCAGCGACAGGCTCAGGGAAGGGTCGGGGGAGAGAATCAAAGAACTGCTGAAGACCGATGCTGGAGTTCGGGAACTCTGAGCCTGGCTCATCCACCACTACATGCTCCGCGGTTGGTGACCAGCTTCGTATATAGTCAAGAATGCCATCGGCGAGAGCGGCCTCCGCGCAAGCCTTTTTCGCTTCTGCGGGAGAGTTGTAGACCGTGCTTACGGACCATACCCTGGAGTTGCGAGGTCCAAGCCGGATCCGCAGTGCACAACCTTGGGCTTTGCAGTGGGGGCGAGTCAGTCTTCGCATGCATAGGCTGCATACACAGAAAACTACGCACTCCTGCCGAACTTGGGCTCATTGATAATCAGCCAGAACGCCTTAATACGGCCGTATGTCCGCTCTAGGCATGTCTGTTCTATAGCCCTGACAGATTCGTCCATCTCAAGCAGTGTTGACGCAGAATCTGCTTCCTGGATAGACGGCGGGGTCATCTCAGCTTCCGGAGTGCCCTTGCCATCACCCGAGACGATGAAGTCAATGGCGCCGTTCTCGATGGCCACAGTGGAGACGTGCGCCTTGGCGTCGTACTTTCGTTGGTAAGCGATGGAGGAGCTATATGTACGCAAGGCACCATTGGGTCGTGTGATAGTGAGCTTGCACCGCTTGCCTAGGAAGAAGAGTTGAGATGTGGCGCATATCATCGGGGATACACAGACATACCTCCGCTGACTATATCCTCCTCGAATTCGAATTTCAGAGCCTCCGTACCACCAAATGTCTGCTGACATGCTTGGTGCAAGCGTGCCACGGCTCGTATGACGGGGGTTTCTGGAGTTGCCGGGACGGCGGGCTGAATAGGCTGAGAAACGGTCGCGAAAGCATTCTGAGGGACAGCAAATGCAGGCTCCTGCAAGTAGTCTGCGACAGGGACAGCGCCAATAGAAAGCAATTTCTCTGTGACACGTGTGAAGGCCACTTGTTCGCCTTTCGCTGATACAGAGGCGGCGGCGACAGCGCTGAGGGTACTTGTCGCGACGGTCGCGGTGCTCATGTTGTCGGCCTAGGATGCGTGTAAGTGTATAGACAAGAGGCTAGTGTTAAAGCGGCTATATAAGGCCCTATGAAGCCTTTTGTGTAGCATGCGTAAGACCCAGGCCTGGATGGCGTTGACCACCAGCATGTTGTATGCATGGCAGGGTCCTCAACCGGCCATCGGACAACGTGCCACTTACCTCGACCCCCAGGGCAGTAAGCCCATGTGGTCCTTACTGATTTGCAGTGCTGGAAGAGCGGGCCTGATATTCAAGCGGTGGTTGGAGCTCAAGAGGAAAGTGGTCGTACAGGTATCAGGAAAGGGTCGGATACGTTGTGGCCAAGGTCTGGCGCTTGCAAACTCGGCGTATCGGCCGCAACCAGTCCTTGTGCAGTGTGCACCAGGCGAATGTGTCCTTTACACTGGGACCCCACTCTCTCAACGCGATCATTTCCTCAGCCGGAGAAGTACTGCTAACTACAACAGACCATCATGATCGCAGCTCCTATGTAGGGTGGAATCTTAGGAGGTCTGGATGTCAACTCATTCCTTGGCTATTGATGCTTTGCTACAGTCTGACTCCTGAGGAGGGGGCTTTGGAGACACCTGCAGTATAGTCCGCGACACCCGATCCGGTGCAGAGTCAGGCAATCCGTAGCGTTCTTGATGTCGATGTAAGGCGGCCGCGAAATTGTTTGCATGTAGATTGCACCAACCCGGAGAGCCTGGAGCTCGTGCACCTGGTCACCTGGCCCTCTCCCCTGGGCGTGCATATCATGCCGACCTTGATCACGATCCTCTACACCCAACCGCCATGACTCCATCTCTCAAAGAGCGATACGACACGCAAGGGTATGTCGTCGTGCCAGGCCTAGTCCCGCCCGACCACCTCGAGGCACTCGAAGCAGCTTGTGAGCGCGTCATCGCGCGTACCCGCTCGGGCGAGTGGCCTCACAGGCGTACCGTCGGGCGACAGTTCCCGCCCTACGGAGACGGCGATCCGGACTCCTGGGGAGTGCAGCATGTCATGCATCCTGACTTGGGCGAGCCCGCGTTCGCACGTTGGTACACCTCAGACGCGCTCGTGGACGTCGTCAAGGAGCTGCTTGGCTGCGAGGAGGACGATTTGCAGATGGGTGGGTTCTTTACCTTCGATCGAGGGTGAATGACACGCCGGAACTCATGAACTTTTCCTGAAGAGCTCTTCAATCTACTCATCAACCCGACGTCCAATTCATTTGCCCTCCGATGGCATCGAGACGATGTCCGGGAGAACGCCACCGAAGAGGAAGAGCGGGAAGCCCTGAGCATCTGGCACCATGGCGTAGGTTTCCCTCTCACTCTCCCTAGTCAATCAATTGGCTGATCGCACGGAAGACCCAATGGAACACGTAGGTATATCCCGTACACCTCCCGGACAGTGTGCCCTC
The DNA here is from genome assembly GCA_025528855.1 of Trametes punicea. Classification (NCBI taxonomy): domain Eukaryota; kingdom Fungi; phylum Basidiomycota; class Agaricomycetes; order Polyporales; family Polyporaceae; genus Trametes; species Trametes punicea. The sequence continues at coordinate 375,303 of VICQ01000023.1, forward strand.
TGACCAGGCCCCGAACCCAGCGCGCTCCGCAAAGACTCCTGCTTGTACGTCGTCCCAGGCTCGCACAAAGTCCCGCGCACGCCAGAGCAGCGCGCCCACTCCTCCACGCTCGACCCGCCAAAAGACCCGCTCGCGATGCCCGGTGCGGTGCAGGTCACCCTCCAGCCAGGCGAGACCGTCTTCTACAACAACAACATCCTGCACTGCGCGACGTACGACGCGCACCAGCCTCGAGTCACCCTCCACGCGTGTATGGGAGAGGTGCGCGGTGGCCCGACTCGTGCGCGAAACATACTCCAGCACGGGTTGAAGTGGATGAAGGAGGATCGATTCGCGCAGACCCTGGATGACCGAGGGAGGAAGATGCTTGAGCGGATCGTGCGGCTGCAAGAGAGCGTAAACGGAGATGTTGGCTACTCTCTGGGGAATTGACCCTCACAAGTACCCCCATACCAGTACCTCGGGATTACTGACACACCCTGTACTGAACGGAGACCAGTAATACGACAAAATCAGGAATTCAGGAAGCCTGTGGAGAGCAGTTCAATCAAGGATAGATCGATATCAAGATTGGAGCTCAGAACATCAGCGCTTGGATGGCTCAGTTGGTTAGAGCGCAGGTCTCATACTACGGTATGACCACCGCATGGTGGGCAATCCTGAGGTCGTGAGTTCGATCCTCACTCCGAGCAGCTTTTTCCCTCAAATTCCAGTTTCAGTATACTCTCAGCACTGGCAGGGGCTCCCTATGATGAAAATGCAGCCCATCTACGCAGGTCGAATCAGAAAGAACCTCTGCAGGTGTATATCCGCTTCGCAAGTCTTCTCACCTGTATTACACCCGGTGTACTGCAGGCCAAGCTGCACGCCGGTTAGCTACAGTGTACCAGCCCATAAATGACGACGTCGATCCGTCGGAAGTGCTACTCATGAAGCGTCAGCTCGCGGGTTGGAGCAGCAGTGCACACCTGGTATACGAGGTTCTGTCCAGTATCATGTCATTATACGCCAGCGCAGGGGGAGGCGAGGGGTTTACCCGATGACTTCAGGGTATAAGCAGATGACATTATATCTATACAGTGCCCAAGCCTGGCCGAACCGCACAACCGCCATTCGTGAAAAGCGTCAGGTGCGGACTCTGCGGAAGGACGGAGGCCGCTCCAAGAATCGTCAATACGTCGTGGGAAGTCGTGTCCAAGAAATCTAACCCGCCAGTCCAAGGACCCAATCCTGGTCCAACCACCTGCCATTCTCGAGCCTCCCGATGCGCCTCAACACCAGCAGCCGCCGCCCTCGCCCTCGTCCGGCTCCTGCCTGAGATCGATGCTGCCCGGCATGTCGTCGTCGCCCGCATCGCGCCGCGCTGGCCGACCGCCTCCGGAGCGCGCGCCAGACGTCTGCCAGAGCTCGGGTGTGTCGAGAATGCGAGAGACGACGTCGCGGAAGGCGTCCTCGACGCCGACGGCGGTCTTCGCAGATGCCTCGATGAAGAGCGCGCCCATGCGCTTCGCGAACGCTTGGCCCTCGGCTGTGGGTACTTGGCGGGAGTATTCCTAGATAGAAAACGAGCGGGATGAGGTCAGACGACACGTCGGTAGCTGGGGCACAGGCGGGGCGAAAGCGGGGAGGGACATGCGCACCTTGTCGACCTTGTTCCCGACGATGATCTTAACCACCGAGCCAGAGACGTAGGTCTCGAGCTCGGAAAACCATCTGGGCAACGCCTCGAAGGACTCGCGGTTCGCGACGTCGTAGACGAGGATGATGCCCTGGGCGCCTCGGTAGTATGAGGACGTAATGGTCCGAAAGCGCTCCTGTCCTGCAGTGTCCTGCGACGGCGAGGGTGGGCTCGGACCATACGTCTGGCGATGTATAAGAGAATGCGCACCCATATACTCAGCTTGACCTTCTTGCCCTTGAGCTCCATCTTGTGCACCTTGAGGGAGATGGCGAAGAGCGTCAGAGCGATGCGAGAGCAGGCCGGAGCTCGATGGAGAACTCACACGGAAGTCGACGCCTATCGTTGCGCTCGACTCGTCTTCAGGTAGCCATTGCTCGTCTGAGAAACGGAGGAGCAGGCTACTCTTGCCTACGGAGGAGTTGCCGATGAGGAGCAGCTTGACGTTTATGGGCGCGTTGGCCTTGTCTTGTGATTGCGACATATTATGGGCTCGCGGCGGGATTACACCTGCAAAAATATGGATTTGTATCCCTGGATGAGCAAAGACGAAGAAGAGCCCCGTTGACTGAGAGGTGAGGGAAAGGATGTAGAGCGTCCCAAGTGTGGCTGAATGGCAGTGTATCCGGATCCTGGGAATAGAATAGCAACAACGGTCCACAAGGGCCGTAAGGCAGATAAGATGCACCAACTAGAATCGACGAGGTTGGCACACGATAGCTAGATACTCCTGAAGCAACGAGTCTGGACACTGCGAGGTGAGGAAGCAGTACAGAGTACGGAGGTGGCTCGACTCAGTGAGCCATATCAAACGCGTCTCCCGTGAGGCGAGAAGCGCCCATGCCGCGTGACATCATCGGACGTACGGTCGTCTGGCGCGCACTACCGAAGCACGACTAGTGCGAGTGGCAGTTCCTGGAGAATCGAGATACGAGCGTCGTATCCTAGCTTTCGATTGCCAGCCAGGCTGTTGAATTAAGGATACAATCGTATTGATGATACACATGGTACGTATCCCGTTCCGGAACAGGAGGATCGACAGGGAACCTGACCAGCAGCTGATAACCACCTAGTCCCACAACAGGTTAATTAGCGGCCCCGAGGTCAAGGTCCTCGTGAAGATAGATATGCCTTCACTAAATCAAGAGCGCATTCTCCACGCCATTCGCGACCGCGTCTGCGACAGAGCCTGGGCAGTTGAGCAAGAACGCCACCTGAGGCTGGCCGGGATAGAACCACGTAGCCGTCGCCTGAAGAGAACTTTAGCATCTATCAGCCCCGGATAACAGAGACTAGAACGCTTACAAGCATGGCGTAGAAGGTGAACATGGTGAAGCCCTATGACGGATACAAGAACATATCAGTCACCAATCGCAAGTAGGGAGAAGCCCAAAGTCCTTCGGGCCGTCAAGACGTCCGAGTCGAATACGTACCTCGGCAAAATTGGTCTTCCCATCTGCTGTCACGTAGTTGACGAGGAAGCAGGTCCCGAGCAGCAGCGCCACCTCGAAGTAGTCTGTCACGGCGGACGCATCGTCAGCGCCCTTTCCTACCCAAGAAAATCGAAAACTTCGACGGGGGACGCACCAAACAGCAGATGGATCGGCCGACCCGCCCACCACCCGATCAGGACGATGACGGGGGTCCACCAAAGCGTGAACTGGATGCTGAGGTCTATCGGTGTCCCGTGCGCCTCGGGCTCGGGAGGAATGTCTTCCTTCAGCGTTGGGATGAAGCTCAGGATGGCGAGTGCAGCCTCTGGAAGGAAGGATACAAGGGGGAGGAGGACGAGCCCAAACCACCTGAAGGAGCCACACGGAAGAAGAGGGCCGCTGTGAGCAGACGAGGGCGATCAAAGAAAGCGGAGGACGCACTCTGCTTGGATGCCGGAGCGCTCGCGCACGGGATCGATGCTCTCGACCAGCTATGTGACAGAGTGAGGACGGGTGTTGCATCATACGCTAGAGACCGAGACTCACAAATTCGGCGGTGACGCACATGACGGCGACCGAGATGACGATGAAGACCACGCACAAACCGAGGGGCATGAGCGGCACTGCCTTTGTATGATGTTGTCTTGTCGCATGTCCGTCGATTCCATCGCTAGGAGTAGTACTAGCAGGCACGGGGCAAGGATCTGGGGACTCGGCTCTTCCACCACATGTGAGTGGACCAAGGCTGGGGAATCTTATAAAATCGGGAGAACGGTCGAACCAATCACGACTGGGCGGCCATGGGACAATTCTGTAGATGCGCGACGCGATGTATCTGCTCCCATCGCAAAGCGAAAGGTCAGCGTAAAGCAGGAAGTGAAGGCGAGGTAACGCACACTAGGAGCAACATGAGCGCAATGCCACGGCTCATTTTAAGGATGCAGTCGCGTAGAGCGTCGCCCACCAGTGGTATGAACGAGGTCTGGGCAGTGGCAATGGTAGGTGACGTGTCGTGTCCGCGATCAAGCGCTGCGAAGAATGCAGTGGGAAGGACAATAGAGAGAACACTGAGGAACGACGGTGTCATCGGCTTCCGAAGTTGTTAGTGAAGAAGTTTGCTCACCCGATCATCAACAGGGAGGGGTTTACGGCGACATGGTGATCTTTCAGTGTCTGCTTGCGCATCTGGCTTCCTCCCACGAAGAATGCCATGCCTTGAACGAGGAGTAGATGCAGGACCACCACGCCTGCGTATGTGTGGATAAGAACTCCGCGCGCGACTCACGAGACATAGGACAGCGCTGCGTGCCTACTATGGTAGACTGGAGAAGTCGCAGACTGGAGATGGTATCAGGCTAATTCAGACTGATATCTGTTAGAACGTACTGGCAGTTCTTCAGCAATATCAAAGCTAGAGTTGCTTCGACGCAGCTGCATCATAATACTAGTCAGCGGCGCTCCAGAACAGGGGGTCCACGACCAACTTCTTGAACGTGATGCAGATGAATTCGCCGAGGTCGCTCCCGGTACGCCACGCCAGCTGCTCGCCGCAACACTCGAACACGTTCTGGAGCGGGATGATGGCCATAAAGCAGACTGGAGAGAATAGATCAGCTGGTACGCTCCCTTCAGCCGTCCCCACTGGCCTATCTAAGAGTCGCTGTCCCATAGCAGAGGTTTGACTTACGGACGAATTCAGCCTCATGGCCCCAGACGTCGACAAGCCAGTGAGAAGCCCACGCGAAAGGTATGAAAATGAGGAACACGTTCAGCCCTACGGTGCTCAAGGGAGTCAGCGGCGTATGAAGCGGATATGGAAGGACTTACACCAGGGCTCGAAGACAAGCAAGCAACTCTCCTTCCAGCTGCTCCAGGGCAGGTAATGAAGGGTTGGCTCTCCATCGACATTTTCCACGGGCACAGACTCAGTAGAACTAAGGTAACAATATGAAAATGATTAGCGGACTCTTTTGGAGGATGGTCAAACTCGCAAGCCTGTGTCGCTCACCCTTTCTCGACGTCTTCCACCATCACCGCTCGGGTTTCTGTCGTCAACGCGGACATGAGCAGTAATCGACGGAAATGGAGGCGAACCGGGGCAAGGCATCTATGAGCTGCAAAGTGAGCTATATATCTGCTCAGTTCGTCCAGCAAGTCACTGCTGTTTGCGCCTCGTTGTGTCCGAGCGACATAGGTTACGCATCTCTCGCGCAGTACAGCAGCGGCCCACCTGGTGGACTGAGCGCTTGTAGCTAGAAGTTGATCAGACCTGCACTCGGACCTGAGATCGACTTTCGGAGAAAGTAGCACCATAGTACGGCTAGCTTCTGTATAGCAATGCTGACCCTCGCCTGTAAATTGTACAGGCGACAACGGCTACGTTCGGGCAGGCAGGGTCGTCGTCTGGCGCGGTCTTTGGGTGTAAGCCGCGTTTCTGGTGGCGAGTGATGCTTCCATGCCAGGTTTTGACAGATGCATGGGGCTTCTCAAGCCAGGCGATTGAGTCCACGCTGAAACGCGGCGGCTGGACGAGGATAACGATTACTGGTTCTCCATGTTTGTCGCGGGCGGCCATCCCACGCCTCACTGCCCATGATTCGATGGATAGTAAGTGGAGCTACGTCTGACACTTTCCTATTCATTCAGTGAACGCATTTTCTATGCGCGAGGTGGAACGCTCACCGTAAATATTCCTTGGGCGAGGACGGTGGTGAACGGCGAAGTGCCGCAGTCGGCAGGCGCCGTAATTCATTTCGTCTTCGATCAGCAGGCGTCAGATAACATTGCGACCTCCTTACAGCTTGAGATCCGGTTCTCTCATTTGACCACGGTGCGGACATTGAGAGCGTCGCTTGCTGAGAGAAAACCTGGTCTATATGCGCGTGCATAATCTACATGTATGCAAAGAAATGCTAAGATGGACGAGTGAGCCCGAACGATGATGGCGATGTGTGACTCAAATGATCGCTGAATGGGACAAGGATGTTAGAGCAAGAGATAGCACAGCGATTCACGATAGAGCAATGGCAGTCAGATCATGACGATGGAGTCCGTGTCTCCCGGAGAGATGCATAGCAGGGCAGGATCAAACTGTACGACCAAGGAGGGCCGCTACGCCTTTGACCGCGATATCAACGTTGCCCTCTTGGCTGCTCGCAACGGCTTCGGCCACTGCGCCTTTGCAGTTGAGCATGAAGGCGACCTCGGGCTGTCCAGGGTAGAACCAGGTTACGAGCGCCTGAATGGGGTTAAGAACGCGGGGTTGCGGACGCAAATTGCACGCGTGGCTCACAATCATGATGTAAAAGACGACCATGATTAATCCCTGCGTGGAGTCGTCAGCACGGCCTCACCCCTGAAAGGTTCACGGGCCTGCTCACCTCGACCCAGTTCGTTTTGGAGTCCGCAGTGACATAGTTGACCAAGAAGCACGAGCCCAGAAGCAGCGCCACCTGGAAATAATCTGCGTAGAGAGTCAGCCTGCAAGACGCTCTCGCGAATCCGCCGCCGAAGCGGGGTGAAGATCAGACACTACACGCACCAAACAGCAGGTGCATCGGCTTGGCGGTCCACCAGCCCAGAAGCACGAGGATGGGCATCCACCACAGCGTAAATTGGATGCTGAGATCGATGGCGCCGCTGCGGGCGAGCATCGAGGGTACGTGAATCTCCTTGTTCACGATGCGGTTGTACGTGGATTGGAAGAAGAACAAGATGGCGACTGTGCCATCAGCCGAGAACGAGACGATGGGCAGCAGGATCAGGCCAAACCACCTGTATGCTTTCCGTCAAATTCGCGTATAAGTAACAGCAGCCTCGGCCTCGATGCACTCAGTCTGGATGCCGCTCTTTTCTCGCACTTCGTCGATGCTCTCCACAAGCTGATGGAGCCGAGTTGAGTGTCAGAGCTAAACTGAGACCGTGACACTCACAAATTCGGCCGTCACCGCCATCAGGGCGACGGTGACGATGAGAAGGATCATGCATGCCCAGGAGTTCACTCGAGGCTCTTCCTCAAGAAGATGCTTTTCTTCGAGATGGATCTCCACGGGCGCGTCATGAGGGACAGTCAGCGCATTATTCTCTCCCGGAGGGTTGTGTAGGTAGATACGGGACGCGACGTAGCTAACAACAGGTCGTCAGTCGATAGAGTATCGCGGCGCCACTGTGCACACACATACACCGCGAGGAGCATGATCGCGATGCCACGGCTCATGCGGAGAATCTGAGCACGAGTGGCGTCGTTGACCAATGGAGAACCAGTTTCGGATCCAGCTGCCACGACTGCCGAAGCACCACGATCAAGGGCGGCAAAGAATGCGGTGGGGAGAAGCGTCGCCAGGACGCTGAACAAAAGCGTGGTCAGAACAGGCGATGAGAAGTAGGCTAGAAAGCATGCATGACGTACCCAATCATAAGGAGTGAATTATTGAGCTCGCTGTGATGCGGATGCAGACTTTGATGACGGATGTTGTAGCCACCGACTAGAAACGCTGTGCCTGGAATGAGGAGTAGATGTAGGATGACAACGCCTGAGATAGAGCCATATTACAAGGAAGTCAAAGAAACTGTGACAGTCGTTGACTACCGTACATACCGACGATGGTCGATTGTAAGAGTCGAAGCCTGCGAGGAATCGGCCGCCAGTGTGAGTATCAAAAGGCGGGTGACACGTCAAGTCCACGTACTCGCAATTGGCCAGCAGGATGATAGCCAGGACTGCTTCAACAGCGCTGAGCGCAGGTCAATGATCAAGCCTTGCGCATCCAGTCGAAGGGCTCACTTGTTCAAGGTGATGATCAGCAGCTCGCCGAGCTCCTTTCCTAGGTATATGGCCATCTGCTCTCCTCCCCAGTCAAATATGCTTTCAAGTGGGATGATCGCGAGGAAGCAGACTAGCAAAAGATCAGCAAAGATATGAATAGGCAGAGGCTGTACACCTCACGAGCAAAAGTCGTATTGTGACCCCACTGTACCATCTCCCAGTGAGAAGCCCAGGCAAGCGGGATGAAGAGGATGAAGACATTCAGGACTAGTTTCAATGGCATCTGTTCAGCGATACCTGCCACGGTCGAGGGCTACCTCAGACTCACCAGACGAGGTCGCGGTATTCCGAAGGCTCTCGTACCAGCCGATCTTTCTATGGCCTTTGCCTCGGAAGCGATCCCAGAACACCTGCATTCTGTTAGTCGCATAGCCGTAGACCGCATAGTAGGCACTTTGCGGATGGGCGACCTCGGCTCCGTCGCTCTCCGCTAGAGTAGTCCCATGACTGGACCCTGAATGTAAGCGGCGGGTCTCCATTGCGTCCGGGAGGTGCAAGGCATACCCGCGCTCTTCGTCAACCATGACTCTGTTCACAGAGTTATGAACTGTTTCGCTTGAGGAGGACATCACAGTCAAAGGGAGCTGGGGTAGACCAGAAGGGAAGGAGAGGTGAGGAGGAGGATGGAGACACTTGCCAGAAGCGTGGGGTACAGCAGGCTGTAACCGTCCACAAAGGCGATTGATATGCGCCGTTACCGCCCTGCGCTGTAAGACCCTGCCAAGCAAAGGAGGCCAAGCCAATCCGAGCGCCAGGACTCGGTGGCTCGTTGCTGCACTTCGAGATGTGCGGGGAACTTACTGCGGACACATGCCGTCGAGTGGGTGTATCCGCATCTATGTCTGCCAGTGCTGGGTTGGACAGCCTCTTCGCGGTCAAGGGTGCCTGTAGTATTGGATCCCGTCTCCAGCAGGCTTTGTCATTTGCGAGGCGGCTATCTGCGCATGCTTTGGTGGCGATGGCCGACTGACATGGAGCGACATGTCCGTACCGTAAGCAAGCGTTCGCAGTGATAGCGGAGCGCGTCTCCCGCGCCCCGGCGAACACCCGGACTCCGGACGTACTGCACTATGTTCGGGTGCTGCATCTGCCGCGCTTCTGCACCGTGATGAAGTCTGAACCTTGAAGGCGTCTGTGAGCCGCACAAGTAAGATCTTCAGTCAATGAGCGAAGACTATATTGCATATGTAAGTACCTGTGAGCCGCACAAGTAAGACTACAAGTACTTAGTAAGTAATCTGCATAAGTACGCATAGAACTCATAGTACTTACTCTTTAGTCAATGAGCGAAGACTGAAGAGCTGGGGCAGAGAATGTCCTCCTTATATACAAGTCCAGAGGACGCATGAGTAAGCAAAGAAAGGAGAGCATGTGATCTACAGTACGCTGAGTAAGACGATGGTGCGAGGATGGTGTAAGTATCGCACCATAGTCTAGAGAAATCCAGACAAGTCCGGAACAGCGTAGAACGCACTACAAAGATGTCCGGATGCTAAAGTACAGGCGTATCGTAGAACTGTCCGTAGAACTACCATATCAGGCATATGAGAAGGAACGTCCATGCGGTGCTACACTGCCACCACGCGGCGCTCTGCCGCCCACCATGCGGCACGTCACCGCCACAGTGCACATCCGGATCAGGTATGGCCAGTACACAAATCCGGAAGTTTAACACTCCCACTCGTTCAAGCTGTGGAGGACACTAAACCAACTCCCTTCGTGAAGCGTTCCAATACGCTATAGGGAACGTTCTTCGTCAGAGAATCAGCTAGTTGGTCCTTCGTAGGTATATAGAAAATCTCGACACTTCCGAGCTCAACTTGCTCGCGAATGAAGTGATACCGAGTTTCTATATGTTTTGTTCGACGATCGATAACCGGGTTAACCGCCAAGAAGATGGACCCTTGATTGTCCAAGCACATAGGCGTAGGACGAGTCACATCATCTCCCAGTTCATCGCCGAAGGTACGAAGCCACATCAACTGACGACAAGTGTCTGAGGCAGCCTTATATTCCGCTTCGGTCGAGGAGAGCGAAATCGTCGGCTGACGCCTCGATGCCCACGATATAGCACCACCTGCCATCAAGAAGACGAAGCCCGTGGTCGAATGCCTGTCATCGCGGTCCTCAGCCCAGTCGGAGTCTGAATAAGATAACAGACCATCGTTGGAAGCACCGTTGTAGCGCAAGCGATAATGCTTTGTCCCTTGTAAGTAGCGCAGGACGTACTTCGCGTAGTGCCAGTGCATTTCCGACGGGTTGGCGTTGTATTTAGACAGACGCGTGACGGCATAGTCGATGTCAGGACGCGTACCGAGAGTTGCGTAGAGAAGACTGCCGATCAAGCTCTGGTAGCGCTGACGAAAGGTATCGGAAGCGGGCTGCTCAGACGCTTCTAAGACAGCACCAGCAGGGAGAGGAGTGCGAGCCGGCTTGCAATCAGCCATGTTGAAGCGTTCAAGGACGGACTGAATATATTCTTCCTGGTCTATGTCGATCGTTCGAGTCGTCCGATCGCGAGTAATGCGAAGACCAAGGAAGCGTTGGACTGCACCCAAGTCCGTCATTTTATATTGCTTCTTCAAGGCGTCTTTGACTTGTTTGATATGTCGCCGGTTATCGCCGAGTAGAAGTAGATCGTCGACATAGAGTACGACAATCGTAACAGAATCCCCCCCTTGTCGCCGATATACGTAGACTCCGGCATCAGAGTACGTCCGTTTGAATCCCAGGTCAAGGAGAGACTTATGAATTTTCGCGTTCCATTGACGCGATGCCTGCTTCAGGCCATAGATAGCCTTGTGAAGAAGACAGACGTAGTCTTCCTTGCCAGGTACAACCCATCCCTCTGGTTGTTCCATATAGATTTCCTCCTCTAAGTCACCATTCAAGAACGCAGTTTTGACGTCCATGGACTGTATGTCCCAATCCTCAAGCGCGGCGTGCGCGAGGAGGTAGCGAATAGACTCAAAACGCGCCACAGGTGAGAAGGTTTCATGGTAATCCTGCCCCCAGACTTGGGTAAATCCCTTGGCCACAAGTCTAGCCTTAAACCGTCCGTCGTGTTTCTTGTCGTACACCCAACGATTAGCGACGACATGACGGTTTTTAGGTCTAGGTACAAGGATCCAAGTCTTGTTCTCCATAAGCGAATCATATTCCGCTTTTTCCGCTGCATGCCATTTCGCCGCATCTGGAGACTTCATGGCTTCCCGGTGGGATTCAGGTAAGCCCGTCTTATACTGCGAGGCAGCGAGGAATGAGAGAATGGCTTCAGCGTGCTGACCTCCATCTAACTCGTCTCGCGCATCAACCTGTGCAGGAGGTTCATCACCGTAAATATTGTCTTCACGGTAACGAGCAGGACGAGGTACGTTCTCCCTACGAGGTCGATCACGAGCGATGCTAGGACCTCCCACTGGCTCATGACGGTTACGCCGATGGGGAGGTCGAGGTGGAGGGACCGCAGGATGAGGCGGCAATCCCTGAGGAGGTTCAGCTTCAAGCGGCTCAGGAGGAACAGGAGGCGGAGAAGGAGGTCGATCCTCTTGCTCTCCGGCAGGCAGAGGATCTGGAACAGGAATGGGTAGGTGATCGTCCAACTCAGAATTCAAGACTTCATCGGATTGATCACTGTACACAGGGAACGGACTGTTGTCAGGGGTAGTACGACGTTCGCCGGGTAAAGAATGTGCAGGGAAAGACTCTTCGTCAAATATCACATCGCGGGATACGACGATAGAGCGGGTGGCCGGGTTCCAGAATTTATACCCCTTAGTGCCTGGCTCATACCCCACGAAGATCATCTCGACCGCCTTCTTGTCGAGTTTCCCTTCGCGCTTCACCTTTTGCACGTGAACAAAGGCTTTGCAGCCAAAGACACGGAAGTAGGACACGTCCGGTATGGTCCCATCCCATGCAGTAATGGGGCAACGCCATTTAAGACGTCGCATAGGCTGACAATTATAAATATGAACGGCTGTTTCAACGGCGAGTTACCAGAAACCGTGGCTTAGTCCAGCGTGATGGAGCATGGACATAGCCTTCTCGACGATAGTACGGTTCCAGCGTTCAGCACGTCCATTTTGTTGGGGCGAGTCTGGCGACGTTTTCTGATGTTCGATCCCGAAAGACTTGAGATGCTCAGAGAACTCTGTCGAAAGGTATTCCCCCCTCGGTCGGAGCGTACTCGCTTGATTTTCCTCCCGGTCTGCATCTCAGCCCAAGCTTTAAAGCTGTCAAAAGCTTTGAAAGCGTCAGACTTGCGCTTAAGGTAGTACGCGACGCCGAGACCTGAGAAGTCATCTATGAAGCTAGCGAAGTACAAATAACCGCTTCTGACTGAAGCAGTGCGCATGGGCCCATCCAAGTCGGTATGGATAAGCTCTAAGGGTTCAGATGCACGCTTTTCCGATGGGGGAAACGGAAGACGATGGGATTTGCCAAAGGCACATCCTTCACAGGGTTCAATGTCAGCGGGATCGACGTGATCAACACCCTTGACGTTGGAGGGAAGGTGGCGAAGTGCCTCCTTGCCTGCATGACCAAAACGACGGTGCCAGGTCTTATAATTCGTCGTCAGGTGGATCGCTTTGCCAGAGCGAATCTCCAGAACTAAGTCATAGAGATTACTAGACGGATTATAATGCCCCTCAAGGATCTTCTGACCCTTGATTTTAATCGTCAAGCCATGTTGGACAGCGCCATCAGGCAGCTTGTCGAAGATGCTCATTTTATTGTCTCCTTGGACGAGGAAATAACCATGCCGCTCAATGGTCCCAGTGGAGAAGAGTCGCGTAGATGCCTGAGGCACGTAGCAGACGTTTGGAAGATTAATAGACCACTGTACACCATCGAGGTTGACCTCAGCACTGACAGTACCTTCTCCGAGCCCTTGAACAGAACTGCCGGCTTCTGACGAAGCAGTCCTGAAGACGACGGGTGTATCATAGGGCTTGTAGTCGGAAAAGTCGTCCAAGTCGAATGTAATGTGCTGAGATGCACCCGAGTCCATCAGCCAATGGGTTCGTCGCACACCGACGGCAGCAGCCGTATCATAGAAGGAAGCGTGCAGGTTAGTCGACGATTCTATAAGTACATTGGCAGTGGGCTCAAAAACGTTTGCATGGTTAACCATAACATCCTTTCCTTTCCCTTTGTCCTTGTCCTTTCTCTTCTCCTTTCCCTTGCCCTTGAAGTCCCGCTTGGGACGTAACTCCGGGTGCTTCTTGTAGCAGGTAGACTCGTGATGCGTCTCACCACCACAGAAGCTGCAGGGGCCCGAGAGTTTGGGCTTGGTTTTAGAGATCCGGGAGACAGACTGACCGTTTCTGCACATAGACTCTTCAGCCAGAGCCTTCGACTGAATTAAGTCGACGGTTAGCCTCTCGAGTTCAGTAGTGGCCATAAGCGCAGAAATCATAGAACGGTAGGATTCCGGGATCTTGGAGAGGAGAATGAGGGCCTGGATGGTCTCAGAGAGCGTGATGCCATTGGTAGAGATTTCCCGCAGGCGAGTGATGACACGGCTCATCTGATCCTGGAGAGAACGCTGGTCGCTCATCCGGGTTTCGCTGATCAGAGACTCAAAGAGGCCCCAGACGTGTGCGCTGTTCGGCTTCCCAAATTTGGCCTTGAGAGCGTCCCACATCTCATAGGAGGTAAGGACAGCGGCCTGGGTAGTCGTAGTTCCATCGGCAGCAACAACAGTCCGAGTTTCCAAAAGGTAGTGGAACGTAGGCGAGGTTCGCATGTACATCAAACCACACGCCTGGGCATTGAGTTTGTCCCACTCCTTTTGGGAGTCTCCAGCGGCAGCAGGGCGAGTGAAAGTTCCGGCGACGACGGTCCAGCAGTTCATAAACATAAGGTAGCCCTTCATTTTGGCAGACCAGTCAGCGTACTGGTTCGCCGAGGACAGGATCGGGACGGAGTCCAACTTGACGTCTCCCATGGCGAGTAGATAGAATTGAGGAGAGTCGTCGAAGTCGTCAAGGAAGTCTAGGGAGAAGGGAGCAGGAGACGGCGGCTCAAAGTGGTGAAGAGCCTCTGAAGACCGTGCGGATACTTGCGAAGGATGAGGAGCAGCGGCCCAGTTGTTGCTTAGTTGACCGACTTGATCGTAGCGGTTAGGACAGGGAAATTCGTCGCACTCTGCCCAGAGACCGTCTGGTCTTTCGTGTCGGTCACAACGATCGTCTACGTCGTAAAGATGTGGAAGGCCGGTGCAATCGTAGAGTTCAGATCCTGAGGATGAGTCAAGAGCAGCGTCGACTTCTCCTTCAGAATCTGGAGCAAGTGATTCCGCGGTAGTGGGCTCCAAAACGGTTCAGAAAAGGCGATGATTGACGAGTGGTTGTGCACCAGGAAAAAGCGAGAGAATGAACACCTGTTCAGGTGAACCAGAGATCCAGGCAGCCGGGTAACCCGAAATCTGGGTAGAAGTCACCAACTGTGCCCAAGAAACACTATCCTACTAAAAGACTATAGTAAGGAGGGTCCACACGGTTGTCCTCCGGTCCTAAGGTCTTAAGGACCCCGGTTACAAGGACTGGCAGTCGCAAGTGCGAGGCCTGGTCCAGGGATACTTAAAAGCCCCCTACAAAGGGCTGAGTACCTACAGCTACAGTAAGAGCGCTCAGGGCTGCGTCACGAGCGCAGAAACGTCCCCCTGGCAGCAGTGTCGGTGGGCACAGTCAAGAGAAAGGGAATAGGAAGGTGGGAGGTGCACAAACCGCGAGAGAGGTCGACCAAGAGAGTGATAGCGCGCGCAAACGAGTCGACTTGTAGTAGCAACTGGCTAGAGCGCAGGGCTCATAACCTGATGAAGTCTGAACCTTGAAGGCGTCTGTGAGCCGCACAAGTAAGATCTTCAGTCAATGAGCGAAGACTATATTGCATATGTAAGTACCTGTGAGCCGCACAAGTAAGACTACAAGTACTTAGTAAGTAATCTGCATAAGTACGCATAGAACTCATAGTACTTACTCTTTAGTCAATGAGCGAAGACTGAAGAGCTGGGGCAGAGAATGTCCTCCTTATATACAAGTCCAGAGGACGCATGAGTAAGCAAAGAAAGGAGAGCATGTGATCTACAGTACGCTGAGTAAGACGATGGTGCGAGGATGGTGTAAGTATCGCACCATAGTCTAGAGAAATCCAGACAAGTCCGGAACAGCGTAGAACGCACTACAAAGATGTCCGGATGCTAAAGTACAGGCGTATCGTAGAACTGTCCGTAGAACTACCATATCAGGCATATGAGAAGGAACGTCCATGCGGTGCTACACTGCCACCACGCGGCGCTCTGCCGCCCACCATGCGGCACGTCACCGCCACAGTGCACATCCGGATCAGGTATGGCCAGTACACAAATCCGGAAGTTTAACACACCGCCTTCGAGTTACGGTCGTACAAACTCGAGCCAACTTCAGTTGACTTCGTCTTCTGTGCATTTGCTCTTTGCCTCAAACATCTTGTAATCTCTAGTTCTGTGGGTCAGCACTGTACTCAGCTGGCTGCACTGCGCATCCCAGGGGAGATCCCGATATTACATCCGACACCCGGTACACCGTGAATCATTGTCTTAGACGCCACCCTTACGAACGGCGGTGCAGTACAGTGTGCTGCTCTGCCTGTGCACAATTTCCGATCACAAGCCATGGTGTTCCCTTCCGGTACAGTGGGATATAGTGCACGTGAACAGTGACCGGCTCAGGGTGATGCGAAGGAAGCCAGAGTGAATGTCCAAGGTGGTCCACATTCCGATTAGATCATGGCGTCTAGATCCTCTGCTTGTCTAAGGCGAAGTGCAATCAGTTACAAAGATCATCATGTATGAACGGACCGACTGACGCAGGGAGCTCCTACTCCACTCAGCTTTTCTTGACGAAACGCCCAGCGCGATGCCAGAAGAGATGCTCCTCCTCTTCCCCCTCCTTCCCCATGACCTCGCGCTCCGCCCACTGATCCAGATTCGCGATCCAGACGTGCGTCGGGCGGTCCAGGCGGCACCCGTCGAACGCCCGCCTCCACAACGGCGTCCAGAACCGCTGCCACCA
The DNA here is from genome assembly GCA_025528855.1 of Trametes punicea. Lineage (NCBI taxonomy): Eukaryota > Fungi > Basidiomycota > Agaricomycetes > Polyporales > Polyporaceae > Trametes > Trametes punicea. Next base: position 391,299 of record VICQ01000023.1, read on the forward strand.
CGCGACGTCCGGCCGGTGGCTGAGGACGTGCTCGTAAAAGAGCAGCGTGCCGCCCGGCTTCAGAACGTCGTCGACCAGCGCGGCGAGCGTGCGTTCCGGCTCGGGGATCGAGCAGAGCGTGAGGATGGAGATGAGCGTGTCGACGGTGCGCGGGCCGCCGAGGGCGGAGGTGATGAGCGAGACCTCCTCTGCGCCGTACGGGAGGATGAGGAGGGACCCGGAAGCTTCTGTGAAGCCTTTCGTGGCCGCGAGAGTGCGAATCTCGGCGTGCATGAGCTTATTGGGCTCGAGCGCGACGTACTTGGTGACCTTGGAGGGATCGAGGTAGAAGAGCGTGTGCCCGTGACCTATGAGTAAGGAGGTGAATTGACAGTATCACGGCGTGTGCCGCCGCATATGGCACGAACCTACCTGCACCGATGTCCAGCACGACGCCATATGCGTTCCCGGGGATCAGGGATTGCTTGACGGGCCGCGCGTTCAGGTCTACGCCATCTCCGAATACCTTCCAGACATGCGACATAAAGACGCGCGAGATCTGGCTCGGATGCAGGAGAAGCGAGGGCGACTGGAAGATCGCCGACAGGGTCGGTACGCACGCCGCTTGAACGGCGAGCCGCAGGTCCGTCAAGAGACTGAACGCGGCTGAAAGCTTCATGGCGAGCGACCGGCAAGGAGTCTCGGTAGGTCCTGTGGCTTTCTGCTGTCTATGGGGGTGTCGCGCAAGCCGTTTCTCAACTCAACAAAGTGCGTCCCCGCGCGCGACGCGAACGCCGACTGCCTTGACTTGATAGTCGCCTGTTCGTCAAGATTAAGAGTCTAGGGAATCGAGCGGACGCGGATCTGCCGGGGCGCGCCGTGGGAAAGTCGACACACTGGGCAAAAAACTCGAATTATGTCAATTACATGCCAACCTACTGTATGCCATCATGCACGCCAACTTCAATACGGCTAGGTGAGAGAATGAAAGACAACCGCAGGACGGGTACATGAGTCGATCGCAGAGAGGTCTAGCATGGTGACGCCCATTAGCGGCCCGGAGACTTGGTCAACGACGAAACTGCCTTGCGTCTATCAGCGGTCCAAGTGCTTCGAGCCATAGATACACGATGAATGCCCTGACGAACTGCACTGAACGAATACGAGGCTAATCCAAACGACGAGGTGTTACAGATCGACCCGTCCGCTCCACACCCGACAACGCAAGCGTCCTATGAGGCGCGCGAACCCTTCACCGTCACCTCCTCCGCCTGCGCCCTCGTCGGCGTCGGCGGGAACGCGAACGAGCCCCCGATCGGGCTCCACCCCTCCTCGCCCCGCTCCTCGGACCGGATGAGGCTCGCGATGCTCGCCGTGTGCCGGTGGCTCTTCTTCGCCGGGGATGCGCGCCCGTTCGGCTTGATCAGGGGCGCGGCGGACGACGGCGGCTGCTCGGGCACGACCGGCGAGCGGTACGTGATGTCCACCTCCTCGTCCGACTCGCGGTCCGAGAGCTCCTCGAGGTCGTACGCCTCCGCGTCGCGCATGATCGCGCCGTTCCCCCGTACGCTGCGGCCTCGCCCGCGCGGCTCCTCGAGGTCGTAGAGCTGGTACTTGCTCCGGTACGACGCGGCGCTGAGCCCGCCGGGCGGAGCGGTCGCGGCGGCTCCCTTCAGTCCCTCGGGCATGAGGAGGTAGAAGAAGGCGACGGCCAGGCACGAACCACCGACGACGTCGACGAGGTAGTGGTGCGTGAGGTACATCGTTGCCCAGTAAAGCACCGCCGCATAGCCGAACACCCATTTCGTCGTATGCGGGAAGAAGTGCGAGATGAACAACGCTTCCATCGTCGCCGATGCGGCATGGAGAGACGGGAACGCCCCGAAGACGAGGGGAGAGTTCGAGAACGCCGCTGTGTACCCGTTGGAATGGAAGAGCTTGTCGATCCGTGCGAGACCGCCGGGCGAGCCGCGTATCGTGTAATCCGCAGGGGTGAGGCCGTAGATGAGCTCATACCAGGGGGCCGCACAGGGGAAGATGATTTGGATCAGCACGCCCGTCAGGTTCATGTAGCCGAACGCGCTCGCCCAGAAGTGGAGGGCTTCCTTGGGGCGGAAGAGCCAGATGAACGCGGCGACGATGAAAGGGATGATGTAGTGGCCCACTCCGTACGGGACCCATGCGATGATGTCCAAGATGGGATGCGTGAAACGCGTGAGGATGTCAGACACGTTCGCACCGTAGAGGACGGACTCGAGCGTCGGCAAAAGGACCACAGACGGCGTTGGCCGGTACTCCGTCGGGATGAACTTGGAGGAGTAGAAGCTAAGGAGGTAGAGGAAGATAGGGCTTGCGGGGAGGAAGAACTGGGACGTGAAGGGTATAAGGAGCGCGATGGCGTAGAGTACGGGTATCAACAGCTTGAGCGGGAAGCCGGGGACTTGCATGATGGCAATCCAGAACGTCGCCAGCGCGATGTGAAATATGTAGATGGCATCGGAGAACGTCCACTTGTGCTGCTTGAGACGGTTGAGGGTATTACTCGGCGAAAGAGACTTGTCTAACCGCCCGACCGCAGCCACGAACGCCGCTCCGACCCGCCTTAAGGGCTGCGCAACCGCCGTCCTCACGTTCATGGGGAACCTATCGTCACCAGCACCGACTGAGCTGAGGCTCAACAGAGACCGCAACGGCAACTCACCTGAAGCTCAATAATCCACCACGCTGCAATACGCGATGCGTCTAATCTTCTGTCTGTGAGGTACCAGGAACCCAACAGGATTACTCCGAACTATGCGCTGTTACACGCATGAGCACACAGAGCTAGCCGGAGCCTTGACGTCGAACGCTCACCCGCACAGAAAGTCGTCCCAGTCGTGAAAACCGCGCGCGAACGCCGACGATGGCGGGGAAGTCGCGAGGGACTCGGCGAGGGGCTTGGTGGTGGATCGAGGCAGAAACGGCGGGCGCTTCGGCATCGCTGCTTGCAATCAGCCTTCGGCGCCCGACGCACCAACGCGCGTCCGACTCCGAGGCGCCGTGCACGGATCGCGGCGGCGGCTCTTTCTTCGGCCTCCCATGCTACAATACCACCGTACCGTATTCTCTCGAGCACGCTTCTTAATTCTTCATCCTGTCCTACATCGCGGCTGCATAGTGGCACATATCAGTCGAGACGGTCATCGTCTGAGCTCTTAGTGCTGGCTACCCCCAGATGGGCTTTCTCTCGAGGGTCACCGTCAGCATCGTCGGGCTCGGGAGCAAAGCCATCCTCAACGGCTACTGTTCCTCGGTGACTGTGAACGGGCTCGAGCACCTCTTGAAAACTTTGGAGAACGACGAGCGAAATCGTGGCCGTGGAATAATCACCAGTGAGTCTGTATGCGATGCCGGTCGCTGTCACCGAAAGCCTGAGCGCGTTCATAGTGTCCAATCACATATCCACGTAGGTACTTGGTGTCAACTTAGGCGTTGCCGCGTTGTTTGAGCATTGAGGTAGACTTGACGACCCAGTCGCATGGGGAGTCCTTCCTGCTCGGTTCTACCGCGACTCGAGGATGACCAGGTGGACGCTCGGCGCCTCAGACATCATATTCACAAATCCGTACGTGCCCGAGCCGTGGTATGTGGGCCAACGGAGAAGAGCATACTCATCACACCGTGCCATGGTGTCGCTTCCGGTCGCCAGATAGTGTATTCTCCACATTCTTCCGCCTCGGCCAGGTGATCGAGACCTTCCGCGGCAAGGGGATCTTTCAGCCAGCCGTGGACGCCGCGATAGAGAAGCTGAATCAAGGAGAGTGGGTGCGTTATATGCGGCGGTGTGACGCATCTGTCCACGCTCTGAATGATATCCCAACATGACAGATCCATCTGTTCGGCGAAGGGAAGGTGAACCCAGCGTCGAGCGACCCTGCGAGCCCCAACGCCGCACGCTTGCTCAGATTCAAGTGGGGCGTGTACGTATCGTCTCAAAACCTCTCGTCTCCTGTGCTCATTTCTTCGATTTGAGTGGGCGGATCATCATGGAAGCGCGAAAGCCGCCCGTCATCATTCCCATGTGGTTGACCGGTCAGTCTCCAGCATAACGCTACGGCGCGTTGGCTCTCCAACTAACACGCGTCGTACTGTAGGATTCGATAAATTCATGCCGGAGGGCCGTCCGTTCCCTTACAAGTACTTTCCAAAACCGGGCGCCGCAATCAGCGTCACTTTCGGCGAACCGGTGCCCGAAAAAGACGTCCAGGACGCTCTGGAGATGCTCGTCCGCGAGAGAAAATTACCAGAGGCGCCTCGCAGCACCAGCGGCGGTCTCGCGGACCCATCAAGGCCGCAGGAGGAAGGTCGCAGTGGTGCTGTTGCGGAGCAGGGCTGGCTGGGAAGACCTGTATCGCACGCGGTCGAGGCGGTGGGCGGGGAGCCGAGCAGAGAGGATCCGGAGTTGGCGCGAGAGATTGCGCGAGTGAGGAGTGCAGTCACGGCTGTAATCCAACGGGAGGTGGAGGCTCTGGGTAGACGAGTGCTTGGGAAGCAAAAGTGATGAGATGCCGGGTATTGTACTCAAGTTCGGCGGGTCCCTCTGTTGCACTGATAGATCCTGCATAGAGTGACTGCGACGGCAGCTCATGGGGATAAGATGCACAGTGAGAGAAAGAGGAAGATGTGGACATCAGACGGGATCCAAATGGAGGGTCGAGAGACAAAAAACTGCTCGGAGTGAGGATCGAACTCACGACCTCAGGATTACCCACCACGCGGCGGTCATACCGTAGTATGAGACCTGCGCTCTAACCAACTGAGCCATCCAAGCGTTGCAATACGGCGGCAAAGCGCGTACTATGGCCGGCAAGATAGACAAGGAATGAAGCGGTTGCGCAAGGCCTGCAATCGAATGTCCTCTGAGCCAGGATCTGTTGGACTCGTGACGACGCTCTCGTCAGAGCTCCTTTGTTCGAGCCATTTCGGTGACAGCGGGGAGGTGGGTGCGTTCGGCACCTTCTGTACCCGATTAAGCGTAACCGCCGCATAGACTTCGCCTTGTTGACGAGCGTCGGAGCACTGTAGCCAAAGTCGGGAGAGAGAAGGAAGCGATTCGAGTGCGGCGGTGCGGCAGAGCTCGAGGATGACAGCCATTACGCCCTCCGCTGCGTCACTCCTGCTCCACGCCGTCCTCGCTGCCCAATGAACGGCGAGTTGCGTTGCGCCGAGGAAGTCTGCATTAGCAAGATGTCTGCTGGAAGGGCCTCGAGCGACGGCGTGAACGGGCAGCGCTGTATGGAGAAGTGTGCCAACGTTACTAGTAAAGTTCTCAAGGTCCGCTCCTCGCTTGTGCTCACAAAGCATCGGCTTACCAGGTGGGCAGCTCAGCTGTCCGGGTGACGTCACTTCCACCCGTCCACACGATCACACAGGAGTGCATACGCACTGGAACGGTCACGATACATATATATTCCTTCATGCTCAGATGCAACCGAACTCAAGTCCTTCGACAACGGCCACTCATCCTGCTCTGAACGGCGACCAGTCATGACGGAGAACATCGCAGCAGACAAATGGGACCGTCTTTACCCCACCCCTTCCCATCCACCTTCTCATCAGTCTCCAAGGCGTCTTCCCGGCGCGACGGCCGACTCCACCAGCGCGTTGTTGAAGACCTTGCGAGACAACCACGTCAAGTGGCACATCTTCTTCAACGACAAGGGCTTCCATAAGTCGGCGCATTGATTTTCGCAGTATCATACCGTCGTCTCACAGCCTCCTGCCGTATAGTCATGCGTCTCACCATCTCCTTGCCATATATGGTCTTGGCGCAAACGGACCGAACTTGGAAGCCGCTTACGAGACCCATGCGTCGTACCAGCGGCCCGCTTTCAAGTCTCCGGAACCCATCAACAAGGACAACTTCCACGAGCATCTCGGCGACGAAAAGTTCGTACAGCAGATCAGTCTCTGCATTCCATTGCTGAGAGACAGCGAACTAATGTGATACAGCTACTACAATGCCTATCTCCATTTCTTCACGGATGTACTCCTTGAGAAAGGCGCAGTCGCCACGATCGAGGAATACATATTCTCGCCAAAGGCCAACATCGAACCTCCGGCGCCAGGAAAGCCGCCGATGCAGATGGCGAACCGCTTTCTCTCAGGCCTTTTGCACTGTCTGATCCATACCGGCTACGGTTGCGAGTTCGGTCTTCTTGGGCAGCTCGCCGAAGGTCTGTAGTACTGCCTGCTCCGAGCGTCATCCGTGTCGCTGAGCACGTTTTCTGTAGGACTTGCGGAGACCGCGGTGCACAACCCGCTTGCACCGACTCTGACGCCGCCGTCGTTGTTGCAATATCTGGGTGCGGCGGCGTCCGATCTCACCAACGCTGCCGTTTCGGCCATCACGTCCCTCATGCCCTCCCTTGTGCTCGACCAAGTCCATCGTGTTGTTAAGCCCTCTGACCCGAATGCCGCAGGAGGCGTACACGCGCTGTCCCTCTTATCCCGCATCATGAACGACGAGCACTACTCGTACAGGTCACTAGGGCTGCCACCGTTCATACGGGGCGAGGAAGACAATTCGCTCGATACCGTATTGTACCTCCGGGGAGAGAAGCTGTCCGAGATTGTGAAGGAGTGGACGGTAGATGGCACGAATGCCGCGGAGGTGGAGAGGAAGATCGAGGAGCTCTTCTGGATGAACGTCATCATCTTCGGCGTCGGGGGCTGGTCGGACCGCAAGAACTCCAAAACGGGCAAGTTCAACGGCGACTTCTTCTAGTGAGTCCTGCTGCCGCTCGCCGTTCCGTCCGATGGGTGCTGATCTGCCCGGACAGCCTGCACCTTGTCACCTCGGTTCTCTTCCTCCCCTCCATCGTCGCGTACCTCTCGCCCACGTCGATTTCCATCTTCCTACGCACCTACCTGCTCAACTGCCTCGCCCTCTACGTCGCGCGCGGCCGTCCGCGCCTGCACGTCGCCGAGTTCTTCGACGAAGTCACCCCCGCGCCCGCACCCCCCGCAGACGCCCTCCCGCCGCTCAAGCCCGGCGAGGGCACGCTCATCGCGGACAACCGCACGCCGAGCCCGTGGCTCGCGATCGTACAGAGCACGCTCGAGCACCCGGACGACCACCTGTGCAAGCTGCAGCGCGCGCTCGCCCACTTTGCGGCGCTGTACGGCACGACGCCTGCGGGCCACTTCAAGAAGCTCGGCGTGGAGCTGCAGGGGGCGGAGAAGATCGACGGGACGCTCTTCATACGCGTCGCGGGGCTCTCGATGGACAGGGTCGGGTGGATGAGGGAGGGCGAGAAGAAGGAGGAGTGGGACTTTGATGGCTTCACCACGCATGATCAGTGATATGTCTTGGTGCATGTACGATATTGGGTACGCGAGTGCTGTATCTCTTTAGCTGGAGCTGCGCGAGAATGTCAGCTGTGACCTATGCGAAGACTGGAGTGGACTCAAGTTACCAGAGACAAAAAGAAGTTCCGACACGGGGAATCGAACCCCGGGCTATCGCGTGAGAGGCGATAATGTTAGCCACTACACCATATCGGACTAACATACAAGTACCCCACTTAAATTCATAGTCAACAGCTAAATGTTGTGCCTGATTCCCTCGTACCTGATGAAATCCATACAGTACTTTGAGATTGTCGCATGTATGCCGCGGGATTCCCGCGATTCTGCCCGCGGTGCCCAGGCCGGGCGCTTGACTTGCACGTCTGCATGAGAGATCCCGCAAATTATTCTTACACCACTTTGAAGCATTCGAGCCACCCAGAATGGTGAATGATGAGGAAAATGGAAGGTCTCGCGGTGGGCTGGAGCCGGCCAGACGAGCCAGAACTGTCGGCGAGCTCGTGAGAGGGGCCTCCAACGTGCGGAGTCACGTGAGGAAAAAAGTAACGGTGCGAGCGACGGCGTCGTACGACAACCGCTTGCGGGCTCCGCTGAAAAATCCAGGAATACAGGCTTATATCCGCCCACCATCTCTGCCTGGACGATCACCCCAGCGGTTGTTCCTCTTCCTCCTGCCAGCTCTCGCTAGCTTCAAACGGGAAGCATCGACTGGACTTGACGCCGACGACACTTACGCTTGCCCGTCATGAACTCTACCGCTGCGCCCGTGCATCCCACTATGGAGATGCTCTATGCCAACACCGACTTTTCGCAGCTTAGCTGGCTCGAGATGCAGTGGGTCAACTGGTACCTCTGGATCGGCAACCCCGTCGTTGCGACCGGCCTCATGAGTTTCTTGCTTCACGAGGTACGTACGAGTCTGCTTGGCGCGCTGGCTCCCCACGCCAATCAACGGACGCGCAGATCGTGTACTTTGGGCGTTGCATTCCGTGGATCATCATCGACGCTATTCCGTACTTTAGGAAGTGGAAGCTGCAGCCAAGCAAAGTCCCTTCCGCCGAGCAGCAGTGGGAGTGCACCAAGCGAGTCCTTCTCACCCACTTCATGGCCGAGCTCCCCATGGTAGGCGACAATTTATCCCAAAGTGCGCGTTCGGCGCTGACGCGTCTTCCTTGTCAGATCTGGTTCTTCCACCCGATGGCTGAGGCGTTCGACATGGCGACCTGGCAGGTGCCCTTCCCGTCCTGGCGCAAGCAGCTGCCCCAGGTCGCGTTCTTCTTCGTCTTCGAGGACATGTTTCACTTCTTCGCGCACCAGGCACTCCACTGGGGCCCGCTCTACAAGCACATCCACAAGATCCACCACAAATACTCGGCGCCGTTCGGCCTCGCCGCCGAGTACGCGCACCCCGCGGAGGTCGTGATCCTCGGCACGGGCACTATCGCTGGCCCGCTGCTCTACTGCTGGTTCCGCCACGACCTCCACATTTTCACCGTCTACATCTGGATCACCCTCCGTCTCTTCCAGGCCGTTGACGCACACAGCGGCTACGGTACGTCTTTCGGTCGCGACGAGATAGTCGAGTTTGCATGCTGATGGGCTTTGGGCGTCTCAAGACTTCCCCTGGTCGCTCCAGCGCATCGTGCCGTTTTGGTCTGGAGCTGAGCACCACGACTTCCACCACATGTCGTTCGTGAACAACTTTTCGACGTCGTTCCGGTGGTGCGACCGGCTGTTCGGCACGGACAAGAAGTACCAGGAGTACCGCGCACGCATCCAGAAGATGAAGGCGCTGAACCTCTCGAAGGAGGAATACGAGAAGATGGAGCGCAAGATGATCGCGGAGGCGGAACAGGAGGGCCTACGCGCCGAGGCGGAGGTGGAGGGGTACGCGTTGGGCGCGAAGGAAAAGACGGCATGAGGCCGTTTGAGATGTTGTTCCGGGAGGAGCGTGTTGACTATCGTCTTAGAAGGAATGTTCACATACCCGCTGCTACTTAGAATCGCATAATCTTTCTCTATTCGTTCACAGACATATGGACTGATCTTGCCGACGAAGACATCCTGCAGAACTCCTGGAGGTTGACGCAGTTTAACAACCCTGGGACCATCATACACACTGGGCTAGCTGTTGCCTCAAACGTCTACCGTGGCGTATTCGTCCAAGTCATTGAGGAGTTGAGCCCACCGGCCGTCGTGCCACTTCTCGACCGCGTTCCACTCGTCGCTCTCATCTCCCAGGATCTTCTTCATCCACATCAACCTCGCACCGAGCACGAAGTCGGCAAAGGACGGGCCGTCTCCCATGACGAACTTCCTCCCGCTCTCAGGCTCCGTCTCCAGCCAACCCTTCACCTTCCCGAACGCCTCCTCGAGCGCTCCCCAGTGCATGTCGCGCGCCTCGCTGCCCGGCGGGGCCCACTCCTCCATGCGCTCGCCCCACTGCGACTCGCGCGCGTGCTTGTAATGCGCCCTGCTAGCCTCGTGGAGACGCTCCCTCCCCACGGGCATGACGAGCATCTGCATGTGCGGGCTGACGGCCGCGATGAAGGCCGCCTCGAACGCGGCGTGGAGGACCTCTGTGCCGGCGGGCACAACGGGCGGGGTGGAGGGGTACGTGCGGTCGAGGTAGAGCGCGATGGCGAGCGAGCCGGCGAGCGCGGTGTCCGTGGAGGGGTCGTAGAGCGCCGGGAGGGTGTACATGGGCGCGCCCGAGGGCCAGGTGGAGGTTGGGGCGGCGCCGATGGACTGGCAGGTGCGCGCGATGTCTGGGTACTCGACCCAGGTGGTGGTATATGGAAGGTTCTTGTAGTTGAGGGCGTACCTGTGGATGGAAGCGCGGTGGGTGAGTTTGGGTGTGCGTATGCGCGGGGGTATGGAGGCCATGTGGGAGATGATGACCTTATCCGCCAGGTGTTGGGGGACCATGCGGTTCCCTTGACGTCTCCGGGTATGTCGTAGAATATCAATGGCTTCGCCATGCGGGTCGTTGCTGCTCGTCGTGCTCAGCGTGCGTCGAGATGGCTGCTGGTCGCAAGCGACGGGCAGTGGACATCTGAGCATCGCGCAGCTCTGAGAGGAGGATGCCTGCGTACCTCGTAGCGTGGGCGTTGATGGTGGTGGTTGGAAGAGAGTATACGGGTTGTTCTTCACGGGAAGCCGGAGGAGCTATATCGAGGACGAAGCCTCGTCCGAATAGGACAGCGGGTCTCGTGACATGGGTATGTCGCAGCTCTGTGCCCATGTGGAACACTGATAGTGCCAGGTCTCCCTCTTCGCCCTCTCGTTTGACTGTAACGCGGACGGATTCTCGTCCCGCGTTTCGCAGATGGCGTCAGAAGAGATTGGAACTACTAGTGTATTGATGCTGGTTGCTTGATTCTAGTGTGACCGCCCAAAACGGGTGGCGCGTGCTGGCGTGACTGCAGCCACTTGGCTTGCCTCGGCCCTCGCCCACTCATCACTCGCAGCCTTATCGTCCTCCTCTTTTTCCCCCGCTTCCTGGGCAGCCAGTCCCTCTCCCTACCTCTCCTTCCTATACCCTGGATTTTCTCTTCCCTGCGCAAAAATGAAGGCTGGCTATTTTCGCCTGATGGCGTTTCCTGTCGAGATACAGGACTGTATCTTCCAGGAGCTCGACATACACGACCTTCCCCCGGTCCTGAGGGTAAACAGCCACTTCAACGCCATCGCAACGCGCATCCTATACCGCATCATACCCGAGCTCCCCATGCGACGGTGCATTGCGTGCCTCAAGATTCTCTGTGCGAGCCCCGCCAACGCCACGCTCGTTCGCAAACTCAGCATCGACTGGTCCAGCCACCGCGTCGTCGCCAACCTCTTCCGCCTCCTTCGCGACACCCTCACCCATCTCACGTCCCTCCGTCACCTGAGCATCGAGCTCTCGCCACAAGACAACCACTACAGCCTTGCATGGGTCCTGCACGGCTGTCGCTCCCGTTTGCGCACGCTCGGCACGTCCATCCGCTGCGACCCGCAGCTCGCGGCCGTCCTCGAGAGCCAGCCAGACCTGCTCGAGCTTTGTCTCCGCGGGTTCCAGACGAAGCAGCCGTTCACGCTCTCGAACAGCGCGATGCCTCTGCTGAAGATGTTCCGTGCCGTGCACGCCGGGCCCGCCGTCATCTCCAGCGTTGTGCGCGGCCGCCCGCTCGAGGGCATCTCGCTCTCGATGTTCATCGAGGACGGCTTCCTCCCGCTCGACGCGCTGCTTCTGTCCACGCGCCCGATCAAGCGCCTGACAATCATGTCCCTCGATAACACGCCGCCCAACGTCCTCCTGCCCGAGATTGCGAACCGCCTCCCAGAGCTCGAGGCGCTCCACGTCGTCGTCTTGATGGCCATGTTTGACCGGGTGAGTGCACGCTTCGTACCTCCCTTTGGCAGTCGTGCCTCCGATCCTCGTGCGCCTATCCCATATCCTGGGGACGCCTTCCGCCCCATCCCCGGTCGGTCGGTCTCGGTCTCTCATTGCCAATATTCATTGTAAGGCGTGACGTGGTATCTTGCCTGATGCTGACGCTGCCTGTGCATCGCAGCAAACGCTGGAGGACTCGAGTCCGACGCTCGCGCGGTTCTCCGACCTCCGCTACTTGACGTTCATGGCCGCCGGCTCGGCCTCGATCGAGGACGAGGGCGAGATCGCGCGGACGTGGGGTAAGGCGTGTCCGACGTTGCGGACCATCATCCTTCCGAAGGGCAAGGTATGGTTCGAGCGCGAGGGCAAGTGGTTGTGCTGCGGGTGAGCGCCCGGTTGGGGGATGGGTGGCGTAGAAGAGAGTCGGGGAGGGCGGAGGAGGCTCGGAGAAACAAGGGCGGGCTCGAAGGCCCGTCTACGGAGAGACTAGGGAGAATGGTACGTGTTGTGTTTGATGTTGCTCTTCCTTTTCTCCCAAGGATGGACTATGAGCGCTATTTTGTGTCGCCGCTCGGAGGTCTCGATTCACTGGGACTTTGCAGCCTCTCGCCGTCGTGCGTAGGCTCTCTGGAGGAGCCATACGGTATTCACGCAGTTTTTTTTTCTCTTCTGTAGGGTCCGGAATGCTATGTAACAACACGCAATGTAACTATATTCATCCAAAACTCGGGACCATAAGCGCGGGATGCAGGCGTGAAGGCGCGATCGTGAGGTTCGACGTCCATAGAATTCCTGTTGCTCATGCCAAGCCTCCCCGAGCGGCGTCAATGCTGTATAGCCAAAGGAAGAGGCCAGTTCATCCTTTGCACTTTCTTTTCCAATCGTGACGATCCGTCCCGTCTTCATTCCATGCTTTAGGTTATAGTCATAGGGATCGGGGTGCACTGCCCAATAGCATACCGGAGGACAGATGTCCATATTCACCAATCGATGTGGGTCCGTGCCTCTCGCTATATCCTGCACCTCCCTAGAGGCGCGGGCCCGCCTAACAGCCTGACTCCCGGTGCACTGGGGACGCAGAGAAGCAGACGCACCACGGAGGGCACGTATGATCTGAGATATATTCCCATAGCGATACTGACTGTCAGGAACTGGAACCAGCGGAAGGTTCGTGATACACCTCAGTGGGCAGGGCTGAGTGAGTGGCGGGCGACACATGCGTCGCCGCCGGGACCAGAGCACTCCGCTCGCGGCAGCGCGATTCGGCATGGTCGGAGGCGGTGTCCAATTAATGGATGCTTGATTTCAGCTGGGTGAGTTGCGGAATTGAAGGACGTGATGATTCTTCACTGCATTATCGTAGGCCATGCTGGTGTGTTAGAAGGACGCAGCCTCGTCCCTTAATCCATGTTGTCCGCATCAGCCCATGAGGCGGTCGATGCAGCCGCTCGCCCCCGCAAGTGTCGGAACCGCTTCGAGTGATGACTTGAACTTCGTCGAGGGAAGGCTAGCGATCTCGCGGAAGCAGAGATGAACTGAGAGCCAGCCAAGCAGACAAAGTTTTGCATAGAAGCCATACTCAGGGACCCAGCCGCGCGGTCCGATTCATGCGTTGGAGTTAAGTATACCTGGCGCGACGTACAGCATGAATAACATTTCTCGGCCAATCCATGGATGAGCTGCTCTTCTTTCCACTACGCCTCTATCGAGTCTTGCGACGGGGCGCCCAAGTTCCTAATATCTATCACGGTCTCTCCGGCTTCAGGGTGCACCTGTGATCCTCCTCCTGGGATTTTGGCATGTGAGTCGGACTTGGCACGCATATCGACGAGTGCGATCTCCGTCGCGTCGTTTCGCTCTGTCGCCTGCAAATACGAGAAGTCAGCCGTTGATATCTCGCACCCTCGTGGAGGCAGTTTGATCGCGCTTCCGTTTGGCAACCAAACGTGCCGTACGATGTCTACTGGATCACAGGGCAAAGGGTTAGGATCAGGGTTAGAGTCGGACGGCGATGGACGTTGTCATCAACTTTCAGGATAGGCGATCGTACGCCACTCTGAGAAAGCTGTCGCAAGGCTTGCTCGCCGGGCTGCAAGGTAGGTGTGTCGTAACATCATGTGGGGATGTCTTGCTTACGTCTGCTGCAGACTCAAGAGACTGCTGCCTGCTCCTGGCTATGAGGGTTTCCCCCAGCTGTCGTGGCTCAAACCCAGTGTGCTTGGGCTGTAAATGTTTCGTCTGTGTGGGACATATGAGACCTCTGCGCGGTCCGAGTGGTAGAAACAGGGTCGGATGGGTCGATTACCGCCGCGAGCGGATGCGTTATAGAGCCGGATATATTGCGAAGAGAGGAAGCCAGCTGAACGAGGTCATATGCGCCCCTCGCCCGCGGAAAGGACGAGGGAAGCAGAGGCATAGCAAAAGGAAGTTCTCTTCCGTGCTGATTCTGGACCGTTGAGTCCGCCACTGATACCATAACCTACCGCCCGCGATCACACGCGCTGTTTGGCGTTCTGCGCCATGACTATGTCCTGTCTCGGTACTCGTCTTCGCCACAAGATATGGGCATGCACTATCAGGCCCTTGCAGCCGCCAACCAGGACAACACCTTCATGACCCTGAAGCCGGAGCAGCAGAGAAAGCTCTTGAAGGTCGAGGACGCGAACAACCAGGCGCCGTTGCCCCCGGGGTCTTCAGCACGGCGTGGCCGGGTGAGCCGCTTTCCTGCAGAACGTGGAGCGCTGATGGCGATTGCATGACAATGTTCCGAGTGGGATCGTGAGGACACCAGACATATCGGTTCAACAAGAATCATTGACAAGAAACCAAGCAGAGTGCTTAACTGCGGTGCTTGGTCTGGAACGCATCGAGAACGAGCTCGTAGCAGCAGGATTCCTGACTTACCCTGTACATGAACAGGTATATGGGACACGATAACAATGGAAATTCATACTGAGAGAAGCGGGGAAGATATCGATGATACTGATCGTCACCCTACCATTATCTTGACGCATTGCATGGGCCACGCGAGAAGAGACATACCGTTTCGCCGAGAAAGCAAGCTACGTCTGGAGCCATTAACAGTGTGCTCAGGTTTATAAACGGACTTACGAGACAAACGCCTGATGCATGAGTGTAAGGTAGAGCGTTGCCGTCAACCCACGGAAACGGTTTACACAGCGTGTACTCCAGGTCCTATGCATCGAGGGAAAGCGATGAGTGATGCGAGCTTGCAAAGAATGAGGCAAGAGGTGATTTTATGATGATATACCTACACGTATTAGCCTTTGCTATCCATAGGAGGACGATGATCAGGCTCAACGTCCCGGATGAGACGCTCCCGCTCGCCATCGTCGGCTTCCTCCCATGTGCTGAAGCAGGTGCAGAAGCTTTCCATGCACGTATGACCTAAAAATTTTTGATAAAAACTGGGGAATCAGCAGTCTCTTAAACAGGGATGGCTGACGGCGACGGGCAGGGAAAGGACAAAAGAATGAGCTGGACGCAGTGACTCCACAGTACCTAGTCGCTAACACTTACGGGTGTTCCAGAAGTCGTTGCAGATACCCAGACACGCCTCCGCACAGCACCATAGACACATAGATATACAGCTTGCAGCTAGGTCATCACACATAGAGCTAGAATATAGTGTACACCGTGGAGTCAAGACAAACCGAGGATGGACGGGAGTAAGGGAAAGGCTTGTAACTTAGCAGAGGAGCGCGCTATTCAATAAGCGCCCGTGGGAGCGGAATTCCGGTCCGGTTGCAGACGCAGGGCGGGCGCTTGTTCTTCGAAACGTTTTTCTACTGCACGCCAGTGGCTGCGAGTGCTATTCAGGATAAATTCTCAGGAGAGGTCTGCAGTATACCACATCAACCTAGATCACGATGGCCAGAAATAGTGCGTTTGAACTGTGCGCATCTGTCTATATGCTTACAGTCATGTAGAGCATCGCAAGCTCGACGTCCCAACGAAATCCAGTAGGTCGCCGTTGATTGTGGCTGGAGTTCACGCTGATCGGGATGGTCGTTGCAAGAATTGAAGAAGGATCCTGGGGTACCCCGACTACCCAGTCTGAAAGTTCGGAATGCTGGGAAACATGTCCACCCAGTGCGTTCCCCGGATCCATACACCTACCCAGTGGCTCACCCCGTATGATTTGCAGCCTCCACGTCTCGACCCCGACGCCCAGATGGCCTCGGAACCAACTCTCTCATCCCTTGCCGCCCTCGCTGAATCCTCCGCTACAATGGACGACGAAGCTTACTCTGCTGACCCTTCGTCCTCGCGAGGCGCGCCGAAGACAAAGGAGCAGCTCCGCCGCCACTATATCCGCGCCCTCCACAAAGTCATTGACGAGAGCGATATCATCATTCTCGTCCTTGACGCACGTGATCCAGAGGGTTGCAGAAGCAGGCTCGTGGAGGAGGAGGTCCGGCGGAGGGAGAGCGAGGGGAAGAAGCTAGTCTTCGTTCTCAACAAAGTGGGTGAGTCCTTTCGGGAGCCGTCCGCCACGCTTTACAGCAACTAAGACTGACAATGGGCTGGAGATCTCGTCCCGCGTGAGAACGCGCAAGCATGGCTCCGCTACCTCCGGCATACCACGCCTACCCTTCCTTTCAAGTCTGCCAGTGCAAATCAGCGTTCGAACCTCTCGTCCTCCACCGCTCCCGCGCTGCTGCGGTTACTGAAGGCGTACAAGCCCAGTGCGCAGAGTGTTACTGTCGGTGTCGTTGGATACCCAAACGTCGGCAAGAGCAGTCTCATCAATTCGTTGAAGCGATCCAAGGTAAAGTCGCTCGCCGAGCCCAGCTTATCGAGACGAGTATCTGAACTGACAACACATCCCCAGGCGTGCGCTGTCGCCGCCCAGCCGGGCCACACTAAAGAGCTGCAGACAGTGCAGCTCGAACGCGGGCTGCGCGTCATCGATTCGCCCGGCGTGGTCTTTGACGATGACGACTTTGACGACGGCAAGGGCCACCGGAAGAGCAACATACTCCTCCGGAACGTCGTCAAGGTCGAGGATGTCGAGGATCCTGTGACTATCGGTACGTTACTTTTGTATCTGTTCGTGAACGGCCTTTTTCTGAGTTACTTAGTTGAGGAGATCCTTGCGCGGACGGATCGTGCTGTTCTGAGGAAGCTCTATAACGTAGAGGATTTCTCGTCTCCGCTAGAATTTCTCACCATGATCGCGCTGACGACTGGTCGCCTTCTCAAGGTCCGGTTCCTCTCCCAGTTCAGTCACTCTATAACTGATACGCTTCGTATGATTTTAGGGCGGCACCCCCGACATCCTCGCCGCAGCACGGCAGATCCTCACGGACTGGAATCACCAAAAGATACCCTACTTCTCCAACCCGCCCACTGTGCACCCCTCGCTCGTGCCCTCGACGTTGCCCGGGAGCAGCGGCGGCCAGATCGCCCCGGGAGCGGAGAACGTCGGCCAGGCGCAGATCGTGTCCGAGTTCGCGAAGCCGTTCACGCTCGACGGTCTGTTTGGCGCTGCAGACGCGGGTGCGTTTGGCGCCGGGGAGGGTGCGGACGCGGAAATGGTGGACGAGCCTCTGGAGGGCGAGGATGCTGTTGAGTCCATGGACGAGGATGGGTAGGTCCATCTCGTATATACAGATCATGAGTGGGGTGTTCATTCGATATTTACGCGCCGCACCCAGAAAGCAGATGGAATCCGACGACCTCGCGTCCCACATCCCCCGCAAACGCTCCCGCTCGCCCTCTCCCACCGCCTCCTTCCTCTCCGTGAGCACCGTCACCGCCACGACGCGCGCGTCTATCTCTATCAAGGCCGGCGATGACGACGTGCGTCCGCCCGCGCCCAAGCGTCTGCGCAAGTCGCACGATGTGCCGTCTTACGATGCGCCGGTTGACGAGCACGCGCGGCGCGCGATGGCAGGTGCAAACCCGCTCAGCCGGCGCGTGCTCAAGCGCGAGGCGAAGAAGGCGCGGCGGGCGGCGAACCGCGCGCTTGGGAAGAGGCCGGCGGGGATGGAGGTCGACGATGTTGGGCTCGGGGGGACATTCATGATGGGCGCGGGCGGCTCAGCAGCGTGACCATGCTGGGGACTATTTTGAGGTTCTTCTGGGTTGGAGAACGGAGGTGTCGGTCTTGGGATGTCCACTGTATTGCTATTGGTACTTAGACAGTAGGGTGAGTGCTTCTAGTCACTTACGTGAAGCTGGACTAGTGATGAAAGTGTGTTTCTCTAGCGTAGTGTCAGCGTACATGGGGTAACCGTTGTAAAGTCGTCATTGCTGCTCAGGAGCACCAAGCTACGACTATCGTACTGCCCCCTATGCTGAGAAGCGGCCGTACGTTATAGCCCAACTGGGACCCCGCTATGCGGCGGATTCCGGACTGGTTCGTAAGGGAGGTATGTTCTGGCTTGAGGTCGTACAACGCCAACTGTCAAAACCACTACAGCTGTACGTTAGCCTATGACATGAGATTTCGACCATGATATCGGCTAATGCCAAGAAACTAACGAAATTGCTTCCTCAGAGGGACTGCTGGTTGGCATCCCTCCTTGGATAGATTTGGAAATTCTCTAAGAGAATCTGCAGGGCAGCAATCACGCTGTTATGGGTAAGGGCTATTTCGATACGGGAAACTCCAACTCTGTGGGGCTACACAAGAGGATGTGGCCCTAGTTTTGAGGCACTGCCTAATGGACAAAGTCGTTTTTAACAATGACAACGCAGAAGTAGAACCGAAGGTTCTCTTACTGGTAGAGAGCTTTGATCTCGAAACGGCAGCCGCTGCTAAATGCGACACAGGGAAAGACCCATGGCGCAGTTGTTGTGTATCCCTCCCTCGGACGGGTGTCATCAACGGCTGACTCGAAGAGTCACTGCAAATGGCGGACGCGATGGCCCAGAAGGACTCGATGTCGTCCGCCACTCCTGCAGAAAGGACAGTTTCGCCATCTCGTGGAATGGCGCCCCTAGCCATGTACCCTACCATTCCCGCTGTGGTGGGTACGCCAGAGAGAGTCGAGTTCTTGGCAAGAAGCCTTTCTTGGCCCCAGCATCCAGGCGAAGAGGACCTTCTATGTGTTCGGTGTACATGGCGTTGAGTCATACATCCGGACCTCGTTTCGAGGCTATGATGATGCTTGCAGAGCAGGTGAGGACTAGTCTCACCTCTGCAAACGTTCTGACGTGCCCTATGGCGCATAGGTGGTGACGAGGTGCACAGTAGACGGCAGAGTCGCGGACCGGGCTGTCACGGTAGTCGCAGTAAGAGCTCGTATCCTGTTCAGGGAAGGGCGCTGCGCGATGGCAGCATGATGCATTGCGTCTGATTGGCCAACGACCGCTCTCCGATGCAGATCTCGGATAGATTGGTGGCACAGTGTGCATCCTGCCAGTGGTGGCCCGGAAGCGATGGCACTTCTGTTGTCTATCCTGTGCGAGGGGTCGTATGCAAGATGGCGCATCTAGTTCCCCTAGTTCCTCGTCATCGTACTCGAGGAGGCCGTGGTTGCGCCCGTCGGCGATGCTCCAGTCGACAAGAATCCCTGTGCATCATCTCGGTTTACATTCGACCCAACTGACCTGACGGAGCAGGGGCCGCTATAGGACCTTGAGATGCGGTACAGCATCCGGGACACTCGCGACGACGTCAGTCTCCTGGTGCGGCTCCGAGTTTTCTTCTATTGATGCGACATCTCAGCGTAGTAGTACTAAAAGGCGCTGCGAGCCTGATGGCGATGCTGCGACCGCGAGAGAGTGTCTGCGCTCCCTAGTATACCCTTTGATATGGCTGGCCCTGACATTCCGTTTGACAAGGCCTACTTAACGGCGACCTGGCTTGAGACGCTTCTCTACGGTGAGCGTGAGGTTCTCAAAAGACGGTTCGCGCCTTGTAGACTGACTCACAGCCCTTTCTCTCCTTGTTTTGTGCAGGGATGAACTTCGTCCTGTACTGGACATGCATGAGTATGCTCACCAGGTGTCGACGGACGCCCAAAGTAAATACAGTGATGGTTGGAAGCCGGACTCTGATGTTCGCATTCTCGACTGCGCACGTGTCACTCGGCTTCCAGCGGCTGGTTGAAGGCTGCAATATCCTCCGCGACCGACCAGGCGGTCCCGCCGCGTTCTTCTCCGATGTCTCCGTTCCTCCCAACGTGGTCAAAGTGGGCATACACACCGTCAATGCTAGTCCGTTGCGGTCGTACGCGGTGCGATCCCTTCGTATCTCGCAAGGAGAGCTTTCTATCTCACATTAATCCAATGTGTTGGGCTTCCCGCAGTTCTTTATCGGCGACAGCATCGTGGTACGTGTAACTCGTAGCCACAATGCGCGGACTGGGAGCTCGCGATTCCTTGTAGTTCGCTCACTCATGGAGTCACTATCAGGTATGGCGTTGCTGGCTCGTCTGGGGACGGGACTGGAAGATGTGCGTCCTGCCAACCCTGCTCATTATCGCTTCGGCCAGTGCGGTTCCCGGTTATCCAATAGCAGTGATGAGCTCATCATCCTACTTCTCGCCCTCACTGGCAGTCTGCGGATTCGCGCAGACGGTGAAATGCGCCCGTGCTCCAATGGTGGATAGCCCCTTTGCGCATAGCCTGCAGACGTGGAACGGCTTGGTTTTCGGCCTCTCGCTCGCAACGAACGTCACGGTCACTCTGCTCATTTCCCTGCGCCTCTGGTAAGACTTCTAGTTGGTATCACATCACGGACGTACGCGTTAGAGTGATAGGTTTGCAGCTACCTGCTCCGCGTGGAAGGCGGCTCGAGGACGTTCCGGTTTTGGCGCGTGCTTGTCATAATCATCGAGTCCGGCATGATCTACTCCGTCGCGCTCGTCTGCGAAATAACCCTATACTTCCTTCGGTCCAATGCCTTCTACATCGTCTACGACCCCATTGCGCAGCTCACGGTAGGCTGCCTTTTTCGAGTCTCTATTGGCCTTACGCTTTGTCTCTCACATGCGATCTGCACTATAGGCGATCGCTCCGACGCTGATCATCGTGCTCACGGCACTGCAGCTGACTTCGAGCGACGTACGAGCATTCAAACCATGCGGCGGTGTCATGACTGAGTCAATTGAGCCGCTGCGCTTCTCGCCGGACAATGCACATCTCGGCGGCGCCCCCCCGGTCGGCGGTCTTCTCAAACACCGTGTCGAGCGGTCGGACATAAATGACCTCTCACTTGCGACGGAGGAGGGAGAGATGTCCTCAGCTCAGGCGTGCCATCAATGCAATATGAGCAGGTTCCACTGGGTAGAACGATTTCCTGTCCTAATCATAGAGTGAGACTCACTGTGCTGTAGTACTTCGATGAGTTGCCAGTATCTCAGACTGTGATCGGCCCCGCTGGCATATGTAATCGGGGCACGCTGCCAATGATGGATATCCCAACGAGACCCATCTGCCGTCGTTCATTGGGTTCAAGAAGAACGTGACGAGTAATGATCCATTCGACAACGATAGGCTCGTCTGACCAGAAGCATGGGCCTAATCTGAGGGGCTAGTTGACCTTCCTCTAGGAGCACACCAAATTGCCTTGGTCTCTCTGCTTGTCCTGGGTAGCGAGTTTAGAGCGATGCGGCGGGATCGCTCAGGGCTCATAGTCACAAAGAAACTTGGACTAGTCCAGAGACGTAATCTCTCTCCTTCGCGTTCTGTGGGACTTGAACATGTCGAACAAGGCATGGACATCACTGCCGCTTCTCATCCCCACATCACCCGGGTTCGAGCGTATGAACCAATGGGTAAAAGAGAACACCTCACTCTATACGCCCTTCGCTTATAAAACAGATCTCTCGCATTTTCCGATCGCGGATCCGTCTCGGGCTCGAATCTGGCGCTGTTCTCGACACCGTCAAAGTTGCGCCATCCAGCAGCATTCAAAATGAGCCTACGCAACCTGTCTTCAAGTACATTCGCGATGGCTTCCGCGCATCCTTGTCCCTGACTGGCCACGCTACAAGCTCAGAGTCGGCGGCGGCCAGCGCGAATTCCTAGTCGGAAAGCCCGTCTTCGCGCCAACACCAATGTTCAGCCATGATGCACGTGGATATGTCGCGCTTGACGCCGCGACCGGCAAATTGTCTTCTTAAAGGATTGCTAGAGCTTCTTTCATGAGGGAGTGGAATCAGAAGGCAACCGATTGCAAGCGATGGCGTCAAAGCCTGCTGTTTTGCTGGTCGTGCACACTGTCGTCGACCGTAACGATGCGAACAGCCAGTGTGATATGTACGTCGGCTGCCGCTTTCACCGTCGAGGAAATCAAGGACGAGAGTGGACTGCTGCCTGAGTTGACTTCATCTGATCCTTCTCCAACTGGATCTGGCCCCTCTCTGGGCATGAGATGGCGGCATGAGGATTCGAGGAAGATCGAGGCGTCGAGGATAGCAAGAACAACGCGCCAAAGCAGAAGAAACTTTTCATCGAGAGACCGAATGCCGGGAATCATCGCAATGAGATCTCGAACCGACACTGCAATTACCAGCGGTGGACGGCACTCCACCTCGTCGAAAAGTCTGAAGCTTGACACTAACCGAATCCTCCAGGTCAAGACATTCCTGAACTGACCTCGTTTTCCCGTGATGGAAGAGACCCCTCGAAGCCAGTCCTACCCTAGAAGATGAGCGAAGGCCATCGCCCAACTACTAGGGGCCCCTTCAAGGCGCCAACAAGTTTCTCGCGACAGATTTTTGCCGCTGCGACATACAGCGCTGTCTCCCTTGCGTTTTCCTCCTTACGGTGTGGAAACTACGGTCATGTTGCTTCACGCTGTTATCTCATGCTTCTCTAGCACCAGCATGCTTTCGGGCCGCTTGATATCGCGGTGATGCTATATCTGCTAGACCATACCATGGATCGTTTTCAGCCCTTCCTCTCGCATGGCGATGTTTCCACGGTCTCTCTTTTCTAGTCTCTATGTGTGTATAGTCTCTGCTTCCATTGCGAAAACCTCCGAATCCTGCTTCTAGGAACTATCCCTAGCTATCGCG
The DNA here is from genome assembly GCA_025528855.1 of Trametes punicea. Classification (NCBI taxonomy): domain Eukaryota; kingdom Fungi; phylum Basidiomycota; class Agaricomycetes; order Polyporales; family Polyporaceae; genus Trametes; species Trametes punicea. The sequence continues at coordinate 414,000 of VICQ01000023.1, forward strand.
ACCTTGGTCCCTCGAACAAGATAGGACGCGTGTCCACTCAGGTCGGGTTCTTCTATCGATGATAATCCCTGTTGCAACGAGCCCGCCCTACCATGCCGTAATCATCTGAACCGTGGCCTCTAGCGCATACACAGACGTGTGAACAGGTCCTGGACCAACTCAATGATGGCCGGCGTACCTGCGCACGTCACATATGTGCCCCAACTCTGTCCTAAACAACATGTCACAGAGTGCAGGATGAGCTCCGTCGCCCTTTGATCACCATCCCCAAGAGGATATCTGCATTCTCCCCCGGGTGAAGTGGGGAACACTGATGAGAGCGATTTCTACAAGGCCTCACGAGCTTGGCGATATCCCCATCATGGCCGAGGATCGAGAAGCCGGGTGGCTTCCAGACTCTCCATCCGTGACGCCTCGGGTCTTGAGTGGTCATAGCCGCTTCATACGGTTTCCATCGATCTACTTCTGATGACCTGAAGCAAACGTTCGTAAGGGGCGTTGAACGGCGCAACTATCTGAGAAAAGATAATCGTGCTTACCGGGACATTACTTCAATAGCGTTCATCACCTCTCAGTGATAATATCGAAGTCCGCAGCTCATTGAAAGCCACAAAGGCGAGAAGCTTGCGCGGGTCAACTTGAGAGCGTCAGCGATGAGCAGCTTCTCACTCCTGCTAATAGGACCAAGGAGTGTACAATGGATAGGAGACGGATTCGCTGTGAACGTGGCTTGATCATTGCATATGGCAACCTGGCGTGAAGGAGGCACACGCCTTGTCTCTAATAGAGACGAGGGCTAATCGTCCGTGATTGGAGCCTGTTTCCTTCGACTCAGGCACTCATTCTGGCCGAATAGTAGCAAGGGTTGCGAACCATGCTTCAAGCCTTCACCGCCGATGCATAGCTCCACTGGTTCTTCAGCTATCGAAGCCCACGAGCGTGTCCTAGCACGGGGCCGGCACGCGGAGAGCACGCTCTTGGCGGGAGACCTTCCGTCTTCATACGAGCGATGAGAGTACGGCGCATATATTCCTCACTCGCTTTGATTCTCCATGATGTCGTGTGGTCGACGGTTCTGGAGCATTACGGGCACGCACCTCGACCTCATTCCGCCGCGTCGTGTGATACGAGAACGGACATGTCATACAGTGCGAAGACAACTTCGTGAGCTTGAGCACTCGAGAGATTGGACCATGACGCAGCTTCGTAGTGGGCCTGGACCGTGCTGCAAGCCAGGGCTCCTCTGCGCTCTCGCTGCCCACAAAGGCTGAAGTATAGATCCAGCTCCCTCAGAAGCATCTTATAGTTCGCGGAGACAACTGCGCAAACTGTCTTCCGTGAGCAAGTTACCGATCTGTTCCCTTTCGTGTGCGCGTCGAACGTACTAGAGGAAGAAGATGTGAGGGAACTTCACAGCTCGGTTCTCATAGACGCCGCGCACCACGCGGCCCCGGAAAAACCCCCCATCACTGCGCAGAGCAGGTCCGAGATGCTGCAGAAGGTACGACCAGCCGCTGAGCTGTAGAATCGTGGGCTGTCATGTTGGGAAGCTGCCGATACGGCGGCGATTACTGAGGGCGCGAACCTCAACTCGAAGGTGACGACTTGCGAAGGAAAAGCGATCCGTGAACATCGCAGAGCCATAAACGGGGAAATTGAGACAAGAATATTAAACAAGCAGCTTTCACCCTCCCCCTTTTGGAGACAGATATTCCGAGGTCAATACAATGCCTTGGCATATGATCTGCAAGAGCCGGCGTAATCTGCATTGCTCGGTAAGCACTGTCGTCAATCACCCTTTGTTGATGCCTGCTGATCTATCCCCCGGGATGGTCCCTAGCAGTGAGTCATGACTCATTTTCCGTAGAGCGCCTAAAGCGCCAGGCTTCATCTTAGCGAGTCTATGGGCAAAGCGGGAGAACAGCACGATGAATCTAGGGCAAGATCCAAGGTCTCCGAGGCGACGTGACATGCAATCTCTGGGCCAAGTGCGGCGCTCTGAGAACCAGAGCGGCACCAAGGTCCAGTCAAACAAAAGTGTGCCCCTGGATATCTGGGGTTAGACGCGAATGTTGAGTGCTGGCGTCATCATCAACTGAGCCGGAGACCGCGTTGCCATATCGTCCGAGCATGAGAATCTGAAGACATGAACTCACCACTTCGCAACTCTAAAGAGCTATTGATCCGACGATACAAGCGCCAGGCATGGTGCGAGTGCCTGGTAGAAGCTTGCGCCGACCCGTGCCGAAGAGCATGATGCAGAGTCACCTTCGTCATGCAATGGGAACTCAGCCGATTCGATAAAAAGATGCAGACAGAAAATACCAAGAAGTGCGTCGAATTCTCGACATCATGCCTGCAATAAACGGGAAGTTCAGAAGAGGTCAAGAAGGAAGATATATATGGTTCACGATGAACCAGCTGGACGGTCAATCCTTGACACGGCTAGGAAAAGAAAGCCAATGGCAGCCTGCCTCACGAAGGTTCAGCCATCCGTCTATGAATGGCATGATATTGCACCAGCCTGTCTGTAATCCCTGTGAAGGACTGGAACGCTATTAGCTCGCATGCTGTGCAACGAGATATTCTGTTCTTGGGAGTTTAGCTACTCATTGGAGGAACACAGAGTCAGATGTTATCAACCGACCCCATGCTGACAAGCCCAGAATGTGCGCTCGACGGAAGACGAGACCCGAGTACAGGTGGTTCATTGCATCCTGGACCGCTGCTCTACAGAGATCAGTCCTCACGAATACCTCAAACACACGCTCACCCTGATGGCACTTGGCGGTAGCATCGTACTGGCAGTGAGCAAGTCCGAAACGGCGTAAGGATTTGAACGAGAGGGTAGGCGCCCATGAAACTCACGTGGCTCCGAGGCTCAGTCTGAGTTCAGTACAGTACAGTATTCAGTCGACTCGCTGCTCGTAGTAGGTATGGCCGCCATTCCAGACTCGCCCGGACACGATTTCTTCATAGAGTGTTATTCTTTGGATTTTCCCCCTTGAGTGGCGTAGCAAGTCTGGCGAGTTCTCTCGACTCTCCGCCGCCTTCACTTTTCTTGCCCATCCTCCGCTCCGCTCACCTGGCTTACAGTAAGCTGCTCCTGGAAGAACAGGTCTAGATAACTAAGACTTACTACTGCTGTCGGTGAATTTCGAACTCGATACTCGCCTTTTGAACCTGAGTTCTCTTCCAGAAAAGCACCGCAGACAGCGTCTACTTGCGTACAGCGGTTCAGTGGAAGCACAACGCCATAACTTACGAAAACCTCGATTTATTACCGAGAAACACGCAAACCCGTCTTCTCACACGTCACTCACACGCTGTACTGCGGCCCGCGGGTGTATATCGGCGAGGAGTGAGTACCCAACCCGATATCCTGACGCGGTTCTCAACTAGTCACTCACCTGGGTAATTCCGAAGTCCTGAGCTCCTGGGATCGAGGGCGGTGATGGTGTCAGCGTGTCATCTTGGCCTTCTCTCGATACAAGCTACTGGACGCTGGCGCGGAATGCTGTCACTGTGGCAGTCGCAGGGCGCGCCGAGCACTGGGGCGAGATGACCATGTTCTACTGCCGCGTCTCCTCTGGGGTGTGCCTGGCTGCCACAAACTCATTGTTGCTCCGAGACTTAACCATCTCATTGTGATAATTGCGGGAAGGAGCCATCTCTGGATACTTCCCGACTGTTAAATGTGCGCAGTTGCGCCCATCGAAAGAGCCATGCTCCCGCCGAGTTCCTCTTAGCCTTCCCCACTTCAAGTCGGTCTCCCTCTCTCAAAGCATCCGTTGGTCTCAGTACATTGGCCCCCCTGTGCAACAGTATTCACTTACTATGGATTACGATGCATACGACGCTTTGCTTCACCATATGTTCAAACAGGTACGCCGCTCCTCAGCCGTCCACCGACATTGTCATTGACAGTTGTCAGACCCAAGGTGATGCGTGGTTCAAGCCGTCAGAGGAGAACATCCATGCAGGTGTATGTCTTCGGGTAGAATCCGGGAACTTCCGCCTGTTCCCCTATGACAATCCTCACCTGGAGCCATTCGAGGCTGCGGTGCGGATTCTCAACCCGATCGTCGCGGTCAAAACCCGTAGCGCGGCGATTCATGCCGCGCTTGCCACAGTGTAAGCCATAGCCTCTCTGTAACCACACTGCTGCAACTGACGCTCCGCTGCAGCAAGCCGGATGCGGATGCTATCTACATTGACGATAATACACGCATCCAAGTCTTGGAGTCCATCACGTTGCTCGGCACCGCCGACAAGGAACAATGCGGCGCTTTCATCGTGAGCTTAGCATTCAGGATGGCTTGACACATAACTAACTTGTCACCCATGCCCCCCTCAGAGGGATGAGCGGGTCCTGATCGTATGGTCTTATCAGCTGGACACCATCATTCCCACCTGCCGCGACTTCGAAGACAAGCTCATCAAGCTCGTTTGGAACCTCCGATCAGGGAGCACCTCCATCAGCTCCGTAGCTGTGCCGTCCTCCTCCAACACGTCTTCCGATGTCAATCTCAACGAGAAGTCGACGGAGCAGACCAGTGTCAAGGACATCTCGGCTCCTGTCCAGGATCCGCGAGCGAAGGCAAGCGGCAAGAACCGTCGCTGTGGCCTCGGCTATTGGATCACCGACAAAGATGATGTGGAGAAGACCGCAGAGGGACCGTCGCCTAGGCCTGTTCGTCTCTTCGCACCGGTTTACAACGGCCTTGGTGTCGCTATGTCGATATGTGAGCGGTCTTACATGCTGTTCGAGCACTGCGGATCACGTCGCTGAAACACATCAATCAGTCTTCATAGCTAGTGGCGTCGCAATCATGGTGCAGGAGATCCTTCTCGACGGAGACTACACGCGCCTGGCTCTCTTAGCCTCGGCGCCGTTCCTATTCTGCGTGTCGCTGGTATGCTGCCTGCCACGCTCATACACATCCTTGCTGACGTCATGTCTAGTTCTTCGCTCTTCAAATCATTGCCAACGTCTCTTATGTGTTCGTATCCCTGGTGCCACCATGTGCAAAAATGCTGATGTCATGCCGCAGGGTTGGACCGGTCGCGCAGTACCATCAGAATTCGAAATATTATTCAGCAGTACGCCCGGCTCCGAATAAGCTCGTCGATACCAATCTGCCTCACATCACGATCGAAATGCCTGTCTACAAGGAGAGCTTAACAGAGACTATGTAAGTAAGCATGTTTGACTCGATTGTGCCCTCGACGCTTGCAGAATACTGGCCACCCACGAAGGTGAAGGCTGGCGACTTGGAACTCATACAGGCGACTGCGTCACCGCCACTGTCACGAGTGTCTCCAACTGCTCCCGCAATCACTTGGGATATTGTCTCCCATTCTTATCATCCATATACACATCAATGTCAACGAGGTCTAGCGCTGATACTGGGCCTACAGCGCGCCATCAGTCTATTCTATCAAGAAGGCCATGCAGACTTACGCCCGGCAGGGTGGAACGTCGACCATCTTTGTGCACGACGACGCTCTGCAGCTGATCTCGGAGGAGGAGCGCCAAGCCCGTCTCGCCTTCTATGTCGACCACAATATTGGCTGGGTGGCCCGCCCGCCCCACAGCAACGCCCCGGATGGCTTCAAGCGCGCCGGACGCTTCAAGAAGGCGTCGAACCTGAACTATGGCCTCGCTCTCTCTCTAAAACTTGAGAAACATCTGCTCGCCTTGGAGGCACAGGGCGCTCAGGATACTCTGGAAGAGTGCCTCGAGGATCGGGCGCTAAAGATGGCGATAGAGGAGACGTACGAGGAAAGCGGGAACAAGTGGAAGCCGTGGGCAGCCAACGCTAGATCCATTCGCGTCGGGGAGCTTATCCTGCTCGTTGACTCCGACACGGTCGTTCCTGAGGACTGTTTACGCGACGCCGCGCGCGAGCTCGCCGAATGTCCCAACGTGGCGATCCTCCAGCACGAGTCGGACGTCATGCAGGTCGCGCATCACTACTTTGAGAACGGGATCGCACACTTCACCCGTCGCATCAACAAGTGCATCTCGATGGGATGCGCGAACGGGGAGGTCGCTCCCTTTGTAGGTCATAACGCTTTCCTCAGATGGTCAGCGCTCCAGGACGCCGCGTTCGTCGACCCAGACGATGGGAAGAAGAAGATCTGGTCCGAGTCCAACGTATCTGAGGATTTCGACATGGCGCTACGTCTGCAGCTCAAGGGCTACATCATCCGCTGGGCCACTTATTCCGAGGGCGGCTTCAAGGAAGGCGTGTCCTTGACGTGCGACGACGAATTGAACAGGTGGCAGAAATACTCGTACGGTGAGCCTATCTGAGGTGCATGTACTGCAGCGATACGTATTGACTGACTGCGCATTCCTCCATAGGGTGTAACGAACTCATTTTCAATCCGCTTGTTCGTTGGTGGAGCCTGGGACCCATCAACAAGCAGCTGCGAACCTTCATCTGGTCAGGTGCACCGATACACTACAAGATCAGCATGATGTCCTGTAGGTCTTGTGGGGCAGGTATGCTGGAGACATATACTGACTGCCGAACTTGCTGCAGACATGTTTTCGTACTGTACGCCCCCCGCCTTAGGATATCAGGTACTTGCTTATGATGCTCTTTCTTAGACGGTCTCGCTGCGTCTGCAATGCTCTCGATCCTCAACTACTTCCTGCTGGGTTGGAACCTTAAGGTATATTCATCAAGCTCTTCGTCTAGGCTAGCTCTTTCACCCTCACGTAGGTGGACGGGTTTTACGAACACAGTTTCGAGATCTGGCTCGCTTGTACAGTCGTATTTCCGGGCGCGGGCAACTTTGGATTCACACTGCTCGAGTACCGTCTTGGACAGCGAAACTTGTTGGACTCTCTGATCGAGAACGTGACGTGGATCCCATTCTTGTGAGTATCAGTCATACGACGCCGCTCTTTGTCTGGATCTCTGACGGCTCGTCCAGCTTTTTCTTCTTCGGAGGGCTCAGCATACATCTGTCGCAAGCCCTCCTGGCCCACCTCTTCTCATATAACATCACCTGGGGAGCGACCAAGAAAGAGGTCGAACGCTCCAACTTCTGGCTCGAAGTACCCAAAATCCTCAAGCGTTTCTGGCTCGCCCTTGTTATCAGCTTGGCGTGCTGCATAACCATGATCATCCTGTCAACGGACGCTGTTCCCGTCGGTTGGCGTATCTTCAGCTACGACTGGGCGGTGATACTGCCCCTCGCGTGAGTTCTTTACCTCCACGCTCGATATACGTGATGTCTCCGATATTGACTGCGCTGCCCAATCAGCATCGTTGCAGGATGCCATATCGCATATCCGGTACGCTGTTTTCTGATTCATGTACCGGGCGAAACCCTGATCCGCACTCAACAGATTATCCTGAACCCGTGGTTCATGATCTTCTCTTACTAGACCTTCTGCTCCACTCTGAGGGAATGCTCACGTCCGGCGCATTCCCGACCCGTGGCAGGATGTACCTGATACCCTCCCCTTCGCGTTGGCGGTGCACACGTTCGCTTGCAAGAGACTTCTTCGTCCCTGGAATAGCTATCGAGTCAGGATTCCCGCCCCATAATACAAGATATCTGGGATTTTTGGGTACTGGCGCTGTACGTGTTCCCTTCCGGGTACTTAATCTTATGAATGTACGCGTTCCTGTCAGCTTCTGGGAGAGCGACTCATCGCTGGTTCTATCTCCGTATTTTGTATAGGTGCTTCCCAGTTCCCAATGACGTATGTACAGCAAACGTGTAACTATAGATCACGGACCCAATGCAAATATCACTTACTTTTCTCGCTATAGCCAAACGGACATATTGCGTCAAGGGTGTGAATCTCGGCGCATGTTGAAGGCGAGCTCGCGTCGTCCGCCGTGAACATGCTGCTAGCCAAGGTAGCCCTGGGCCCTGTGGTGCCCGCATGCCGGGTACAGGTACTTCCGCATGGCAAGGCACAACGGAGGCTTTAGAACCTCCTCCCCTCACATTATCTTGGCGCCATTACTGCATAAACTGGGGCAGGCAAGGCGCATCCTGGTCTGCTTGTGATGAAAACGAGCATAGCGCTCGCCATGTGTATAGGGCTTAAGAAACTGATCGAAGGTGCTTCTGCACTAATCCTCTTCTTGTTACGGCTGGGTTCAGGAGGACGAGGAACGAATAGTATCAGTCAGAGCCTGGATGTGTCCTACTATCAGGGTTTGAGCAATTGTTCTAGTTGGTTTTGACTCTCCTATATACTTCCATTTATTTGCCCTAGTTTCCAATTACAAGGAGCTCTTATGTTGGATACTTACTGCGCTAAACACCGTCTGATTACTCGCGTTGTTACCACGTGAATGAAGCCGCGTGGCTAGCTTCAAGGTGGCGCTTTCTCCCCCTCTTCCTCCTGTTGTGATCCCGACGCCGCTCGTATCGCTTCTGCTATGTAGCAGTGAGTCTTGTTGCCGATGGCGCCTTTGGCCTCTTATATTGTGAATGAGTGGCGGCACGTCTGGAACTTGAGCTCACATATGTATTAGCGGTGAGTAGCCTGCGAAGAAAATGCCTGCCGTTGAAGCTGTAATCATCATCATGGAATCCACAAGCCTGTTTCGCACATACTAACTCACTTCGGGTGCAGGATAAATCACCAGAGTCTACACACTCTTGAGCACGCCACAAGAGCTAAAGTGCTCGCTCCCTGAGTCTACGCAGATGATGCAATTGCTATCTCAGCCATGCTGCTGCGCTTTACACCAAGGCGACATGCTCAAGGGAAGTAGGTCCCTTGACAAAAATCCACGAATACTCTTGGCACAATAAATACGCTTTGGTTTCCTGGACCCTCGGATCCCGATAAGTGGCTCCTTGTCCAGAGTAATATCTGGGAGCGATACCCGGCTTCTATGTTGGCGCGAGGTGACGACCCTGTTCGAATCAGAAGCATGCCTGTATCAGATTGCGGCAGATTGTTCAGTTTTCGGAACCTTCATCGGCTCCTATGAACCCTAGGAAACCTCCGTCCCTCAATCTATCTTCTCCGGGTGAGCAATTGTGTGTAATATCGCTCAGTGGATGGTCGTCCACGTCGGGATACAAAACAACATAGTCTCCCGTGGCGTAGATGTCAGGTGGCGTATGCTTGTGCTTTATTCTCCTTGTGAGTCTGTCACTGACCTGTGCTTCAATAACTTACTCGATGCCGTCATATATACAGCACGATGACGGTTTGATGAGTTTGAAAGCGCCCATTCCACGTAGGCAGCATCTAGACATAACATCCATACTCTCGTCCTCTTCCATTTTCTGGCCAGGCCAGCCGCTACGGCGAGGTCAGAGAGTCTCGATAACTACCAGGTACACTATCACACTGCTTCCATTCGAGTCAGAGAACTGTGGGTCCACGTTGATCGGATATGTCATTCACTTTTATAGGTTGCACACCGCAACATTCACGCGGTGATGAGGATCGGAGGATTCGATAGGTTGGCGGCGTGCACATATCTGCTATCGATGTGGCGTGCCGAACGTCGTAGGCTGCCTGGCCAAATCAACGGTACGTAAAGTCTTCTTCTCAGCCTGTACGGACATGAGGGCTCCTCCGCTGCATAGTCCGACCTTATGGGCGCACAACCACATATGTTCTCACAATGATTTTACAGATACAGTGTGGCGGGTCTGAGATATTATACATCTGTCGGACTCACTGTGAGCACTGAGTCTGGCAGAACCGCATGACATCCTGCCATGGATCCGAGGACTTCAGACAGAGAGGCGACCGAGGAACTTGAAGCTTCGTATACTGTCGACATCTGAAGTCCAAATTCTTCCGTAAAGACTGTCGTATTATGGATGCAGTCCGCCTTGTTCTTCCCTAGCTTGCTTCTGTCTTGCCGTCAGGGTGAAGGTTCGGCGTCACTAGAAGGTGGAGAGAACACGCGAATATGAAATATGTCGTGACATACGCGACTTTGGGACCCCTGTGAGACCCGCTGATCTGCTCCTTGTGAATTGTGGTCAGTCAGTGTTCTTGCCCATGGCGACATGCTCTCCTTCCGGCGTCAACTTGATACTGTATGCAGGTCACGATACCCAGCAAAGAATGGCACTTGGGTTCGCTAACACAAATCCGGATAGCATATCGTCAACTTCGTGTGTTCTAGAGCAGGTGAGTACAGACAGCGATATGAGCGTTCTTCGCAAGCGAGGGCGAGCTCGCGCTACAAGATAAAAAGCCTTCGACGGCTCGCAACATGACCTCGTCAGGCATTCCATCCCCCAGCCCTGGAACTTCCTTCGAATATCGTGCATTATGGCTCAACCCGCACTTCCTGCTACTGGGCCCCACCCCCAGTCCGAAGGGTTCTTCACTCGACTCACTTCTTCCCAGGAACACTCAGCATTCGCGAGAGTGCGTCTCTCGCCCACTTAACTGCAGGGAACCAACATCTGGTACTGACATCCTAGCTCCCAGCGTGTTGCCGACGCAGTGCGCTTTCATTGGCATTTGGAACCGGACTCACCTCTAGGCGTATACTTCGATAGGCACGGTCAGTTAGTCGCGGTCGGGTTCCCTGATGGCGACGATCTTGGTGATTCGGATGGCACCCTTTCGGAGACTTCAGCTATCTTTGACAGAATGTCTGTCGCATCCACGGTTACCCAAGTACGTCATGGTGATGCTTCACTACACGTCTTGTGCTGGTACAGAGAGGTGAACCTTTGTGTAGCTCACGTCAGACGATGAACCGTCGGCAGTCCACAACCATCCCAAAGCGTTTGAAGGTGCTCAAATTCCCGATGCGTTTGTAACAATCAGCGAGCGTAGCAGCAAACGACCCCTTGGAATGCTTACGCAGGCGGCCAGACGGGATGCTATCTACCAACGCGGGATGGGATCCGGACTCCGTATGTTCTCCGAAAGCTGGTAGTTTCACGATAGATCATCTGACGGCATTTGCTTCCACTACGTATGCATTGCTTGTAAATGGTAGGGTGCTACTATACGCTGGACATGGTGCGATGATCCGACTGCATTTACCGATGATAGCCCATGGGACTAATGACATACAGGTGACAAGGCAGTTCGACAGCCATCACTCAGGTGGCTACATTGGTGAGACGTTCGAACTCTTGCTTGACACTGGTATGTGACCTTTCGCTGCAGTCGTGCTCAATACTGCGTTTAAGCGTTCGTCCTGTTCTAATCTCCAGGTTCCAACACAACGTAAGCATTGTTCGAGCTGTGTACCTTTGCTCCTCACCGTCAAACTCCAGGTGGGTGCGTGGAGACAACGTTCGTCGGATTGTCGACGGAGCCGACTCAGCTTCGAGCGAATTTGATGTCGAACGATTCACCGAGGATGAGCTCAGGGGACGCTCAACTCTCATAAACTATGGCCATTGCATCTCTGTTCCAGCTGGGCAACGTGTCAAGGTCAAGAAGTCCGATTGGGCCCATGTCGAGTATGGCGTTTCGAAATATACTCATCTGCGTATGTCTCCACATTTTACTCATCACCCTCGTTGCTCACGTGCTGGATTCCTAGTCCTGACTCAGGCAGATACGCCTAGGTCGTTTACAATACAGGGATGTTTCGAATGGGGCGGTAATCCTCAGCGAAGTTGGCGAGTTCCGATCAGTTTCCAGTATCCAATCGGGGTTGCTGTTGCTGGACAACCCAGTGTAGCGTTGAACCAGCACTACGACGGAATTCTTGCCCTAGGAAATCGGAAGTAGGTCGCGTGAGGTTGCGTCTATGCCTTTGATCCATAGTAAACAACCCTTTCCTAGATATCAGGGAGCCCTTCGGACGGAAATAGACGCGGCTTCAGCCAGGAATATGAATGTTTCGGTGCGTTCTAAGTCTTGACTGTGTCGACGCACCTCATTCATCCAATCTGGTCGACTCCGCAGAGCTTTCTTGTGGAACTAGCTGCTCAGCTTCGGAAGCCGGTTTGGCAACCTGGCGAGGCCAGTAACGCGCTCGTTGTGATGTACTTCGTACTGAGGGCGCCGATTTGGAAGTCTGTCCCATCAGTCGCCTTCTTCTTTTGTCTCTGGATGAACTGATCGGCACCAGATTACCGAGCTACCTGGCGTGGCAAAGTTGGCCTGGCGAAGCCGTGCCATGGTCGCATAAGATCTATGTTAACCCCGCAGATGGAAAATGGACGGTGAAATTACAGAGCCTGTCAATTTGGCTCGTGGCGGATACGACACTGACACCTGAGGGAGTTCCTAACTTTTGGTCAGCAGTCCCTGATGCGACGATTTCCTGCTTTGCTTGGGAGTTCACCCTTGACACCGGTACGTGCATGGCACTTACGCTATTCAGGGCGTTACCAACGCTTAGTCAACTTTCGCGACCATCCCAGGCTCGTCTCTCTCCTACTTCCCTGATCATATTTTGACGGAGATTTTCCAACGCTTGGGGCTCCAAAGCCATGGGAAAGATACTTCAGCCACGTTGCCAAGTCCATACCACCTCCCGCAGGCGGTAACGAACCCAAGAGCTTCGGGAGCTGTCCGATTCGAATTTACATCGTTCGCTACTGGAACGGTAGTCCCGGTGGATACCTCCACTTACTCTTTCCTTTGGAACGACTCAGGGGAAGGGCTTATATGGGGTGCGAACCTCGGGCGACCAGACCTCGGAACTCCACGACGACCCGGCATCCTCGGTTTGGTACGTTCCTCACAACTTACCAATCGCTTGCTCTCCCTAATTAGCTTTTTTAAGAACTTTTTCAACGTCGTGGCCGCTGCTTTCCATCTGCCTAAAGATGACTATGAACCGCCATGGGTCACCTTCACCGCTACTGGCAACATGAAAGAATTTCCTGAGCCTGAGCTAGGCAGCTGAGGAGCTGAATAACAATCGTCTTGTTGAATCACAAGTAAAGCATAATGGGTGGAGGTGTTGAGGAGATGGTCCATTATTATGCACAATCCTAGCGTTGTAGTAAAAATATGACTGGACCCGCTCCCATGGCGGTCTGTAACATTGTTGAACCTATCACCGTATCTCATCAGGATGTGGACAGCGCCTCGCACGGCTCTTCTGGCCGCCATACTCCATTATCTTCATATGCCTCACCCGGTGCTTTCTACTTCATGGATCTCCCAGAGCCGATCTTTTGAGCACGAACATATCCAGGATCTCGCACATCCGTTGATCGTCATCATTATACTGTGCATTCATGATCTGATGCATTACGCATTGATGTCTGGGTGTAACTCAATGACCGTTGTGACAAGAAAATCCTCCACCATAATACACCATCAAAACTCGAATACGCACAGGTTTTCAGGATTCGGGAGTTGGTCGTTCGTCCGTGGACCTCCACCGTCATCCATACTGCTACATTGATTAGATGAATTAGAACGCGCCTAAAGGAGCCAGATCACTCACGGTCGCGAACGCAGCCTTGTCATCAAGTGGTCCAGCTGAAGATGAAGGCCTTGCGTGCGGTCGCGAATGACGCGGAAAGGAAGCCATGTATTCGACCAGCGCTCCCGCAGTAACATGCCTACATAGCGCAAAGACGCAGGAGATCGGCTGGCGAAGATGCCTGCCGTTTCGCATAACAGTTGCTCGTGCGCATCGAAAGCGCCCCGTTCAGCAGGTGACATAAAATCGCTCAGAGGATGCGGGGAATTTGGTAAGTCTAGATGTAGCCATAACGTATCAAGGCGGAGATTGCGTGAAAGTGACCGCGCAATATCGTCCTATGATCTCCTCGTGAATAACAGACAGCAGTGAAGTATAGGGACCATTTCATCTTACGATCGGGACCTCTGTGGCCATTGCTCTCCGATATCGGCAGACTGTAAGGCTTAGAAGGCCAGGGAATAGGATCGGAAGTCTGCGGAGGAGCTGTGGATCGTCATCATCCTCTTGATACTCGATCTCTAGCTCCTCAATCCATGCCGACCGTGCTCGCTCCAGGATGACTAGCACCTCCGAGGATGTAAGGATCGGTGACCGCCATCCGAGACGATCCATCGTCTTCCGTTCATGTCTATGCTGATGGATGTAGTGGCGAGGCCAGCATCGTACCGAGAGCTGCCTGAGGGTGCACGGTAGCTCGAGGAAGAGTCTATCCGAGGGATCGGGATACGATATCGTAAGACTCTGGAGCGATTTGCATGGAAAGATATCCGTGGATGTGTGCGGCCACAGAACCTGACGATGCGAGTTGTCCCTTTGCGCGCGCAGAAGGCTGAGGGATTTAAGATTTGGCATGTTAGATATCACGGCACTCATCGGAACGACAGGAATCCCATTTCCCGGGTGATCGCCCCGTAGAGATAGCTCTTGGAGGGCTGGCCAGTGGGATGAAGCCAAAGCGGAGAGAGGAGCAACGTCCAAGGGTATCCTTAGGCACTTGAGGGATGAGGATATCCGGGGCAAGACGAAGTTCAGAAGAGATGTCTCTCCGATGTAAACTCGAGGTTGGTAACGGTAGTCATCAACGGTATATTCGAAAGACTCAAGAGGAGCTGCCGTGAAGATAGCGCTATCTCCAGGAAAAGGACTCTGGCGAGAAGGGTTTATCTTGAGGGAGAAGTGGCGGAGACGCGGAGTGGACAACAACGTTGCAATAGCGTCCCATGGCATGCCATTACTCCAAAGACTGCGGAGAATGATAGTCTCGAGACGGGGCATGGCGGCTAGGAACTTGGCAAAAGGAACTCGCAAGTCACCGAGGTCGATACGGGTTCGATCCCGTACGTCTTCCCATGGCCCAAGAAGAGTCAATTGCCTTGAAGCAGACAGCCAGGTCAAGGATATGTATATAGTGATCATAGCCGAATGCATACCTGACATACAGCCAGACATCACTGGAGTGTTGGAAGATTTTACCCGTTATCAACTCAGTGTATGTCATAATGGAAGCATTGCGGAAGAGGCAAGGTTTGCAGGCCTCCCTGATCCACTTGCAGGTCATGGACAAAGTGCGCAGCTCGCGCGAATCCTGCAGAGATTCAATGATTTCGCAGAGTATATCGTAGTTTAGAGCACGGAGAGGACAGCTATAGATCGATGAGGACAACGTTTCAGATGCCGATGCTGCCAACTAGTATAGAGACTCACGGCGGTTGCGGTTTGACGATTTCCCTTGGATTCGTTTCTGACCCGTAAACCGTTTCCTCACGAAGGCTTGACGTCTCTTTAGTCATGTTATCCTGCCAGCACAGCGGTGACGGTCAGTTTGCAGTACTAGTCTGACTTCAGAAGTAGAACGCTACGTTGTGCCCGTGTGGAACTTGACATAGAGTGCAAAGCGCTCGGTGCGCACATCATTCGCATTGACGCTCATCGGGAAATCGGCCGGATTATGACAAGCCCATCTAACGTCCTATAAGATAGTCAAGACGAGTAAGGCAGGCAAGTATTGTAGCCGTGGTTATGTGGCGATGTAACAGCGAGTCCCGTTTGCCAAGCGGCAGCAGGATGAACTGCCTGTTGAAAAGGCGCATTGGTCGCCACTCGAGCCACCGGCTCTCGCCTTTCTCCCCGCTTTGCTTTAGTTCCCTTTGATGGACATTGACTCTTTACTGTACACTTTCCTTGTGTCTCCATTCGACCCCTATCCTCCTATTGTATCCTTTGTCCCTGTCCGACGCTTTGACCACCTCTGTGGCATGCTCCGTACTATGCGCTTTAACAGTTCTACCGTATATATATATATAGAATCACCCAGGTACATTTAAAATATGACTGAGTTCTTATCCTTTCTATAGGTTATGAGCCCTGCGCTATCAGTGTAAGACCTCAGATCACACAAATACACCCACTCAATACACACGATGTCCTCAATCAAGTTTAGCTCCGACGACTCAGTGCGCATACCACGCCTCGAGGCAAACGGCTCGAACTGGGTGCTGTACAAGGTGCGACTCACTTGGGCCGCAGCTGCGAAGGGAGTGGCAGAGCACCTCGATGGGAAGTCGAGCGCGCCTGTCGCGCTGCCGCTGACAGCCGGGCAGGATGCCACGGCAGCGGTAGGCGCAACTCCGAAAGCACCAGACGTGACCGCAGCCCAGACAGGAGTCACGACAGCAGGAGGACACACAGCGGCGCTTGCCACTTGGGAGAAAGGCGAGGCCGCAGTCAAGCAGCTCATTGCGAGCACGATCCCCGATTCGCTGTTCATGAAGATCCGAAACCTCGCGACTGCGCACGAGATCTGGGAAGCCATCGGAAAGGAGTTTGAGAAGAAGTCGCGCATGGTCACGGTCGACTTGCGGCGACGACTCCAGGAACAACGGTGCGGCGACAAAGACAACGTCCGCGCGCACCTCGCGAAGCTCCACACGATGCGCGAAGAACTCGCGGCTATGGGCCAGTCACCCTCGGATGACGACTTCCACGTGATCATCCTCGGTTCCATGCCGCCATCTGTCGAGTCCTACATCTCGGTGCTCTCTGCCACCATGCGCGCAATGGGCAACATCCTCAGCCCTGATGACCTAATGGACGCGCTCAACGAGGAGCACGACAGGCGGGTCTTGCGGTGTGAAAAGGGCAAGAGCGGCGATACGAGTGACATCGCGCTCACCGCGAGCAACCAGCGGCAGAGGAAAATTATCAAGTGCTTTAACTGCAACAGGAAGGGCCACAAGAAGGCCGACTGTTGGGCGCTGGGAGGTGAGAAGGAAGGTCAAGGTCCGAAGAAGTCCAGTGGCAATAAGAAGCTGGAGAACACATCTATTGCCAAGGAGAAGCGCGTCGAAGCTTGGCTCGCGCACGCTGCTGAGGATGAGGATGACTCGGACTCCATCCCTGACCTTCAGTCTGTCTCCACCTCATCCTACGAGGATGATGAGCATCTGAGCAACGACGATAATGAATGGGAGGAATAGACCACCCTCCCCAGCGCCATGCTTGCACAAGAACAGCACGAGGCCGAAATCACCCTGTTCAACTCGGGCGCATCACGGCACATGTCTGTTACGACCGTGCGTACAAGTGTCAACTCCGAGCCAATTCCGAACTCCGGTCCTCAACTCCGCGCAACTCCGGCCATGGACCTCGGCCTTCTGTTTCTTCCGTTAGCACGCCATACGCTCTTTCCGCCTTTCCTTGTTACCATCCCTTCCATTAGTTTCAGGTATTCTTGTAACACTAGGTTTCACTCGGGGCTGATCGACCTTGACCCCCGGACATCGGTAACTCCGGTACTCCGATCTCCAGATATCGGACTTGCCCCACGTCCGTCCGGAGTTCGATCAGCTCCGGACTCCCGCCCCTTTCCCTGTTGAACTACAGTGCTGACTAATAGCAGTGTAGTAAGCAACTACTGACACGAGGCTACCGGTCACTTGGAGAAAGTTCCGGATACTGTGGCTACAAGCTATATAGTATTACATCATAGCCCATGTACAGTAGTATATAAGACTGCTCTGTAGGAGCAGTTCAACAAGTCGCTCTTAACCAGCAATCCCTAAGTGCGCCTCTATTCAAAGCTCTACAGGTAAGTGAGCTGAGGGGCTTTCCACTGCGTAACAAGCCCTGCTCAACAGGTTATGAGCCCTGGTTGATGCTCGGATCTGCGCTCATGCTGGCTGCGATCCTGATGCTCCCAGCTCAGCTGGTTGAAGCCTAAGTCTATGCCTGACAAGGCTTGACTTATGAGCGCCCAGCATACCTGGACGTCGCCCTAAAGGGGCTTGATGTCGCAGGCCCTAGTGTGCGCCATGCCGGCTGCACCTAGCCTGCTAGAGCGCAGGGAGTGTTCAGCATTGCTGCCCTTGGCGCCATTATGGCTGCCTTGTTGCGCGCATGGACAAATGCTGACATTCTGTTTCTACAGAACTCCCTTCCATCGAAATGTCCAACTCGCTCACTCAGCTCGTTCCTATCCTCGACGGATCGAACTACCCTCGCTGGGCTGAGCTCATGCAGGCTTACCTTCAGCAGCAGGAAGTCTGGATCATTGTCGATCCACCTGCAGGCGTTACCGCTCCTATCCTTGCACAGGACGGAAGCAATCGTAACGAAGTCCTAGGCTGGGCCCAGATGGAGGCCAAGGCCATGGGTTCGATACGCTTGCGCCTAAATGCTGAGGTAACCAGGCTTGTCTCTGATGAGACGACAGCCAAAGGCCTGTGGGAGGCCCTCAAGGAGCTCTATGGGACTACATCTGTGATGGGCGCCTTTAGCTTTTACAAGGCTGCCAACAACGTCCAGATCCCTTCAAATGAGCATCCTGGCCCTGCGATCGCTAAGATCCAGAGCAACCTTGATCAGCTCGCCAACGCCGGCGCTGATGTTCCCATGAACCTGCGCGCCCTGATCATCCTGGGTGCTGCACCGCCGCGGTACGACACCGCAGTTCAGCTCTGCCTGAACAATCACGAGATCAAGGACCTCTCGACTGGTCACGCTCGTGAAGCTCTCGTTGCGGCATGGGAGTCGGCAGCAAGCCGGAAGCCTGTAAAGGCTGGCGAGGCCAAGAAGCTCAGCGCTATCAAGCGCAAGGGCAAGGACCCTGCCTTCAAGCAGCAGCAGCAGCAGCAGCGCTACAACAGCGACGGCAGCTCGCAGCAGCAGCAGAAAGGCAAGGGCAAGGCCAGGCGAGGAAAGCGTAAGGGTCAGAAGCCTTCGGGCAACGACCACGCTCACCTTGCGTCCACCGCGACCATCTCTGACGGTCCTACCGCGACTGTCGATCCGCGCGCGCTTTTGCGCAAGCCGGTCCGTATCAATGGCCCAGAGGGGGAGAGCAAGTACCCCACTCTGAAGCGTGCTTTCAAACTTGCGCGCGACATTGACGTCACGCCTAGCATAGAGCGCATCCGCACTCTTGAAAGCGTCGTCAAGGTCCTCGACAAGCAAGAAGGCACAAGTCGGATCATCGAAGTCAACTCTGACTCGGACGGTGCAGACAGTCACTCATCGAAGCGCACCCGCCTTTCTCTGGCTGAGCGCATCGACTGGACTGAAAGGGATGATGACGCGGAGTCTGCCGTCTCCCTCGGTCTCGAGGACAAAGATGTGGACATGGAGATAGCCAACGCGGCTGGTCTCTATGAGCAGTACGACGATCAAGTTCGGTCAGTACTCTTGCTTATGCCCCACAGACAACACGCTGATGCGCTTTCCATAGCATGTAATGGCGTGGAAGGATCTGCGGTAGTAGTTAGTACACGATCCTATGTCTGTAACTCTTCGTATATATGCAGTCATCTTCGCTCGTATTCAGAGTGTGTTCGCTGCAAGGGCAAAGCTAAGGCTGACCAGAACGGTCCAATCTGGATGCTTGATTCTGGAGCATCGCTCCACTTTACGTTCGACATGAATGATTATGTTGAGTATGAATCGCTCCAGGAAGACATTGTCGTCAGTACTGCAAACGGCCTTGCATTTGCAAAGGGTTCTGGGACTGTCGTCCTAAACTGCCCTATCACCCCTGGGGGACATAGCACGGTGCGCATTGCGCCGGTTTACTACATCCCAGACCTGAACTCTCGTTTGCTTTCTCTGGGAGAATTCCTCCGAGAAGGTCTGAGCGTGAGCGGTACTGCTGATGAAATCAGCATCTACCAGGCGTCGGGTGAACCATTTCTTGTGTTCCATCCTCGACAGCCAGGTGACACTATCTTTTGTGTCAGATCGCTTCCTTCAACGGATGCGATGCTCATTTTTCCTACGGTCTGTAAGATAGACTACCAGACCATGCATCGTCGCCTAGGTCATCCTTCTAAGGATGTTCTGAAGCGTGCTAGGGAACATACTGCAGATTTCCCAACCATTGAGTTTCCCTCTGAGGAACCTCTCTGCCGCGGATGTGCAGAAGGGAAAATGCCATTGAGGTCATTCCTGCCATCCATTCGACGGGCTTCTCGACCGTTTGAACTCATTCATTCGGACTTGAAGTCATTCCCCGTCGACTCCTACCACAAGTACAAGTATGCGATCATGTTCCTTGATGATCATACTTCGTATGCTTGGGCTGTGTGTCTGCGCTCTAAGGATGCTGCGCTCACAGCGACCAAACACTTCTTAGCCAACATCGAGAATCAATTCAAGACGAAGGTGCAGAAGTGGATGTCAGACGGTGGAGGAGAATATAAGTCCAAAGCATTCGATAATTTGCTTAAGGACAAAGGCATTGAGATTCTTCAGAGCGTGCCGCACCAACCACAACAGAACGGTCGTGCTGAACGACTCATGCGGACACTTTCTGACAAGGCTGAGGCCATGCGTCTTGATGCCTGTCTTCCTCAATCATGGTGGGAATTTGCAATTGAGCATGCTGTTCATGTGTACAACCGCACGCCTCTACGCCGTTTAAAATGGCGAACCCCCTATGAGGCATTGAACGGCGAAGCTCCATCCATAAAGCATCTTCGCGTTTTTGGGTGTGGTGCCTACGTGCATTTACCGCCAGCCGTAAGGGCGAACAAGCTCTCGCCTAAGTCAGAACTTATGGTCTACATTGGGGTTGCACCCAGTGGACATGGCTTCAGGTTCATGCGGTCACCCAACAACGTGATATTCACGTCGGCTCATGCATTGTTCGACAAGAATATGTTCCCGAAATACCCTTCAAACCAGCGACACCGCACCTCTCGGTTGCATGATGCACCAGAGGAACACCCATCAGACCAGGAATCATCCATTCCTTTGGGCCCTGATGATGATGATGACGATGATGAACGTCGCCATCCTCCCCAGCACCTTCCTGAAAGGAGACAGGAGCAGGAGCATGACGATGCACCTGAGACGCCACCTCGTGCGCGCACTCCTAGTCCGCCGCCCCGTGTGCCGGTGATGCCACCTACGCCTAAGAAACAGCGGCCTACACGTGAGCGGAAAGTGCCAACTCGCCCAGGCAATGTGTACGGAGAGTCACGGCATCCTGTACACCAATTCAAAGAGATAGAGAAGCAGAGGGAGTGGAAAAAGATTGTCGGCGAACAGTCGGGTCGCTCCCGACGTAGCGGACATTCTCGGTCAGAACAAATTCCCGGCGATAGTTCTGCACCACCCGCTCCAAGCGACGTACCTGCTCCATCCGCCTCGGGTGAAGTGTCTGGCAGCGCACCTGATAATAACTCAGGGAACTCTTCTGACGAAGTCGAAGAGGCACTGCGCGCCGACGATGAGCTGGCCCTGGCAAAACTATGCCGGGAAGGGGGAGTAGCACTCATCAACTATCTGCTCATGAAAGCGGTTCCACCAGTTGATGAGAATCTGCCCGACACGTCCAACGTTAGAGAATGGACTTACCGTGACATCACTCGCCTACCACTGGCTGAGCAAAAGGAATGGAAGGCCGCCTGCCAGGAGGAGTTAGAGGCGCTCCGACGGCGAAAGGTCTTTGAACTGGTCGACCGCCCTAAGGGGCGTAAGGTCATAAAGAACCGATGGGTATTCGACGTCAAATCTGACGGTCGAAAGAAAGCCAGGCTTGTTGCCAAAGGTTTTTCCCAGGTCGAAGGCATAGACTACGACCAGATCTTCTCACCAGTTGTTCGCTTCGAGACTGTGCGTCTCATACTCGCACTCTCAGCCCTTGAGAACTGGCATATCACCGGACTTGATGTCCGCAACGCTTACCTCTATGGCAAGCTGGACGAGGAGATCTACATGGAACAACCTGAAGGCTTCATAGCCAAAGGCAAAGAGCGCAAAGTCCTACGGCTACTGCGCGCTCTATATGGACTAAAGCAAGCAGGACTTGCGTGGTGGCGCACCCTGAACCAGTCCATGAAGGAGCTAGGCTTCACACGCTTAGCCTCCGACGCCGGTATCTTCACCTACAAGGGGAAGAACGGCGAACTAGTTGTCGTCGTTGTATATGTCGATGACGCCCTTTTCTGTGGACCGAACAAGGCACTCGTCGAAAAGATGAAGGCCAAGTTCATGGAGAAGTGGGAGTGCAGAGACCTTGGCGAAGTCAAGGAATTCCTGCGTATGCGCATCCAGCGTAATGGTCGCACGATTCGTATTGATCAGTGCACTTACCTGGAGAAAGTGCTTCAGCGATGTGGTATGCAGAACGCGAAGCCTGCGCCTACTCCACTGCCTGCTGGGTATTACCCCAAGCCTAATGAGCAGACAGCGGATCCTACTCTCCGTTCCAGGTTTCAGACCGTCATTGGGTCCCTGCTATACATCATGCTCGGTACCCGACCTGACATCGCTTTTGCTGTGACCAAACTGTCCCAATACTCTGCAAATCCTTCGCACGAGCACCTCACCAAGGCGCTGTATATTTGCCGCTACCTCCTTGGGACCAGATCTTACACCCTGGTCTATGATGGTGCATCGGGACTTGGCATAAGTGCATGTACAGACTCAGATTGGGCATCTGACCCAGTCACTCGACGGTCACAGACAGGATATTTCCTGAAGTTAGCTGGAGGTGTATTCAGCTGGACATCCCACGCACAGAAAACTATTGTGCACTCGTCCACTGATGCTGAATACATGGCGATCAGCGATTGCTCTCGCCAAGTAGTCTGGATCCGCAACCTATTGGGCGAGATCGGCTACAAGCTTGGGCCTATCCCTATTGCGGGAGACAGTCAAGGATCACTCTTTATGAGCTCAAATCCTGTGACTGAAAGTCGGTCGAAGCACATCGACATTCGCTACCATGCTATTCGAGAGTACATCGAGAATAAGCAGGTCGAAGTGTTCTTCGTCGACGGCTCAGACAATCCAGCTGACCTCTTCACTAAGAACCTGGGACATGTCAAGTTCACTAAGTTTAGGGGGCAACTCGGCCTTGAGTTTTACGACTCGGCCTGACTTAGCTGCATCAGCACTCAAACGCTTGCGCACACTACCGTGGTGCTTAGCGAGGGGGAGTGTTGAACTACAGTGCTGACTAATAGCAGTGTAGTAAGCAACTACTGACACGAGGCTACCGGTCACTTGGAGAAAGTTCCGGATACTGTGGCTACAAGCTATATAGTATTACATCATAGCCCATGTACAGTAGTATATAAGACTGCTCTGTAGGAGCAGTTCAACAAGTCGCTCTTAACCAGCAATCCCTAAGTGCGCCTCTATTCAAAGCTCTACAGGTAAGTGAGCTGAGGGGCTTTCCACTGCGTAACAAGCCCTGCTCAACATTCCCGTTCTTACCCTTGTAGTATTTAAGTCCACCTGGAATGCCCGCATTCCTCAGTTCGGATATCTCGTTACTAGCTCGCTAACTTTCTCGTTACCTTCCCGTTGCCTTCTCGTTAACCACCTCCTTACTACCTCGCTAGCCCGCTCGCTAAGTCCCCTATCCTTTGTCCAATCTAATACACTCGTCCCCCGTCAACTCCGAAGTCCGAACTCCGGTCACCTGGTTGTGCGATCCCCTCCCGCAAATAGAGGACACCCGGCGAGTAGCTCGGGGTGTTGCTAATAGCTTCGCCGAAGTCCTCCCTGCCCCAGGCCCGAAGTCCGAACTCCGATCCCAAACTCCGGCCCTACCCCGACCCTCCGCCCTTCGGCCTGGCCCTTAACAGTATATCCGAACTCACCCCGAGTACTTGCCATGGATCGCCAACTTCCGTCTAACCCCGACCAAGCTTTCCGTGGGTTCTCTTCGTGAGTCCCTCGGCAATCGTACCCAGCCGCACCCCATACTCCGACTACTCCGACGCGGGTCCAAGTCCCGG
Organism: Trametes punicea; assembly: GCA_025528855.1. Taxonomy (NCBI): domain Eukaryota; kingdom Fungi; phylum Basidiomycota; class Agaricomycetes; order Polyporales; family Polyporaceae; genus Trametes; species Trametes punicea. The sequence continues at coordinate 437,611 of VICQ01000023.1, forward strand.
TGCCTTCACACCTGCTGGGACAGGACCTCCCCGGAGAAACCACAGTCCGCTCTCCGCCCCCGCTGTCCGCGCAGAGTAGCCCAAACAACCCCTTCCTCAACCCTCCGGTTAATCCTCAGGCGGCTCCTCCTCAGCCCCCCAACACTCCGCACCCACTGGATCCATCCCAGCAACTCGCGGGAGCTATTGAGCTCCTTGCTCGGACGCTCCAACAGCCCGCTCAGGTGCCAACTCCGACCGGAGGACCTCGCGAGCGCGACAATGTCCGAGACCCGGACACCTTTGACGGTTCGGACCCCAGCAAACTTAGGGCCTTCTTCGCTCAGCTGGAACTGGTCTTCAAGGCGCGGCCCGGACCTTCGACTCCGACGAGCGCAAGGTCACCTACGCGCTGTCCTACCTCAAGGGCACTGCGCTGCAGTGGTTCGAGCCTTACCTCCTAGAAGGTTACTCCGAGGAGCCTCCGCTTTTCCTGTACTCCTACAAGGCCTTCCAGGATGAACTCCGGGTTAATTTCGGACCTTACGACGCTACCGGAACTGCGGAGCACGACTTGGAGAATCTCCGTATGGCCGACAATCAGTGGATTACACGGTACATCACCTAGTTTAACCGCTTGGCCACCTATGTCCGCTGGGGCACCGCCGCCCTCCGATACCAGTTCTACAAGGGGCTCCCGGCTCGCCTCAAGGACCGCATCTCCGAGGTCGGCAAGCCCAACACCCTTGAAGGGCTGCGCAACCTTGCACAGTCACTGGACCACCGCTACTGGGAGCGCAAGGCTGAACAGTCGCGCGAGCACTCGGCCCCCACCATGTCCGGCAACAGGACCTCGAACTCCGACACCAGGTCCTACTCCTCTCAGAAGGCCCCCCAGAACCCCATGCCCAACCCGGCAGCAACTCCAGCCAAGTCCGGCAGGCCCCCCAGTGGCCCACCCAAGTCAGCCAAACCCTCCAAGCCCTACTCCGACAGGCTGGGCAAGGATGGCAAACTAACCCAAGAAGAAAGGCAGCACCGCTTCGCAAACAACCTCTGCCTCTTCTGCGGTGAACCCAGACATATGGTAGGAGCTTGCCCAAGAAGACCTCGTCTGCGGCCAAGGCCCGAGCGGCCAAGCCAACCCGAGGCAACTCCGAAAGCTGCTGAGGCTCCGGAGGAGCCAAAGAACTAGTCCGCAGCCCTCCAACCTCTGCGCGTGGAGAAAGCTGCGTTGAACTTCCCCACGCGGATCCGTTCCTTAGACTCAACACGTCCGCTCTCTCCGACCCGTCTTCCCTCATTGTTTCTTTGTACTCCGATTCTATCTCCACTCCATCCCTGCTCTGATTGATTCTGGTTCCTCTCACTGCTTCCTCGACTCGACTTTGTCTCCAAGCATGGGTTCCGACCTCCGGAACTCCGCCCCTCCGTCTGCAACTCTTTGATGGTTCATCTAACCACACCATCACGCAAAGGCAACCCTTCCGTTACATTTCCCTTCGGGAGAAGTCATCTCCGTTGACTTTTATGTCATCCGCTCGACAAGTCTGTGTCTGCCGTTCTGGGATACAGCTGGCTCTCCGACTACAATCCGTTGATTGACTGGAAGAAGCACAGCATTCAATTCCGAACCGCACCCCCGACTCGTCCCGTATCTGACCTGGTACCGCGAAACTCCAAGGCTCTCCTGGAGCCTACTCCGACTACTCCGAACTCCGAACCCCGAAGTCCGTCCCTCAGGTATCCCTTGTCAGTGCTGCGCCTTTGTCCGCGCTGCAAGTTTCTGGTTCCGAGAGCTTTACGCTCAATCTGTCTGCGACGTCCCTTCAAGGCCGTGCTACCAGCGTCTCGGAGTCTCCACCGGACCTCACCGGAGTTCCGGAGGAATACCATGACTTTCAGACGTCTTCAGCAAGACCAAGGCTGACATCCTACCGGAGCACCGCCCCTACGACCTCAAGATTGAACTCGAGGACGGTGCTACCCCTCCGCTTGGTCCGATTATTCCCTATCAAAACTGGAGCTGGAGACGCTCCGGAGTACATGAGAGAACCTCCGCTCGGGATTCATCCGGCCCTCCAAGTCCCCTTGCGGAGCTCCGGTCCTCTTCGTGAAGAAGAAGGATGGATCCCTACGGCTGTGTGGACTATCGCGACTCAAAAATTACGCGCAAGGACCGCTATCTGCTCCCACTCGTTTCGGACTTGTTAGATGCGCCCCGGAAGGCCCGAATCTACACCAAGATTGACCTCGACATGCGTACAACCTGGTCCGAATAGCCCCCGGAGATGAGTGGAAGACAGCCTTCCGTACCCGCTACGGCTCGTTTGAATGGCTTGTTACCCGGACTTTCCAACGCGCCTCGGCCTTTCAGCGCTTCGTCAATGAGATCTTTGCGGACCTTCTAGACGTATGCTTGTGGTCTACCTGGACGACATCCTGGTTACTCCGACAACCCCGACAAACACCGGAAACATGTCCGAGAAGTACTCCGACGACTCCGGAGAACCACTTGTACGCTCGCCGGACAAGTGCGAATTCCCACCAACTCCGTGGATACCTCGGTTACATCCTATCTCCGGATGGTCTCACTATGGCGGAATCTAAGGTGAAAGCTACCTAGACTGGCCTGAACCCCGCAAGGTCCGGGACATCCAGTCCTTCCTCGGATTTGCAAACTTCTACCGGAGATTCATCCATAACTACTCCGAGA